>WAAF01012106.1:236334-256586 GCA_013400475.1 Tricholaema leucomelas
AGAACAAGGGGACACAGTCTCAAGTTGTGCCAGGGGAGGTCTAGGCTGGATGTTAGGAGGAAGTTGTTGGCAGAGAGAGTGATTGGCATTGGAATGGGCTGCCCAGGGAGGTGGTGGAGTCACCATCCCTGGGGGTGTTCAGGAAGAGACTGGATGAGGCACTTAGTGCCATGGTCTGGTTGATTGGACAGGGCTGGGTGCTAGGTTGGACTGGATGATCTTGGAGGTCTCTTCCAACCTGGTTGATTCTATTCTATTCAACCCCCTGCTGAAGCAGGGCACCCACTTTATTATATTGCCCAGGAGCACTATGGCCAAGGAGGGGCTTGGAAGCTCTGCAGAGAAGGAGACTCCACAGCCTCTCTGGGCAGCCTGCTCCAGGACTCTGGCACTGCCAAACTCAAGGAGTGTTTATTTTCCCTCATGTTTTACTTTGGCAGCATATTTTTTTCTCATCCTTCTGGTGTCTCTTGTCTGGTCAGGAGCAGGACAGCTCCACACAGCAGAGGCAACAAACCTGAACCCCCCACAAAGTCCTTCCACTTAGTTTAGAGTTTGGGGGTTAGGGACTAGAATGCTGCAGTGAGCTTTAGGGAGCAGATCTAAACTTGATCTGAAGGTTACCTCTTATGACTTGGGGGAAGGAAGTGGGGAGAGGGAGGGAAAAGGGGGGAAGGAAGTGGGGAGAGGGAGCGAAAAGGGGGGAAGGAAGGGGGGAGAGGGAGGGAAAAGGGGGAAGGAAGGGGGAGACAGAGGGATAAGGGAGGTTTAGGACTTAGGGACTGGAATGCCACAGTGAACTTCAGGGAGCAGATCTAAACTGAATCTGAAAGTTGCATTTTATGACTTGGAGGGAGAGGGAGGGAGAAGGGGAGGAAGGGGGGAGAGGGAGGGAAAAAGGGGGTTTGGGACTTAGGAACTGGAATGCCACAGTGAGCTTCAGGGAGCAGATCTAAACTGAATCTGAAGTTACACTTTAAGACTTGGAGTAAGGGGGGAGCAGGAGGGAGAAGGGCAAGAAGAAAGCACTGTGACCCTAATAACACTCTAGAGGTGACACTGACTGCTCTGGGCTGTCCCTCCTGAGGGCTGCAGTGCAAGTCCATTCCTGTAGCCATCTCTCCAGAGATTTCTTTCTTGCCCTCCAGGTCCACATCCACCTGGATACCAGCAGTGAGAACAGGAAAGCAAGGACAGACCTCTGGACTTCATCCTCTGCTAAAAAAGAAGGTAGAGGGCTCTGGCTTGGGGAGGCTGCTACAAAAAGCTGTGTGGAAAACCACTCACCTGCTCCTTCCTGATTCAGATCAGGGAATGCAGCTGGAGGCAGCCCAGTCTGTGTTCCCTCTGTGAGCAGGCAGAGGTTGGGATGCCACTGTGGGCTTTTGGAGGGCAGCAGTCCCTGTCTTAGCTGAAGTGCTACAGGTGACTCTGAGGTGTGAAGGGCTGAGCAGAGCTGAGTGCAGCAGCTGCCTATAAAGCCAAAACCCAAACCCCACACATTCTGTGCTGCTGTGCTCCACAACCTCCCTGGGCAACCTGTGCTGGTGTCTCACCACCCTTACTGCTCTCTACAGAGGGCAGTTTGCTCACCTGCAGGGAGAGTTTTCCTTGGCCTCTGTTGCTCAATTGAGCCTTGAGGTTACAGGAATAATTCTAAGGAGATTCTTTCTGAAGTGTGGAGGGGAGAGGGCAGGAGAAACACTTTGGATTTGTTGCCTAACTGGGGAGGGTTTGCACAACAAAGCAGAGCAGAGGAGTTGTGGAATGTTGCTGTCATTTAGCAGGCACCTACTGACCTGTTTGCTCTTGAAATCCAAGTGGCAGCTCTAAGGAGCTCTTCCCAAAGCCTGGAGCACTGCAAAGTGCCTGGAAAGCTGCCCAGCAGAGAAAGACCTGATGAGGAGAGTGTTGGTCAACAGTAGGTTGAAGGAGTTAGTGTGTGCCCAGGTGGCCAAGAGGGCATCAGCATCCTAGTTGGGGTCAGTAGTAGTATGGCCAGTGGGAGTAGGGAAGGGATTTGTCCTCATGGACAGGGCACTGGTGAGGACACATCTGCAATCCTAGGGTCAGTTTTTCACACCAAGAAGGGCATTGGAGCAGGCCCAGAGAAGGTCAATGAAGCTGGGGAAGGGTCTGGAGAACAGGGCTGGGCAGGAGCAGCTGAGGGTGATCAGGCTGGAGCAAAGGGGGCTGAAAGGAGACCTCATTGCTGTCTGCAGCTGCCTGAGAGGAGGCTGGAGCCAGGTGGGGGTTAGGGCTCAGCTCCCAAGGAACAAGCAACAGGACAAGAGGAAATGATCTCAAGGGGAGGTTCAGGTTGGTCATGAGTAAGAGTTTCTTGAGGGTTGTCCAGGTGTGGCCCAGGCTGCTCAGGACAGTGGTGGAGTCTCCATCCCTGGAGGGGTTTCAGTACCTTGGAGATGTGGTGGTGAAGGCCATGGTTTAGTTATGACCTGGCAGTGCTGGCATAAGGCTTGGACTTGATCTGAAAGGACTTTTCCAGGCATGACAGTTGAGTGATTCTATGAATGTGTTGGGACTTGCAGCATCTGAACACTGAGCAGAGGGCAGATAGGACTGAGCAAGCCTCCAGTTTCCTGCAGATGTCACAGAAGTCCTCCAATCCTCTGAGGAAGAGCTGATCTCAGGGGGGCTCTGTGGGCATTATCCCTTCCAGTGAGCCTCTTTACAAACTGGAACTGCAGGGAAAGGGCAGAGCTTGGGCTGGCTGCTGAGTTACTGCCCTGGCTCTTGGTCCTGGCCACAGATGCCACTTAGGAATTGTTTGGATTGAGATATTGCAGTTTGCATTAAGATCAAAAGCTCTTCACACAATCCCAGATGGTGAGGGTTGGAAAGGACCTCTGGAGATTATCCACTCCAACCCCCCCTTCTAAAGCAGGGCACCCACAGCAGCTTGCCCAGCAGCACAATACCCAGGGGAGGTTGGAAGTGACCTCTGGAGATCCTCCACTCCAAACCCCCCTGCTAAAACAGGGCACCCACAGCAGCTTGCCAAGGGGGGGTTGGAAGTGACCTCTGGAGATCCTCCACTCCAAACCCCCCTGCTAAAGCAGGGCCCCCGCAGCAGCTTGCCGAGGGGGGATTGGAAGTGACCTCTGGAGATCATCCACTCCAACCCCCTGCTAAAGCAGGGCACTCACAGCATCTTGCCCAGCAGCACAATGCCCAGGGGGGATTGGAAGCTCTCCAGAGAGGGAAACTTCACAACCTCTCTGGACAGCCTGCTCCAGGCCTCGAGTTAAAGAGGGGTTAGTCATGGTTTCCTCTAAATCACCACACAGTTGTAAACTATTAGCAGCTCATTTCTCCATGGATGACCTGTCCTTCTTCCAGGAATGGCAGAAGCTGTTGCAGAGATCTCCTTTGTGTAACATACAGCAGGTCCTGTTCAGGAATAGGACTGGGAAAAGGGATATAATCCTGAAGCCATCCTAGCAGAACCCCAGGCTGGCAGTGTGCTACAGGGCAGGCTTCATTTGCAGCCTGGCAGGACACCTCTGCTGTCAGCACAGGCTGTGAGAGTTGGGGCTCTGTAGCCTGGAGAAGAGAAGGCTTCCAGGAGACCTTGGAGTGGCCTTGCAGGATCTGAAGGGGGCTACAGGAAGGCTGGGGAGGGACTATTGACAAGGTCTTGTCGTGACAGGAGGAGGAGGAATGGGTTTGGAGTGGCAGAGGGGAGATTGAAACTGGATGTTAGGAAGGAGTTGTTTGCAGTGAGGGTGGTGAGACACTGGCACAGGTTGAGGGTGGTGAGACACTGGCACAGGTTGCCCAGGGAGGTTGTGGAGCACAGAAGCACCAAATGTGATCTTTGATCACATTTGGTGCTTCTGTGCTCCACAACCTCCCTGGAGATGTTCAGGACCAGGTTGGATGAGACCTTGAGTGACCTGTTCTAGTGAGAGGTGTCCTTGCCCATGGCAGGGGGTTGGAACTGGCTGAGCTTTGAGCTCCCTTCCAACCTAATCCATTCTCTGATTCTAAGAATCAGAGTTGTTTGGGTTGGAAGAGATCTTGAAGGTCACTGAGTCCAGCCCTGCCAGGGCACCACCAAGCCATGACCCTCAGCACTCTTTTCAAAGCCCTCCAAGCATGGGGACTCCACCACTGCTCTGGGCAGCCTGGGCCAGGTCTGGACAACCCTCAAGGGGAAGAAATTGTTCCTCATGGCCAACCTGAACCTTTCCTGGTTACAAAGAGTTTCATACTGAGCAGAGACCAGGCAGGTATAGAGTGGTTGGAGTTCTCTAGAACTCCCTGAAAGGAGACTGGAGCCAGGTGGGGCTTGGGCTCCTCTCTCTAGTAATAAGTGACAGAACAAAAGGAAATGGCCTCAAGTTGCTCCAGGGGAGATTTAGGGTAGACAAAAGGAACAATTTCTTTCCCTTGATGCTTGTCAGGGCTTGGAACAGGCTGTTCAAGGTGAAATCCTCATCCCTGGAGGTATTTAAAGCCATGGAAACCATAGAATCAACCAGCATGGAGGAGAGCTCCAAGCTCATCCAACCCAACCTAGCACCCAGCCCTATCCAGTCAACCACACCATGGCACTAAGTGCCCCAGCCAGGCTTGGCTTCAACACCTCCCTGGGCAGCCCATTCCAATGCCAATCACTCTCTGGCAACAACTTCCTCCTAACATCCAGCCTAGACCTGCCCTGGCACAGCTTCAGGCTGTGTCCCCTTGTTCTGTTGTTGGCTGCCTGGCAGCAGAGCCCAACCCCAGCTGGCTACAGCCTCCCTGCAGGGAGCTGCAGGCAGCAATGAGCTCTGCCCTGAGCCTCCTCTGCTGCAGGCTGCACACCCCCAGCTCCCTCAGCCTCTCCTCACAGGGCTGTGCTCCAGGCCCCTCCTCAGCCTTGCTGCCCTTCTCTGGACACCTTCCAGCACCTCAACATCTCTCTTGAATTCAGGAGCCCAGATCTGGACACAGCACTCCAGGTGTGGCCAGAGCAGTGCTGAGCACAGGGAATGTGGTGCTGAGGGCCATAGCGACCTGGCAGTGCTGGGGTAAGGATTGGACTCAATCTCAAAGGTCTTTCCTAGCCTGGATGATTCTTCTAAGCCATCCCACATCAGTCCAGTTGCTCTTATGCTGGAATTTGTCAGGCTCCTGACATGAGAGACTTTGTCCTTGTCTGTAGATCCTCACAGCTCCATCCCTGCCCAGATCTGATCTGCCTTCTGCACCAGCTCTTAGTGCGAAGTGCAGAGTCGGAATGTCCTGGCCTGGTGGAACGGGAACCTTGCAGCGTGGTGAAGATCATCTGGATGGATTTGCCCAGATGAGGTAGAAGGAGAAAACTTTTAGCTTAAAACCAGATGTTCCCCTGTGATTCTTAGCAGTGGGTGAGTCACTCAGCTGTGGGGATTTCCTGTGGCTGGCAGCTCCCTCTTGGAAGCAGAAGCCTTGCAGGCAGCGCGTGCGGCTCAGACTCGTGCTCAGCCTGCCTGGCTGCTGGGTCTCAGCCACACAATGGCTCTGCTCAGAAGGCACCTCAGAGATCATCTCCAGTCCCCCCTGCCTTGCCCAGGAACACCTCTCAACTAGCCCAGGCTGCTCAAGACCTCATCCAGCCTGGCCTTGAACACCTCCAGGGAGGAGGCAGCCACAGTCACCTTGGGCAGCCTGTGCCAGAGTCTCACCATCCTCTACTGAAGATTTTCTTCCTCAGCTCCAGCCTAACCCTGCTCTGCTTCAGTTCCTAAACCATTCCCTCTTATCCTGCCTCCAGACACCCTCAGGAAGTCTCTCTGCAGCCTTCCTGCAGGATCCCCTCAGGCACTGGCAGGCAGCTCTGAGATCCCCCTGGAACCTTCTCCAGGCTCACACTCCCAGCTCCCTCAGCCTGTGCTCACAGCAGAGCTGCTCCAACTCCTGGAGCACCTTTGTGGCCTTCTCTGGACTCACTCCAGCAGCTCTGTGTCCTCCTCCTGCTGGGGACAGCAGCACTGGAGGCAGTGTTGGAGGTGAGGTCTGAGCAGAGCCAAGGGGCAGAACTTTACTTGAACTGTTCATTTTTGAACTGAATCTCAAGAGAAGCAGAAGCAGAGCTCATGGTTTACCTGTCTCCTTTCTTGAGGCAGGTGATTGCTTCATTCCCTTGCTCCTTTGCCTCTGCTAAGATTTGCAGCAAGTCCAGGGTTGGTACAGCTCTGAGTTGAGCAACCCAATGAGGGATGAGTGTGATTATCCCTCTTGCTTTAGGTCCTTGCTGTGGATAAGTTCTGCTTTGCCAAACTTTCCACACACTTTGTGGATCCACATCCTACAGAAGCTGAAAGATTTGGCAGCTGACTTGGGGAAAGGGGAAAGTTTAGGTTGAAAGGTTTCCAGCCTCTGGAAATTCCCTCCTGGAGCAGAGAGCTTCTTTTTCTTTTAAGCAAGTGCAGGGATGGAGCTCTTTGTTTTCTTAGTAACTTCAATCATTTGTCCTTCATCCTACTGTGCTGCAGCTCCTCTGCCATGTCTTCTTTCCCAGTTGTCCTTAATATCATCCTAGAGTGGTCTGGGTTGGAAGGGACCTCCAAAGGTCATCCAGTGCCACCCCCCTGCAGCCAGCAGAGACATCCTCCCCTACAGCCTTCTCCAGCCTCACCTTGAACAGCTCCAGCCATGGGGCCTCAGCTCACTCCCTGGGCAACCTGCTGCAGTCTTCCAGCAGCCTCCTGCTGCAGAACTTGCTCCTCACCTCCAATCTCAAGCTGCTCTGCTCTCATCTGTCCAGTTCTGGGCTCCTCAATTCAAGAGAGATGTTGAGGTGCTAGAAGGTGTCCAGAGAAGGGTGACAAAGCTGCTGAGGGGCCTGGAACACAAACCCCATGAGGAGAGGCTGAGGGAGCTGGGGGTGCGCAGCCTGGAGAAGAGGAGCTCAGAGGTGACCTCATTGCTGTCTACAGCACATTCTGTATTCCACAACCTCCCTGGGCAACCTGTGCCAGTATCTCACCACCCTTCTTCCTAACATCCACTTTCAATCTCCCCTCTGCCAGGGAGAGCTTTCTTCTAGCCCTCTTAAGATACTGCAAGGCCACATTAAGGTCTTACTCTTGCTGCTACTGAGACAGATCTTGGTATCTATGTAGACCTTGATCATGCTCTTGGTTTTTTTTCCCTGCTTGCAGCCTAACCTCTTGGTGTTTTCCTCTTCATTTGCTGCAGGAAAGACCTTGAGCTATTGGTGCTTCAGCCCTGGCTACAGCATGCACGAGTTGGTTCGCCAGGGGGTCAGGTCCATCATCCTCACCAGTGGGACTCTCTCCCCCCTCTCCTCATTCACAATGGAAATGCAGATGTAAGTAGGCAGCTGTGTGAAGCAGCCACTGCACCTCCTGCTCTCTGATCTTTTTGGGGGATCATGTTGGCGTTTTGGAGGCCACTGAGATGCTCAGAGGGCTGCAGCAGCTCTGCTATGAGCACAGGCTGAGAGAGTTGGAGCTCTGCAGCCTGGAGAGGAGAAGGCTTCCAGGAGACCTTGGAGTGGCCTTGCAGGATCTGAAGGGGGCCACAGGAGGACTGGGAAGGGACTACTGGCAAGGGCTTGGAATGATAGGAGTGGGAGGAATGGGTTTGGAGTGGCAGAGGGGAGGTTGAAACTGGATGTTGGGAAGGAGTTGTTTGTAGTGAGGGTGGTGAGACACTGGTACAGGGTTGAGGGTGCTGAGGTACTGGCACAGGTTGCCCAGGGAGGTTNTCTTTGATCACATTCTGTGCTTCTGTGCTCCACAACCTCCCTGGAGGTCTTCAGGACCATATTGGATGAGGCCTTGAGTGACCTGTTTTAGTGAGAGGTGTCCCTGCCTTTGGCAGGGAGGTTGGAACTGGCTGAGCTTTGAGCTCCCTTCCAACCTAAACCATTCTGTGACTCTTTGGAGTGTTCTGCTCTGGTTGCCAGCAGAGAATCCCCTCCTGGCTGTGACTGGGATCTTACTTTTGTCTTTCTGTAGCCCTTTCCCTGTTTCTCTGGAGAACCCTCACGTTATCAGCCAGCATCAGCTCTGGGTTGGGATCATCACAAAGGGACCTGATGGAGTTGAGCTTACTTCTAACTATGAAAGAAGGTAACACAAAATTCCACCTGGAATTCTGCTTTGAGGTCTTGGGGTTCTGCATTTTGGGCTCTGCTGGCAGGAGGTTGCTGGTGACCTCAGTAGGCTCTGTGGTTTTTTGCTGGGACAAGCAGTGTCCAAGTCTGGAGAGGAGAAGGCTCCCAGGTGACCTTCTGGTGGCCTTCCGGTATCTTAAAGGGGCTACAAGAAAGCTGGGGAGGGACTTTTTAGGTTGTCAGGTAGGGATAGGATTGGGGGAATGGAACAAAGCTGGAAGTGGGGAGATTCAGCCTGGATGTTAGGAAGAAGTTGTTCAGCATGAGAGTGGTGAGAGCTTGGCAGGGGTTGCCCAGGGAGGTGGTGGAATCCTCATGCCTGGAGGTGCTTAAGGCCAGGCTGGATGAGGCTGTGGGCAGCCTGCTCTAGTGTGAGGTGTCCCTGGGCATGGCAGGGGGGTTGGAAGTGGCTGAGCCTTGTGGTTTCTTCTGACCCTGCCTGATTCTATGACTCTTAAGTGTGGACATCCTGCTGGGTAACAACATCCCTTCACCACTGCTGCTGACAGTCCAGGACTGGAAGGTTTCTAGTGTCAGGGCACTGAGTGTGTCAGTAGTGGCCTGAGCAGGCCAAACAGGACCTGCATCCACAGCCAGCTCCCAGCAGCTCCACTTAAGGTCTGGCAGAGACATCCTGGGTATGGACCAGTTGGAGCAGGGTCTGGAGCTCTTCTGCTGTGAGGTCAGGCTGAGGGAGCTGGGGGTGTGCAGCCTGCAGGAGAGAAGGCTCCAGGCAGACCTCAGAGCAGCCTGCCAGGACCTGAAGGGGCTACAAGCAGGCTGCAGAGGGACTGCTGGCAAAGGCCTGCAGGGATAGGATGAGGGTAATGGTTTAAAATGAGAGCAGAGCAGCTTGAGATTGGAGGTGAGGAACAAGTTCTGCAGCAGGAGGCTGCTGGAAGACTGCAGCAGGTTGCCCAGGGAGGGAGCTGAGGCCTCATGACTGGAGCTGTTCAAGGTGAGGCTGGAGAAGGCTGTGAGCAAACTGCTGTAGTGGAGGATGTCCCTGCTGAGTGCAGGGCAGTGGCACTGGGTGACCTTTGGAGGTCCCTTCCAACCCAAACCATTCTGTGATTCTATGAGCACAGACCCCACTACAGTAAAAAAGCAACACTCAAAGAGCAGTTACTGAAAGCAAACCAAGAAAAAAAGGGACAGGGAGAGAGGAAAATGTTCCTTGTTCTGCAGAACTGGAAGGGGACTCAGCAGTTGGAATGGATTTTTACAGAGAAGAGGTCTGGAAACTCCTGAGTCTGTGCTTTTCATCTTGCAAACTTTGCTGTGCTGTTTCAGAGGTGATCTGGTGAAGGAACTTGTCACTTGAAGGCAAAAGATTTGGGATGCATCTCAACCCCCAAGGGCTAAAACATCTTGGGGTTTGGAAGGAAGGGAATTTACAGCCTTGGCTTTGTTTTGGCAACATCTCTGGGGTTATTTATGGCCTTATCAAAATCGATGTTCCCCTCCTTCTTTTTTTTTCTCTCCATTTTCAACCTCCATAAGTAGATTTCCTGGGAAAAAAAGAATGTAGAGAAACATAAAGGCATGAGAAAAAGAGGTGACTGCAGCTGGAGCTGGGCTCTTTTTTTTCTCAGGCAGAACAAAAGAGCTTTTCTTGGCTCATGCCACGAGTACACTACAGCCATAGCAACCCAAATTCATCCTCCTTGCCCCTGCAGCCTCACCCCAACCTCCTTGGTTATTTGAAATAGTTTGTGGCTTAGTCAGGCTTGGCAGCATCTCAGCAGGCTTCTGGTGGAACTCACAGCCTCCACTTGTTGTTGTTATTCATCCTGGGTCTGCCCATTTCCACTTGTTCCTTTTTGATGCTAGGGAAGTTCAGATCCACTTTGGTGCTAAAAATAATGTTGCTGTCCTGGAAAGGCTACAGCTGGAGTCTTGTGGCCAGTTCTGGCTCTCCCCAGCTCCAGAGGGGCAGAGGACTACTGGAAGAGTTCAGCAGAGGCTGTAAAGCTGCTGAGGGGCCTGGAGCAGCTCTGTGAGGAGCAAAGGCTGAGAGCCTGCAGAAGAGCAGCCCCAGAGGGGAGCTGAGCAATGCTCAGCAAGAGCTAAAGGAGCTGTGGGGGGCAAGAGGCTGGGCCCAGGCTCTTCTCAGGGTGCCCAGGGACAGGCCAAGGAGCAGTGGCACAAACTGGCACCCAGGAGGTTCCATCTGAGACAGGAGGAGAAACTTGTTTGGTGTGAGGGTGCAGAGCCCTGGAGCAGGCTGCCCAGAGAGGTTGTGGAGTCTCTTTGACTGCAGAGCTTCCAAGCCCAGCTGGGCAGTGTGCTGCTGGGCAAGCTGCTGGGGGTGCCCTGCTGGAGCAGGAGGGATGATCTCCAGAGGTCCCTCTCAAGCTCACCCTGCTGGGATTCTGGGATGCTTCAGTGTTTATTAGCAGTGTACTGCAAGCTGTCTGTGAGCTCTTGTCCTGGGGCTGGGTGGTTGCAGAGGCAGCAGTGTGGATCCTCCACTCCAGCTGCCTCTCAGAGGGGAGTTCAGCAGGCATGGAAAGCAGCAAACACAGTGATGACCTTCTTGGTTTCTTTCTTCTTTGTAGGTTTTCAGAGGATTATTTATCTTCTCTGGGGAAAACAGTTGGTAAGTGAAGTGTGGGGGCCTCAGAAGCAGCACTTTGAGATACCTTCTAGGAGGAGGAATGCTAAAGAGGTCAGAATGGAGGAAGGTGAAGGTTTGCTTTGCATCTCTGAATGCTGCCTGCTTTGCTCCACCAGTTGGCT
Organism: Tricholaema leucomelas; assembly: GCA_013400475.1. Classification (NCBI taxonomy): domain Eukaryota; kingdom Metazoa; phylum Chordata; class Aves; order Piciformes; family Lybiidae; genus Tricholaema lacrymosa; species Tricholaema leucomelas. Next base: position 247,208 of record WAAF01012106.1, read on the forward strand.
GTTCTTGCTGCCTGCAAATGATGAGTGTGAGTCCCTGCTCCAATGTTTCCAGCTTTGGGGTTCATTTTCTTCTTGGCAGATGTTTGGGTCTAAACTGTGCTGCTTAAATGTGGTCAGAGTGGCACAGATTGGAAACTCAGTGCATAGAGATGCTGCAGCCAAAGATTTGCAGAGCAGTTAAGGACCACATAGACCTCAGTCCAACTTGTGGTGATGTTTTGGTAGAGGCTCTGTGTGAAGCCTACCTGAAGTCAGCATCTTCTGTTCTGGTGATGTTACCCAACTAGGACAGAACCACAACACTTCAACAAGGGGACTGAAGGGAAGAAGAACATTTTGGGTAGCTTGGCTCAGATGGGGCTGAAAGGAACCTGGTAACTCTACAAAGGTTTGAAGGAGGATTAGGGAGGAGGGCTCTGAGGGGGTCAGCTTGGCCTGAGAGGTGAAGTTAAACACAAAACGTTCACAGATTGCACTGGGTTGGAAGGAGCCCTCCAGGGGCATCTTGTCCAACACTCCTGCACTCAGCAGGGGCACCTCCAACTGGATCAGGTTGCTCAGGGCCACAGCAAGTTTGACCTTGAGTGTCTCCAGGGATAGAGTCTCCACCACCACTCTAGGCAAGTCCTTCCAGTATTTGCCCACCCTCATTGTCATCCTAATGTCCAACCTAAATCTCCCTGCCCCTGTTTCAAACCACAGTCCCTGATGGTTTCAGTAGTGCCAGAGGGATGTGTTCTCCACCGAGGGTTTCCTACTGGACTAGAAGACTGCCAGGTGCAGTCTGGTGGTTCCCTGCCCACTGTTTAGAACATTCAGACTGGAGAAAATGATCTTAGAAGAGATCTTGCTGAACATGTGGCAGGCATTGGGGCAGTCCTGGATGCCAATCCAGGCTGGGGGAGCTGAGGTTGAGAGCAACCCTGCAGAGAAGGACTTGGGGGTGCTGCTGGGTGAAAAGCTGGACAGGAGCAGACACTGTGAGCTTGCAGCCCAGAAGGCCAAGGGCAGCCTGAGCTGCATCCAAAGCAGTGTGAGCAGAGCTGGAGAGAGGGGATCCTGCTCCTCTGCTCTGCTGAGACCTCACCTGCAGGGCTGGGGCCAGCTCTGGAGCCCTCAGCACAGGAAGGACATGGACCTGATGGAGAGGGTGCAGAGGAGGCAACAAAAATGCTCAGGGGGTTGGAGCAGCTCTGCCGTGAGGCCAGGCTGAGGGAGCTGGGGGTGTGCAGCCTGCAGGAGAGAAGGCTCCAGGCAGACCTCAGAGCAGCCTGCCAGGACCTGAAGGGGCTACAAGCAGGCTGCAGAGGGACTGCTGGCAAAGGCCTGCAGGGACAGGCTGAGGGCAGTGGTTTGGAATGAGAGCAGAGCAGCTTGAGACTGGAGGTGAGGAACAAGTTCTGCAGCAGGAGGCTGCTGGAAGACTGCAGCAGGTTGCCCAGGGAGGGAGCTGAGGCCTCATGGCTGGAGCTGTTCAAGGTGAGGCTGGAGAAGGCTGTGAGCAAGATGCTGTAGGGGAGGATGTCCCTGCTGAGTGCAGGGGGCTGGCACTGGGTGACCTTTGGAGGTTCCTTCCAGCCCAAACCATTCTGTGTTTGAAGCTTCCCATGCTGCTGCTGCTCCTCTGCAGGCTGTGTGCCCATCCTTGCAGCAGCCCACCCTCAGCTGCCCTTTGCTCTGTCGTTGCAGGTAACCTGGTGCGAGTTGTGCCCCACGGGATGCTGGTCTTCTTCCCATCATACCCTGTCATGGATAGGAGCCTGGAATACTGGAGAGTATGTTCATCACTCTGATTTTGCCCTCTAACTGTGCTCATTAACATTTCTTCTGTTAATAAGTAAAGACCCAGGTCAGGCTTCTGTTCTCTTGATCACAGTGCACTGAAGTGCAGCTTTCTGAAGCTCAAACCTCAAAGAATCTTCATCTCTCCTCTCACCTGGTCCCAGAAATCACTCAATTTCACCAAACTTCTCTTTATTAAGCCTCCAAATTATAGTTGGGCAAAGTGTTTTAATTCTTAGGCAGGGAAAAAGATGTCCCAAGCTGAGCATTTCTTCTTAGTAGCCACTGCTGGGTGACTTTGTGCCTGCTCATCCCCTGAGTGTTCCTGCTGGGACTTGGCTGAGCACTTCTGCTTTACATCCTCCTCACAAGTGGGCACTGGGATGGAGGTGTCACTGCAGAGGGGGACTCCAGGAGGTGGGTGTGGGGAGTGTGCAAGCTGGGAAGGAAAGGAATGGATCTCTACATCATGGCTCAGCTGCAAGCAGTCACTGGCAGCGTTGCTTGGACTGCATCTGCCTGCTTCCAGCTCCTCCTCTGCTTGGCAGGAGAGGAACTAACTCTTGGGGAAGTGTGTGGTGAGCACTCAGGGGCTGTGGGGCTCTGGTGATCTCTCTTGAACATTTTTCTTCTTGTGGGCACCACTGGGTAGGTTCTTACCTTCAGGTGGCCCTTTCTGACCCCTTCTTTATGTGTTGGAACAGGAGCATGATCTTGCCAAAAGGATAGAAGAAGTGAAGCCCATGTTTGTGGAACCCAGGAACAAAGGAAGCTTTGCAGAGGTTGAGTGTTTGCATTACCTGCCTAGAACATTTTGGGTTTGTCTGTTGAAATTCCTCTTCTGTGATGTGTTTGAGTGTCAAACAGCCACATTTTATGCTAGGATAAATGGGAATCACCTGCATTTCATCCTGGGATAAAAGGGAAGCCTCCACACTTCATCTTTTTCCCCAGGGTAAAATTTGAGTGCTTCATTTTTAGTCCAGAAGTGAAGCTCCCCCCAAGCCCTGCCAAGTTTCTGGGAGGGTAAAAGTGGAGCTCCCCCAACTTGGCTTCTGGGAGGGTAAGAGTGGAGCTCCCCCAGCTTAGCTTCTGGGAGGGTAAGAGTGGAGCTCCCCCAGCTTAGCTTCTGGGAGGGTAAGAGTGGAGCTCCCCCAGCTTAGCTTCTGGGAGGGTAAGAGTGGAGCTCCCCCAGCTTAGCTTCTGGGAGGGTAAGAGTGGAGCTCCCCCAGCTTAGCTTCTGGGAGGGTAAGAGTGGAGCTCCCCCAGCTTAGCTTCTGGGAGGGTAAGAGTGGAGCTCCCCCAGCTTAGCTTCTGGGAGGGTAAGAGTGGAGCTCCCCCAGCTTAGCTTCTGGGAGGGTAAGAGTGGAGCTCCCCCAGCTTAGCTTCTGGGAGGGTAAGAGTGGAGCTCCCCCAGCTTAGCTTCTGGGAGGGTAAGAGTGGAGCTCCCCCAACTTGGCTTCTGAGAGGGTAAGAGTGGAGCTCCCCCAGCTTAGCTTCTGGGAGGGTAAAAGTGGAGCTCCCTAACTTGGCTTCTGAGAGGGTAAGAGTGGAGCTCCCCCAACTTGGCTTCTGTGAGGGTAAAAGTGGAGCTCCCCCAACTTAGCATTTCTGCTAGGATAAAAGTGGAGCATCAAACATGTTTTCCAGCAGAGGACCTTGAGGCAGGTCTTCAGAAGAAGCCACAGGCTCAGATCAGCCTGAAGGCTCCAAAGAGACCTTAACCCCTCCTGCTGACAGTCCAGAACTGGAGGACTGAATGGTATCAAATGTCAGGGCACTGAGTGTGTCAGTAGTGCCCTGAGCAGACCAAACAGGACCTGCATCCACAACCAGCTCCCAGCAGCTCCACTTAAGGTCTGGCAGAGACATTCTGGACATGGACTTGTTGGAGTAGGGACTGGAGCACTTCTGCTATGAGGCCAGGCTGAGGGAGCTGGGGGTGTGCAGCCTGCAGGAGAGAAGGCTCCAGGCAGACCTCAGAGCAGCCTGTTGGGACCTGAAGGGGCTACAAGCAGGCTGCAGAGAAGCTGCTGGCAAAGGCCTGCAGAGACAGGACCAGGGCAATGGTTTGGAATGAGAGCAGAGCAGCTTGAGACTGGAGGTGAGGAACAAGTTCTGCAGCAGGAGGCTGCTGGAAGACTGCAGCAGATTGCCCAGGGAGGGAGCTGAGGCCTCATGGCTGGAGCTGTTCAAGGTGAGGCTGGAGAAGGCTGTGAGCAAGCTGCTGTAGGGGAGGATGTCCCTGCTGGCTGCAGGGGGGTGGCACTGGGTGACCTTTGGAGGTCCCTCTCAACTAAAACCATTCTAGGATTCTATGACCTGAGCTTTTAAGAAGCTTTCTGCTTGCCATCTGACCAGAGCAGCCTTTCTCCTCTCCTCACTCAACACTACAAGCTTCTAATTACTTCCACTGCAGAGAAATCTTTGAGCCACCACCACTGTGAAATCCAAAACACATCTGGTTGAGCACCAAAGAGTCAGGTCAGATACTCCTGGTGAGAAGGCAAAAGCTGCACTCTCCTGTTTTTGCTGACCCTTGAGTAACAGAAGCAAAGCAGTGAAGTAAGCCCAGGCTGTTATCTGCTCTGAGCAGCAAACAGTGGCTACAAATACACAAGAGGACACTGCACAATTCCTTAACACCCAGAACATGGCAAGCTGGAGGGAAGTGTCCAGCAAAGCAGTGCAGCCTTCTCCGGGCTGCCCTGACCCTGTGTCTTCTCCTGAAGTCCTGCTTCAAGGTTCTCTGCTGGAAAAGATGTTTGATGTCTCTTCATGCCACAGAACTAGCTTAAAAGTGCCCTTTGTGCCAAGCCCTGAGCATCTCCCAGCACAGTTGTGCACATCCATCTGCTTAAGCAGAGGCTTTTCACACTTCTCCAACCCCAGAAGGCTTTGAGCAGCCTGGTCTAGTGAAGAGTGTCCCTGCCCATGGCAGGGGATTGGAGCTTGGATGATCTTTAAGCTGTCTTCCAACCCAAACCATTCTAGGGGTTTGCTCAGCAAGTAGCTTCTCACATTTGCTGTTAGTAAAGGCCAAGAAAATAATACTGAGCCAAAAATCACATTTTAGACCTCAGTGTAGAAGGTCAAATTCAGCTTTCTGCTTAAGCCTGTGCCTGAGGATGATCCCACTCCTGCTTTAACCACTTTATCTTTCAGGTGATGGATGCTTACTATGATAAAATTGTCTGCCCTAAGTCCACTGGAGCTACTTTCTTGGCAGTCTGTAGAGGGAAGGTAATAACAGAGTTTGTTCTTTAATACCTGAGGTCCCATTGGAAAACTCATGGTGGGAAGGGGAGATGCTGAATTTCAGTCCATTTCTCTTGTTTGGTTGTAATTATATGGAGGAGAAACAACCCCCAGGAGAAGCAGGAGAGGCTGAAGGGCTTCTTCAAAGTTCTGTTGGGTTTCTATGTGCCTTGAGTGCTGTGTCCAGATCTGGGCTTCTGAATTCAAGAGAGATGTTGAGGTGCTGGAAGGTGTTTGGAGAAGGGCAGCAAGGCTGGGGAGGGGCCTGGAGCACAGCCCTGTGAGGAGAGGCTGAGGGAGCTGGGGGTGTGCAGCCTGCAGCAGAGGAGGCTCAGGGCAGAGCCCATCACTGGAGGTTGTGGCCAGGTGGGGTTGGGCTCTGCTGCCAGGCAGCCAACAACAGAAGAAGGGGACACAGCCTCAAGCTGTGCCAGGGCAGGTTCAGGCTGGATGTTAGGAGGAAGTTGTTGGCAGAGAGAGTGATTGGCATTGGAATGGGCTGCCCAGGGAGGTGGTGGAGTGGCTGTGGCTGGAGGTGTTGCAGCCAAGCCTGGCTGGGGCACTTAGTGCCATGGTCTGGCTGACTGGACAGGGCTGGGTGCTAGGTTGGGCTGGCTGAGCTTGGGGGTCTCTTCCAACCTGCTTGATTCTATGATTCTCATTCTTGGCTTTAAAGGCAAACCTGTTGGGAGTTCACAAATTGCATCAGGTTGGAAAGGACTCTCAAAGGTCACCCTTGCAGGACACCTCTAACTATATCAGGCTCCCTAGGACTGATGAGTTTGTCTCCTGCTGGCTGCTCACTGAAAACTCATCCCAGTGGCATGAGAGCAGCTTTGGAGGAGAGCTGCAGGCAGCATATGGTATGAATCTTGTCAGAACAACGTTGCTGACAGCCCTAAATAGTGTTCAGCTGGAAAACATCTGCACTACACTTCAGATCTTCTGCACACATCTGTTGGCCTCTCATTTCCCTTTCACCAGTGCTAACAAAGTGATTTATGGTCAGCAGTGGAAATACTTGCAAAATCCTAAACTGCTCTTAGAGCTGCCTCTTGTTGTTGTTTGGCTGCTTGCTTATGGCAAACCAGGAGCAGATCCAACTTCTGACCCTTTCCTCTCAGCCTCCAGAGCGGCTGCTGGATGAGGGAAGAAAAGATCTGAGCACTTTTTGGGGTGGGAGTCTCAGCTCAATCAGCTTTGGCCTTCCAGCAGCAGTGTGGAGAGATCATTCTCTGCAGTAACCTGAGGGTGAAGGAGGAGCTTTTGCCTTTGGCCTGGTCACAGGGCTGCAGAACTGGAGGGGGTTGAGAAGAGGTCTCTTGTCCAAAGATCTCTACCTAGCTCTCTTCTGCCAGACTGCTGGTAGCTTTCCAGTATTCCTTTGAAGGATTCTGTGCTTCTTGAGTGGCAGAGAAGATTTGGCTGTGTCCCTCTTAGGCCTTATTAATGATTGAGGGTGTGGAAGGATTGATCAGAGGTAGTCACTGATGTTTCAGATGTCTTCTGAATGCAGTTGTTCTTAGCCAGACATCTGCATTAGTAGTATTGGTTGGGGATTGCTTTATCTATGGCCCCCTGGAGGGGAAAAGCTGAGGTTAAAGTGCTGGTAATGAAGGCAGCAAAACTAATTACAGCTGCAGATAGCATCTCTCACAACTGGGCTTGGCTGGGGATTTGATTTCACTGAGATAAGAAAGAACAACAACTGCTGAAATGCTCTCAAGTGTCACTTCAAAGCCCGCTGATGGTGGAAAGCTTTCTCTCTTCAGGCCAGTGAAGGCTTGGACTTTGCAGACGTCAGTGGACGAGGAGTCATCATCACTGGGCTGCCCTTTCCTCCTCGGATGGAGCCCAGAGTTGTGCTGAAGATGCAGTTCCTGGATGAAATGAGGAGGAGTGCTGCAGGTGCACAGGTAATGCTGAGCAGCTTTTTGCTCTTGGCTGTCTGCAGGTTCCTGTTGTTGTTTCTGCCTCTTGGCTACCTGTAGTTGGTTTGCCTTGGCATTTAGAGATCCCAGAATGCCAACATGCTGAGGGTTGGAAGGCACCTCTGTAGATCAGCCAGGCCAACCCTCTGCTAAAGCAGGGCATCCCCAGCAGCTTGCCCAGGAGCACAATGCCCAGCTGGGCTTGGAAGCTCTGCAGAGAAGGAGACTCCACAGCCTCTCTGGGCAGCCTGCTCCAGGGCTCTGCACCCTCACACCAAACAAGTTTCTCCTCAGGGAACCTCCTGGCTTCCAGTTTGTGCCCACTGCCCCTTGGCCTGTCCCTGGGCACCCTTGACAAGAGCCTGGCCTTATCCTCTTGCTCCCCCCCCAGCTTCTTCAGCTCTTGCTGAGCATTGCTCAGCTCCCCTCTGAGGCTGCTCTTCTGCAGGCTCTCAGCCTTTGCTCCTCACAGATCTGCTCCAGACCCCTCAGCAGCTTTGCAGCCTCTGCTGGACGCTCTCCAGTAGTTCTGTCTCTGGAGCTGGGCAGCCCAAAACTGAACTCAGGACTCTGGATGTGGCCTTAGCTAGGACAGAGTAGATGGGAAGGAGCAAACCTCCTTTGACCTGCCGATGAGACTCTTCCTCACACATCCAGACTCCCTGGGAGGTCTTGCTGGCTGTTCTTGTTTGTTTGGAGGAAGCAATGACTGCCCAGCACATAGAGGACATTGTGGCTGCTCAGCAGTGTTAATTCTTCCCCCTTCCTCCTCCTCCTGCAGTATTTGTCTGGCCGGGAGTGGTACAACCAGCAGGCTTCCCGCGCTGTCAACCAGGCCATCGGCAGGGTCATCAGGCACCGCCAGGACTATGGTGCCATCTTCCTCTGTGACCACAGGTGAGAGCACAGCAACACAGCATGGTAGGGCTTAGAAGGGACCTCCAGAGATCACAGAATCATCCAGGTTAGCAAAGCCCCTCAGGATCCCCCAAGTCCAACCTAGAGCCCTACTCTATAAGATCACATTAAACCACCTCCCTAAGCACCACGTCCAAACCATCCTTACAGCCAGGCTGGGTGACTCCACCACCTCCCTGGGCAGCTCATTCCAGTCCCTGACCACTCTCTCTGTGAAAAAACTTTTTCCTCATGTCCAATCTAAACCTCCCCAGCCTCAGCTTGAGGCCATTCCCCCTTGTTCTGTCTCCAATTCCCTGTGAGCAGAACCCAGCAGCAGCCTCTCCACAATGTCCCTTCAGGTAGTTGTAGACAGCAATGAGGTCTCAGCCTCCTCTTCCTCAAACTAACCATCCCCAGCTCCCTCAGTCACTCTTCATAAGATTTATTCTCCAGGCCATTCACAGCTTCCTTGCCCTCCTCTGGACCTGCTCCAGCACCTCCACATCTCTCTTGTACTGTGGTGCCCAAAACTGAACACAGCGCTCGAGGTGCGGCCTCGCCAGAGCTGAGTCCAAGGGGACAATCCCCTCCCTGCTCCTGCTGGCCACAGCACTTCTAATACACTTAATAGATGATTGAGTCCAGCCCCCTGCCAGAGCAGGAGCATAGAATCCAGTGCAGGTTGCACAGGGTTTGAAAGGCTCCAGAGGAAGAGACTCCACAACCTCTCTGGGCAGCCTCCTCCAGGGCTCTGGGACCCTTCCAGCTGAGAAGTTCTTCCTCACTGGAGGTGGGAGTAGAGGTGGAACTTCCTGTGCTGAAGTTTTATGCCCATTGCCCCTTGCCCTATCACAGGGTGCAACTGAGAAGAGTTTGTCCCCTCTCTTTTGACCCCCAGTCTTTAGATATTTATAGGCATTGATCAGATCCTCTCTAAGTCTTTTCTTTTGCAGACCAAACAGCCTCAGGTCCCTCAGCCTCTCCTCGCAGGGCAGTGCTCCAGCCCCTTCATCATCTTTGTAGCCCTAGAGGACCTTGGCTCTAGGACAAAAACACACATCAACATCTGTGTGTCCTCACCTGGGGCTTGCATAGAAAATGAGGCTAAAGTGAGACCTTCTGGCTCTCTACAGCTCCCTGAAAGGAGGCTGGAGTCAGGTGGGGCTTGGTCCTTTCCATCAGTCATGAGAGGAAATGGCCTCAAGTTGCACCAGGGGAGATTTAGGATGGACATTGGAAGAAGCTTCTTCACTGAAAGAGTTCTCAGGCACTGGAACAGACTGCCCAGGGAGGTGGTTGAATCCTTGTCTGTTCTGGAGCCACTATTAAAAGAGGGCTGTGGAGATGCTGGAGAGTGTCCAAAGCAGGGCCAAGAGGATGCTCAGAGGGCTGCAGCAGCTCTGCTGTGAGCACAGACTGAAAGAGTTGGGGCTGTGCAGGCTGGAGAAGAGGAGGCTCCCAGGTGACCTTCTTGTGGCCTTCCAGGATCTGAAGGGGGCTACAAAAAA
>WAAF01012106.1:257737-300786 GCA_013400475.1 Tricholaema leucomelas
TGTTGAGTATGAGAGTGGTGAGAGGCTGGAATGTGTTGCCCAGGGAGGTGGTTGAGGCCCCATGGCTGGAGGTGTTTCAGGCCAGGCTGGCTGAGGCTGTGTGCAGCCTGCTCTAGGGTAGGGTGTCCCTGGGCACGGCAGGGGGGTTGGAACTGGCTGATCCTTGTGGTCCCTTCCAGCCCTGACTGATTCTGTGATTTGATGAAATTGCTTCCCCAAGAGGCTTGTCAAGCCCTGACTCAGACTTCCCAGGGCAGTGGTGGAGTCCCCATCCCTGGGGGGGTTTAAAAGACTGTAAGATGTGGTGCTGAGGGCTATGGTTTGGTGGTGCCCTGGCAGTGCTGAGTCAGCAGCTGCATCTGGTGATCTTCAAGGTCTTTTCCAGCCAGAAGGATTCTGGATTCTGTGACAATAGGCACCACGTTTAAGTGGTAGCCTTCAGTGCTTGAGTGAGCACCTCAGAGTTCAGTTCTGCTGTTCCTGCTGCAGTGTTTGAGGTGTGAAGGATGAAGGACAAGCCCTGGCTGCTGCTGTGGTTGATGGCATCAGCAAAGCTCCTTTTGCCCTGAGCAAAGGCATCGAACCTTCTGTTTCCTCCACTGCTTCAGCCCCTTGTTGTTTTACTGCCCCTTCCTTCTTCCTCTGCCCTCTAGTTTAATGTTTGTGGGATTCACTTAGGCCAACTCAGTAAATAACTCTCCACTTTTCCAATCTTCCCCAGGTTCACTGCTGGCTCTGTCAGAGGCAAACTCCCCTCCTGGGTCCGCCCTTACGTGAGCGTTTATGACAACTTCGGGCGTGTGGTCAGAAGTGTCTCCTCCTTCTTCCGCCTTGCTCAGGAGACTGTAAGTGAGAGGCTGACAGAATCTTAGCATGCTGAGAGTTAGAGATCAGCCAGGCCAACCCCCTGCAGCTTGCCCAGCAGCACACTGCCCAGCTGGGCTGGAAGCTCTCCACACAAGGAGACTCCACAACCTCTCTGGGCAGCCTGCTCCAGGGCTCTGCACCCTCACACCAAACAAGTTTCTCCTCAGGGAACCTTCTGGCTTCCAGTTTGTGCTCACTGCCCCTTGGCCTGTCCCTGGGCACCACTGACAAGAGCCTGGCCCCATCCTCTTGTCCCCCACAGCTCCTTCAGCTCTTGCTGAGCATTGCTCAGCTCCCCTCTGGGGCTGCTCTTCTGCAGGCTTTCAGCCTTTGCTCCTCACGGAGCTGCTCCAGGCCTCTCAGCAGCTTTGTAGCCTCTGCTGAACTCTCTGTAGTAGTTTCCTGCCTCTCTTGCACTGGGGAGAGCCCAAAAATGAACTTGGGACTCCAGATGTGGCCTTAGCTAAGACAGAGCTGGAGGAAAACCTTCCTCACCCTGCTGGCCACACTCTTATTCATGCACCTCAGGAGCCCATTGGCCTGCTTGGCCCTGAGGGCACATTGCTGGCTCCTGGGAAACTATTCCAGCAGCACTCCCAACTGCTTCTCCTTAGAGCTGCTTCCCAGGAGGTCCTCCCTCACCTGGGCTGGTGCAGGGAGTTGTTGCTATTCCTCCACTTGTCCTCATTGAGCTTCCTCTCTGCCCTTCTGTTGCATTTGGGTTGGTTTGGGGTTTTCCTTACATTTCATTGCCTAGTGTTGGGAAGTGACAATATTTGAGCAAGGTAAGAGATGTGACCAAGGCTCTTTGTCACTTCTGGGTACTGGAGGCTTTACAGGAAAGGAGCTGCGCCTCATTGCTCTGCAGGAGAGAGCTGGGCCAGGATGTGCTGTCCTGTGGGACTACTCCTTCACTTAGATCACAGAAACAACTTCCTCTTCCTCCTAAATAAACACAGCCCTCAGAGGCTGCTCTGCAAATGCTGCAGCTGATGGCAGCAGCAGAAAGTTTTTCTACCTCACCCTCAGGAGAAGGGGATATGGGTGGGGAAGAATTGCTCAAACCCTTCAATCTGGACTGGTTTAAAGAGTGAGGCAAAGCCTTCACATTCTGTGCTTCTGTGCTCCACAACCTCCCTGGAGGTTTTCAGGACCAGGTTGGATGAGGCCTTGAGCAGCCTGTTCTAGTGGGAGATGTCCCTGCTTATGGCAGGGGGGTTTGGAACTGGCTGAGCTTTGAGGTCCCCTCCAACCTAACCCACTCTGTGATTCTATAGCAGAGCCATGCCCCTTTCCCTCTTCCACAGCTCCCCTGCTCACTGCCCTCCAGCTCTTGGTGTCCCCTCCTGGTGGTTTGATCCTGCAGTCCAAAGCACATCCATCCAGAATGCAGATCAGCCTTGCTGCCAGGGCCTTTTCTGGGGGTAAAAGGAGATGTCTTTGGATTGTTGCTGGGATTTCTGGTTGCCAAGGAAGTGGAGTGGAAAGAGCAGCTTTTGCTTACTGTTGTAACCTCCTTGCAGATGCCTCCACCCCTGCCACCTTCTGCTCGTTCCCTGGGTGAAAGCAGCACAGCAGCATCTCTGTCACCTGAGCAGATCCTCTCCCTCAGGAAAGCCAAAAACTTGGATGACCACGTGCCCAGTTTGAAGAGGAAAAGGAAAGGTGAGATTCTGGGTTGGCTTTTAAGCAGAACCTAAAAGAGAGAAGCAAGAGATTAGAGGCAGGAATGGGAGAGAGGCAGGGGAGAGCTCAGAGGCTGTTGTAAAACTCAGCTGAGAGGGCATCATAGAATCAAGCAGGTTAGAAGAGAGCTTTAAGCTCATCCAGCCTTGCCCAGCCAACCAGACCATGGCACTAAGTGCCCCAGCCAGGCTTGGCTGCAACACCTCCAGCCACAGCCACTCCACCACCTCCCTGGGCAGCCCATTCCAATGCCAATCACTCTCTCTGCCAACAACTTCCTCCTAACATCCAGCCTGCACCTGTCCTGGCACAGCTTGAGGCTGTGTCCCCTTCTTCTGTCCCTGGCTGCCTGGCAGCAGAGCCCAACCCCAGCTGGCTACAGCCTCCCTGCAGGGAGCTGCAGACAGCAATGAGCTCTGCCCTGAGCCTCCTCTGCTGCAGGCTGCACACCCCCAGCTCCCTCAGCCTCTCCTCACAGGGCTGTGCTCCAGGCCCCTCCCCAGCCTTGCTGCCCTTCTCCAAACACCTTCCAGCACCTCAACATCTCTCTGCAATGGAGGAGCCCAGAACTGGACACAGCACTCCAGGGGTGTCCTGAGCAGTGCTGAGCACAGGGGCAGAAGAACCTCCCTTGTCCTGCTGCCCACACTGCTCCTGAGCCAGCCCAGGATGCCATTGGCTCTGCTGCCCACCTGGGCACTGCTGCCTCCTCTTCAGCTCCTCTCTCCCAGCACCCTCAGCTCCCTCTCTGCCTGGCTGCTCTCAGCCACTCCGTCCCCAGCCTGTAGAGCTGCTTGGGCTTGTTGTGGCCAAAGTGCAGATCATCCACTCCAGCCCTGCTGTCCCCTTTCTTCTGCAGGCAGAATCCTAGAATCAGTTCTAATTTCCTACCAGAATCTCTTAAAAAGAGGAGTTCAGTTTTAGGGGAACTGCATAAACCTGAAATGGTTAAACAGAGTCAACTGCTGCAGGAAGTTTCTGTCCATTGACCCAAAGCCATGTTGAGGTTTAAAAATCACTGATGGGAAAGTCTGAGAAGTCCACCAGGTTGTGGCAACAAATGCTTGAGCAATTTAAGCAGTGACTAACCAAAGCAATCTCATTTCTCAGGCAAAATTAGGCAGCTTTGAGTGATGGAAAGGTTTTGAGGCAATACTAAGGCAAAGAAAATGCAAGAGAGAGTTGTGGGAGTGTTTAATTTCTCTTCTGCCTTATGCTTTGATGCCAGTAAATGGAGATGAAGCATCCAGCCTGTGCACGGAGTATGAAGAGGAGCTCAGTTCACCTAGAAGGAAGTGCCTTGGGCTCTTGGATGCCTTGGAGCACAATGAGAGGAGCAGTGAAGATGCAGAGGAAGATGATGACTTGCCAGGAGAGGAGGAGGTAATGGTGCAAGGAAACAGCTGCAGCTCCTCAGGGACAATTGCAGTCTCTAAAGCAAAATGAGGTTTGGGGGATTCATAGAAAGGGTTGGGAAGGGACCTTCAAGCTCATCCAATTCCACTCCCTGCATCTCCTCAGCTGCCCCCAGAGCTAAACAGAGCTGTGGAGTCTTTTTTTGTATCCTAATACCTCAACCTTGATATTTTTTTTGCTTCATTTAATCATTTTTTCCCCTTATCTGAAAACCTTCAAATCGCTGAGGTAAGATTGATGGATTCACAGAATGGGTTGGCTTGGAAGTGACCTTCAAGCCCAGCCAGTTCCAACCTCTTGCCAAGGGCAGGGTACACTTCCCACCAGCCCAGGGTGCTCAAGGTCTCATCCAGCCTGGCCTTGGACATCTCCAGGGAGGTTGTGGAGCACAGAAGCACCCAATGTGATCTTTGATCACATTGGGTGCTTCTGTGCTCCACAACCTCCCTGGCAACCTGTGCCAGTGTCTCTGCACCCTCAACCTGTGCCAGTGTCTCTGCACCCTCAACCTGTGCCAGTGACTCTGCACCCTCAACCTCTGCCAGTGTCTCTGCACCCTCACTGAAACTGGATGTCAGGAAGAAGCTCTTGCCAATCTCCCCTCTGCCACTTCAAACTCATTCCTCCTCCTCCTGTCATTCCCAGACCTCATCAATAGTCCCTCCTCAGCCCTCCTGTTACCCCCTTCAGATACTGAAAGGCTACTATAAGGTCTCCTGGAAGCCTTCTCCTCTCCAGGCTGCAGAGTCCCAGCTCTCATAGCCTGTTCTCATAGCAGAGCTGCTTTCAGCCCTCTTGAGCATCTTGGTGGTCCTTCTCTGGACTTAGTAATCACTGCCAGACACATGAAAGCGATTTGGCCCAACCAAAGGTCATGAAAGAAAGCAGAGAGTGAGGTACAGAAGAGTTGTTGCCATCTACACAGCTCTGACCTCCACATCTCTCATTTCTGGAGATGAGGAAGAAATTCTTGGCAGTGAGGGTGGGGGGAAGGCACTGGCACAGGTTGCTCAGGGAGGTGGTGGAGCACAGAATGTGATCTTCAACTCTCTTTCCATCTCCCCAGGCACGAGGTCTGTCCACACTGTCCCTTCAGTATGAGAAGAGGTTAACAGATGAGCAGAAAGGAGGAAGGAGGAAGATCAAGCTTGTCAGCAACCCAGTATGTGTCTTCTCTTGCCTCTGCCTCCCCTTTCATCTCTGAGCTGCTTTCATTTGAATTGCAAATTTCCAGACCCACAGAACACTGAGGCCAAAGCAGTTATGTTAATTCTGGACTGGGTTTTTCCCCTCCAAATGAATATTTCCTGCCATGCTCTTCCTCAAATCGAGACCCTGGGAACCCAAACAGGTACAGCTCTGATCAAGCACATGTGCAGGGAGGACTGGCATTGCCTACCTTCTGCTCACATCATCTCCCCTTGGCCAGGTGACTCGTTGAGTCCCAGCATGGTGGGGGTTGGAAGTGACCTCTGGAGGTGGAGTCCAACCCCCTTGCCGAAGCAGAGCCACCCAGGGCAGGTCACTCTGAACTGCAGAGCCACCCAGGGCAGGTCACTCTGAACTGCAGCCAGATGGATCTTGGAAGTGTGGAGCAGGAGACTCCACAGCCTCTCTGGGCAGCCTGCTCCAGGGCTCTGCACCCTCACACCAAACAAGTTTCTCCTCAGGGACCCTCCTGGCTTCCAGTTTGTGCCCACTGCCCCTTGGCCTGTCCCTGGGCACCCTTGACAAGAGCCTGGCCTTGTCCTCTTGCCCCCACAGCTCCTTCAGCTCTTGCTGAGCATTGCTCAGCTCCCCTCTGGGACTGCTCTTCTGCAGGCTCTCAGCCCCAGGGCTCTCAGCCTTTGCTCCTCACAGAGCTGCTCCAGACCCCTCAGCAGCTTTGCAGCCTTTGCTGGACTCTCTCCAGTAGTTCTATCTCTCTGGAACTGGGCAGCCCAAAACCAAAGAGGTTTCTCTTCATGGAACCTCCTGGCTTTCAGTGTGTGCCTGTTGCCTCTTGTCCTGTCACAAGACACCACTGTTAAGAGCCAGGCCCCTTCTTGCCCCTCACCTGTCAGAGATAACCATCAATAAGATCCCCTCTCAGGCTGCTCTTTCCCTGATTAAACAGTCTCAGGTTAGAATAGAATAGAATCAACCAGGTTGGAAGAGACCTCCACGACCATTCAGTCCAACCTAGCACCCAGCCCTATCCAGTCAACCAGACCATGGCACTAAGTGCCTCAGCCAGGCTTTTCTTGAACACCCCCAGGGATGGTGACTCCACCACCTCCCTGGGCAGCCCATTCCAATGCCAATCACTCTCTCTGCCAACAACTTCCTCCTAACATCCAGCCTAGACCTCCCCTGGCACAACTGAGACTGTGTCTCCTTGTTCTGTTGCTGGTTGCCTGGCAGCAGAGCCCAACCCCACCTGGCTACAACCTCCCTTCAGGTAGTTGTAGACAGCAATGAGCTCTGCCCTGAGCCTCCTCTTCTGCAGGCTAAACAACCCCAGGTTGCAGCCATTCCTCATCAGACAGGTTCCAGACCCTTCAGCATCCTCTGTTGGATACTCCCCTTACATCCCTGTCCCTGCTGGCCTGGGGAGCCCAGCCCTGGACACAGTCCTCCAGCTGTGGCCTCACCAGGGCAGCAGAGAGGGAGGAGAAGCTGCCTTGCCCTGCTGACCACACTCTTCTTCAAGCATCTCAGGAGACCATTTGCCACCTTTTAGTTCAGTTGTGTGGGACCTACAACCAGTCCAGCTGCTGGCAGGGCCTGCCATGGTCTGAGTGCCCAGTTTTGGGTAAGCAGCCACACCCTGCCCCCACCCCGGGTGTGTCACTGCCGTGTGCTGGGTTCGCACTTGTGCATCCTCGGCTCCAGGCTCTGCCTTGCTCTGCAGCTGGCTGCTGAGGAGTCACCAGGGGTTGCTGAGACTGCCGTGGGTGATGATGTGTGGCAGTAGTTGTCCAAGGTGCTGCCTTCTCAGCCTCCCAAGATCACCCAGCAAGCGAAACTGGGAGCTGTCAGAGATGCTGAGGCTGATAGTGGCGGAGGTGTGAGGAAGAGGGCAGGGTTCAGCACGGGAGGTTGTGTTTGCAGTTGTTGCTATCTGATGTCAGGATGAGTCAGTCCAGCCCCCAAGTTTTACAGCAGATGACATTGCTCTTCTTAGGAGAAGGCTTAATAAGAGTCTTGTGCAACAAGTCTTGGGCCTCTTCTGTGAGCAGCTTCCCCTGAAGCAGGCCCTGCTGGCAGCAGAGAGGGTGGATGGCATCGCTCTTCTGTGAGCCTTCAGCCCCTCACAGGCAGCAGTGGAGGCATAGAAGAGATCCAACTACCAGCTGGGGGTGGGAACAGCAGCCTGGGGCCATGGGGGATTGTCTTATTGCTGATGGGTTTTGGCATGAAGGCAACTGGCAGCAGCCTGTGTGTTCAGAGAGGGCTACAAAGATGCTGGGGAGAGACTGAAGCAGCTCTGTGAGAGCCCTGGGGCTGAGAGCCTGCAGAAGAGCAGCCCCAGAGGGGAGCTGAGCAATGCTCAGCAAGAGCTGAAGGAGCTGTGGGGGACAAGAGGATGAGGCCAGGCTCTTGTCAGTGGTGCCCAGGGACAGGCCAAGGGGCAGTGAGCACAAACTGGAAGCCAGGAGGGTCCCTGAGGAGAAACTTGTTTGGTGTGAGGGTGCAGAGCCCTGGAGCAGGCTGCCCAGAGAGGCTGTGGAGTCTCCTTGTGTGCAGAGCTTCCAGCCCAGCTGGGCAGTGTGCTGCTGGGCAAGCTGCTGGGGGTGCCCTGCTGGAGCAGGGGTTTGGCCTGGCTGATCTCCAGAGGTCCCTTCCAAGCCCTCCTTGCTGGGGCTGTGTGTGTGAGCACTTTGTAAGGTGCAGTCACTTCAAGAAGGGCTTCTTCTGAGTCTGTTTCAAGCCCCTGCTGTTGGTGGTTGCAGAAGGAGGTTGCCCAGCATGGCAGAGCAGCCTGGCTTGCTGCTGCCTGCAGTGCCTTCAAGAAATGCCTTAGAGGACCCCAAATGCTTGGCCCTTGCTGTTCTGCCTTTCTCCTGCCTCAGAGGTTTGTGGATTTCACTGAACTGGACATTTCCAGGAGCCAGGCCACTTAGATTTGTTCGTTCTGCTGTGCTTCTGGGCTGAAACTCCTGCTTCTGGGAGCAGCTACCAGAACTGCAGCAGGCAGCAACTTGTCAGCTGAAAGCTGCTGTGCTGGTGGAGTTGCTGGATTGATGCAGGAGTAACTCCAGTCCTGCTCCTCACTGAGAGGCTTCCCTCTGTTGACAGCAAGCTGAGAAGACAGCAGAGCTGGGTGACCCCAAGAAGGCTCGAGCTGCCTCCTACATTGCCACAGTGAAGGAGACCCTCAGCCAGCAGAGCTACCAGCTCCTCTCCAGGGCTCTCCAGCACTACAAGGTGACAAACGACTTCCAGGCCATGCTGGCTCAGCTGACCTCTCTCTTCACAGAGGATGAAAGCAAACATCCCTTGTTACGAGGTACAGTCACTGCCCTGCATCACCTCTGTGCTGTGACCTTTGGCTTGTGAACAGGCTGAGTGCCCAAGGGGAGGTTGAAGCTTGAGGAAGGTACATTCAGACTGGAGAGGAGGAAGAAAATCTTGACAGGGAGGTTGGGGAAGCACTGGCACAGGTTGCCCAGGGAGGTTCCTGCTTTGCCTCACTGTGGCTACAGTGAGTGAGGAGATGCAGAAGCAAATTTCTGCAGCTGGCATCAGCCTCACTGTGGCTACAATGAGTGCAGGAAATGCAGAAGCAAACTTCTGCAGCTACTTCAGCCTCACTGTGGCTACAATGAGTGCAGGAGATGCAGAAGCAAACTTCTGCAGCTGACATCAGCAAGCTCAATGTCATAGAAGCACAGAATGGGCTGAGTCGGAGGGCACCTTAAAGATTATCCAGTTTCAAGCTCCTGCCACAGTCAGGGACATTGTGATAGGATGAGGGACAGGACTGAAGCTTGAGGAGGGCAGAGTGAGACTGGAGATGAAGGAATTCTTTGCAGGGAGGGTGGTGAGACACTGGCAGAGTTGCCCAGGGAGGTTGTGGAGCACAGAATGTGATCACAGAAGGAGGGGACACAGCCTCAAGCTGTGCCAGGAGAGGTCTAGGCTGGATGTTAGGAGGAAGTTGTTGGCAGAGAGAGTGATTGGCATTGGAATGGGCTGCCCAGGGAGGTGGTGGAATCCCCATCCCTGGAGGTGTCCAAGAGGAGGCTGCATGAGGCAGTGCCATGGGTTTGTTAATTAGAAGGGTTAGGTGCTAGGTTGCACTCAGCGATCCTAAAGGTCTCTTCCAACCTGGTTAATTCTGTGCTTCTGTGATTTTAAACCTTGGCTAAAAGCAAAGCTGCTCCCCTGTGCTCCAGGAGGTGAGATCCAGGCTGTGGTTGTGGGAGCTGGACAAATCCCTTCAGAAGGGTTGAGCCTTGGAGCAGTAAATCAGTAGGCAGAACATGTGGAGCAGGTTTGTATGTGCTCAGTGTGCATCTTGCACAGCCATTAGCTGACACCACTTCGATTTCAAGTTACTTAGCAGCACTTTGATAGCTCCCTGCCACCTAACATTGCAGTCCTGCCCTTGCAGGCTTCTCTGACATTGATTATCTGCTCTGGGCTAATTGACATTTCCTCCTCCCCCTCTTTTTTTTTCCCCTCCTTTTCCTCTCTCCACTGAAAGATTTTTACCAGTTTGTTCGACCTCAACATAAAAAACAGTTTGATGAAGCCTGTTGCAGTCTGACTGGACTGGGTTGTGGCTACAAACCTGAGCACAGCCTCCAGCAAGAAGAGAGGGAAACATCAATGACGGCAGGAGGTGAGGAGCTGCTTTCAATGCTGGGTGTGGACAGTTTGAGATCACAGAATGGGTTTGGCTGCAAAGGGCATCCAAAGCTCATCCAGTGCCACCCCCCTGCAGCCAGCGGGGACATCCTCCCCTAGAGCAGATTGCTCACAGCCTTCTCCAGCCTCACCTGGAGCAGCTCCAGCCATGAGGCCTCAGCTCCCTCCCTGGGCAACCTGCTGCAGTCTTCCAGCAGCCTCCTGCTGCAGAACTTGTTCCTCACCTCCAATCTCAAGCTGCTCTGCTCTCGTTTCAGACCACTGCCCTGGTCCTGTCCCTGCAGGCCTTTGCCAGCAGTCCCTCTGCAGCCTGCTTGTAGCCCACTCATGCACTTGCAGGCTGCTCTGAGGTCTGCCTGGAGCCTTCTCTCCTGCAGGCTGCACACCCCCAGCTCCCTCAGCCTGGCCTCACAGCAGAGTTCCTCCAGCCCCTTGAACATGTTCATGACTTCCTGGAGCCTTCTCCACTTCTCTGCTCCGGGCTGAGAGCAGCAGCACTGAGAGGCACATGCAGATGTTGCTGCTTCTCCTTTATCATCCTTTTTCCACACCCAATCACTTTTGCAGTCATTGCCTTGCTGCAGCTTGTCCTGTTCCTGCAGGCCTTTGCCAACAGTCCCTCTGCAGCCTTCTTGCAGCCCCTTCAGCTACTGGCAGGCTGCTCTGAGGGCTGCCTGGAGCCTTCTCTCCTGCAGTGTGGACACTGCCCAGTTGCAGAGCAAGTTGCCTCTCGTGTGAAAACCCAGGGCTGGGAGGCAGTTTTGTTTAGTCAATGTTGAGCTAAGGCTCTGCTCTCATCCTCTCACGACCCTGCTCTCATGGTCCTCATCCCTGCCCCCTCAGTTGCATCTGCAGATGCCTCAGCAGAGCTTGCTGCACAGTTTGCATTGTGCCATTTTGTTTCAAGTGGGGTTTTATACATCTACTGAGCTCGTGGGTCTGCTCTGTGCCTCTAAACTCTGTCTGTGTCATCTTTGGCACCCACAGAGTGCTGCCAGGCTTGTGAATAGAAGGTAATGATGTGAAACCCAGGGACAGTGAGGTCCTAAAAACCCCCAAAGCACCTTAGAGAAATCCTCTGCACCTTCAGGTGATTTCAGCCTGCAATGACAGATTTTGAACTGTAGCTTTCTGTGTCTGTCCTTGCCCAGGCTCCCTGACAACAAGCTGGGCTGATGGGACAGAAAGAAGGCACAAGAAGGACAAAGCTACGTCCTCCAAGGCCTCCTGTGCCCAGCTGAACCCAGGGCTGCAGATGAACCAAGGACAGTTCCACTTGGCAGCAGGACTGCAGGCTGCAGGTACACTTCCTGCTCAATCCAGCTGCAGTCCCGGGGTCAGGCATGGCTCAGTTCAGCACTGCCTCTGGCTCCTGCTGGCAGCAGCTCTGCTTGTGTAGCCCTGGCACAGGGAGTGGCTGTCTGCAGGTAGGAGTGAGGCTGATCACAGGCTGGCAGATGGCATAGGGCTGGGAGGGTCCCTCCCAGGGCATCTTGTCCAGCCCTCTGCAGGCAGCAGGGACATCCCCATGGAAATCAGGTTGCTGAGGGCCACAGCAAGGCTGACCTTGAATGTCTCCAGGGCTGGGGCCTCCAGCACATCCCAGGGCAACCTGTTCCAGAGTTCCACTTCCCTGACTGTGCACAACTTCCTGCTGGCCATAGACTCCTAGAATCCAGCAGGTTGGAAGGGACCTCCAAGATGATCCAGTCTGACCTATCACCCAGCCCTGTCCAACCTAACTCTGCCCCTAACCCTTGGCCCTCGTCCTACCACTCCAAGCCCTCCTGCACAGTCCCTCCCCAGCCTCCCTCCCTCCTCTGGTTTGCTTCTTGCTAAGCCTGACAAGAGGAGATTCCCTGGAAGTTTGGGTTCATTTTAAACCTTGGCTAAAAGTGAAGCTGCTTCCCTGTGCTTCAGGAGGTGAGATCCAGGCTGTGGTTGTGGGAGCTGGACAAGTCCCTTTGGAAGGGTTGAGCCTTTGAGCAGATCTTCCTGCTGGTGTCCAACCTAACTCTGCCCTGCCTCAGTTTCAAACCCTTGTCCTTCCACTCCCAGCCCTTCTGCACAGTCCCTCCCCAGCCTCCCTTCCTTCATCCAGGCCTGACAAGAGGACATTCCCTGGAAGTTTGGGTTCATTTTAAACCTTGGCTAAAATTGAAGCTGCTTCCTTGTGCTTCAGGAGGTGAGATCCAGGCTGTGGTTGTGGGAGCTGGACAAATCCCTTCAGAAGGGTTGAGCCTTGGAGCAGTAAATCAGCAGGCAGAGCATTTAGAGCAGTCTTATGTTCAACTGCTGGTGAGTAAGGCTGCTCTGGGACACTTTACTGGTTGACCTGGAGCTTCCTTGGCTTTCAGCAGCAGGGCCTGACCTCCCACCAACATTCCTTCTACTTGTAGAGAGTTGTCTCTGTCAGTTCCCAGTTGCTTCTTCACTTGCTGAACAAATGGGAAGGGTTTTTTGCCCTGTGACTTAGCTATTAATAGTGTTACTCATCTTGTAAATGGTTTGAGGTTAGTTTTGAGGTTAAGGACTGAGCAGCTCAGGATGAGTAGTCAGTCCTGATAGTAGCCCAACTCTTGTTTCCCACTTTGACCTTACCAATATCCCCCAAGGAAATGCTTGAGCACCAAACTGAGGCTTTCAATCTCAGTTGTCCCAAGTGGGCAGACACCCAAAAGCTCTGAAGTTGACCAGAGAGGTTTTTTTTGCTTCACATCTTCTGGTGAGGGAGGAAGGTGAGGTGTGAAGTGAACACCTGATTGCTACCTGAAGGATCAACCTTGCAGGTGCTTTGCCCTGCTGGTTTGTGCTGTAGCTCAGGGCTGTGTGCTGCAGTAGCACTTTGACCAACAACAAACCAGGTCATGTTTCTGTTGCAAGCCTTAGCTTGGACTTGCTGCTACTGCTAGTGGTGGGAGTTTGCTGCCTGACCTTTATAACTACTCAGTGTGCTACTACTCAGCTAACAACACTTAGATTTCTTAGCTGCCCTTTTCTATCTCCCTCTCACCTAACACTGAATTTCATCCCTTGCAGATTTCTGTGCCATTCACTACCCACTCTGGACTGAATGACTTCTGTGGTTTTTTTTTTTCCTCCCTTCCTCTTTCCCTCTCTCTACACTGAAAGATTTCTACCAGCTTCTTCAGCCTCAACACACAAACCAGTTTGGTGAAGCCTGCTGCAGTCAGAGTGGACTGGGTTATGGCTACAAACCTGAGCACAGCTTCCAGCAGCGACATAGGAAGAAGCTAACCAAGAGAAAAAGTGAGGAGCTGCTTCTAGTGCTGAGTGTGGCCAGCTTGAGGCCATAGAATGGGTTGGGTTGGAAGGGACCCCCCAAAGGTCACCCAGTCCAAGCCCCCTGCACTCCACAGGGGCATTCTTCCCTACAGCAGCTTGCTCAGAGCCTTGTTGAGCCTGACCTTGAGTAGCTCCAGGGATGTGGCCTCAGCTCTTTGGTGCCCACAGGGTGCTACCAGGGTTGTCAGTAGAAGGTAATGATGTGAAACCCTGGGACAGGGAAGTCCTAAAAACCCCAAAGCACCTTAGAGAAATCCTCTGCACCTTCAGGTGATTTCAGCCTGCAATGACAGATTTTGAACTGCAGCTTTGTGTGCTCCCTGTTAACTGATTGATTTGATTTGACAGGAAGAAGGCACAGGAGGCAGAGAGCTGCATTCTTAAAGGCCTCCTGTGCCCAGCTGAACCCAGGGCTGCAGATGAACCAAGGACAGTTCCACTTGGCAGCAGGACTGCAGGCTGCAGGTACACTTCCTGCTCAATCCAGCTGCAGTCCCGGGGTCAGGCATGGCTCAGTTCAGCACTGTCTCTGGCTCCTGCTGGCAGCAGCTCTGCTTGTGTAGCCCTGGCACAGGGAGTGGCTGTCTGCAGGTAGGAGTGAGGCTGATCACAGGCTGGCAGATGGCATAGGGCTGGGAGGGTCCCTCCCAGGGCATCTTGTCCAGCCCTCTGCAGGCAGCAGGGACATCCCCATGGAAATCAGGTTGCTGAGGGCCACAGCAAGGCTGACCTTGAATGTCTCCAGGGCTGGGGCCTCCAGCACATCCCAGGGCAACCTGTTCCAGAGTTCCAGCTCCCTGACTGTGCACAACTTCCTGCTGGCCATAGACTCCTAGAATCCAGCAGGTTGGAAGGGACCTCCAAGATGATCCAGTCTGACCTATCACCCAGCCCTGTCCAACCTAACTCTGCCCCTAACCCTTGGCCCTCGTCCTACCACTCCAAGCCCTCCTGCACAGTCCCTCCCCAGCCTCCCTCCCTCCTCTGGTTTGCTTCTTGCTAAGCCTGACAAGAGGAGATTCCCTGGAAGTTTGGGTTCATTTTAAACCTTGGCTAAAAGTGAAGCTGCTTCCCTGTGCTTCAGGAGGTGAGATCCAGGCTGTGGTTGTGGGAGCTGGACAAGTCCCTTTGGAAGGGTTGAGCCTTTGAGCAGATCTTCCTGCTGGTGTCCAACCTAACTCTGCCCTGCCTCAGTTTCAAACCCTTGTCCTTCCACTCCCAGCCCTTCTGCACAGTCCCTCCCCAGCCTGCCTGGAGGTCCCCTTCAGATACTGAAACACAGCTCAGAGCTCTCCCTGGAGCCTTTTCTCCAGGGTGAACTTCCTCAGCTCTCCCAGCCTGCCATCACAGCAGAGATTCTCCAGCATGCTGCTCCATCTTTGTGGCCTCCTCTGGACCCTCTCCAGCAGCTCCATGTCCCTCCTTTTCAGCAAGGATTATACAAAGCACAAAGCCAACACATTGAACCCAGGTGGCTATGAATGGAAGCAGCTAAAGGCTGAAGCTTGCAGTGGGGAATTGACCTGGCTGATGTCAGTGAGGGAATGATTGAGCTAAGCACAAACCTTCCTGTTTCTCTGGGGCTCAGGGAAGAGCCACTGAGGAGAGTGGAGCTCTAGATTTAAGTCAAGGTGAGTGCAGGCATGAAGAGGAGAACAGTTCCTGTTGTGCTGTTGCCTCTGGGGCTCAGGTAAGAGCCACTGAGGGGAGCAGATTTAAGTCAAGGTGAGTGCAGGCATGAAGAGGAGAACAGTTCCTGTTGTGCTGTTGCTGCTGTGGGACACCTTTTGGCAGAAAGGAGACTAGAAATGGATTCCCCTGAGTGCTCCTAGCCCTGTGCCTGTCCCTCTGCTCTCATACTGGCCACTATTTATCTGTTGAAGTCAAAAGCTCAGTTATGATTTCACTGCAGATCTTCCTGAGAACAGCAGGGGAATTTTCTCTCTTCCTCACGAGGAAATGAGTAGGAAGGTTGGACAGCTTAGGAGCCTGTCTTTAAAGGGTAAAGGATCATTCAGAGCTAATCCTTTCTCTTCCCAAAAGCCATGAGAAATGCCAAGCTGCTGCTGCCTGGGAGGCTTTGCAGATGTCTCCTGGATGAAGCTGTGCTGTTCCTTTTGATTTCCTTTGCTGCTGCGCTTTCAGTTTTCAAACCACCACCAGAGCCTCTCCTCCTGAGCTCCACCAAATAAAGAACTGCCTCTTCTCTCTCCTAAAAGGAAACTGAGGGCCAGGAGCCTCCTTCTCAATACAAGGAGAAGCTGCCAGCCAGCTGACCTCTTGGTTCATCCCCTGCTGATGTGTGTTCTTTGCCCCTCAGGGCAGAATGCTGCTGGAGCTCCAAAAGGCACCGAGAAAGCTTCAAGCTCCAGGAGAGGTCACCAGGAGGTGCTCAGGTCTGCATATCTCAACGAGGTGAAAAGGGCTTTGACCACAGACACCTACAGCCAGTTCTGCCAGGCCTTGCTGGCTTACAAGAGGACAGACAACTACGATGCTATGGTGCCAGTGATTGCAGCCCTCACCACGGAGAGGCCCCAGGACTTCCACCTCCTGCAAAGTAAGGGAGGACTTCCAAAGTGCTTTGGTGTAGTTAAAAAGTAGATGTTGGGACCTCAGAGAATGGTTTGGATTGAGAGGGACCTCCAAAGGTCACCCAGTGCAACCCCCCTGCAGTCAGCAGGGACATCCTCCCCTAGAGCAGCTTGCTCACAGCCTCCTC
Organism: Tricholaema leucomelas; assembly: GCA_013400475.1. Lineage (NCBI taxonomy): Eukaryota > Metazoa > Chordata > Aves > Piciformes > Lybiidae > Tricholaema lacrymosa > Tricholaema leucomelas. The sequence goes on from WAAF01012106.1 coordinate 273,591, forward strand.
CAGCCTCAGTTTAGAATCATGGAATCAAGCAGGTTGGAAGAGAGCTCCAAGCTCATCCAGCCCAACCTAGCACCCAGCCCTGCCCAATCAACCAGACCATGGCACTAAGTGCCCCAGCCAGGCTTTTTTTGAACAGCTCCAGCCATGAGGCCTCAGCTCCCTCCCTGGGCAACCTGCTGCAGTCTTCCAGCAGCCTCCTGCTGCAGAACTTGTTCCTCACCTCCAGTCTCAAGCTGCTCTGCTCTCATTTCAAACCATTGCCCTCAGCCTGTCCCTGCAGGCCTTTGGGAGCAGTCCCTCTGCAGCCTGCTTGTAGCCCCTTCAGGTCCTGACAGGCTGCTCTGAGGTCTGCCTGGAGCCTTCTCTTCTGCAGGCTGCACACCCCCAGCTCCCTCAGCCTGACCTCACAGCAGAGCTGCTCCAACCCCTGAGTATTTCCATGGCCTCCTCTGCACCCTCTCCATCAGGTCCATGTCCTTCCTGTGCTGAGGGTTCCAGAGCTGGCCCCAGCAGTGCAGGTGAGGTCTCAGCAGAGTAAAGTGTGAGGTCAGCACCCATTAGTTTGCAAATGCTTCCCCTTTTGGGGGTAAATTTGACCACTGACACTTTCTCCTCTCCCATCCTTTGGGAAGTAAAGGGAGCAGCAGGAAAAGTTTGTTAAATCTTTGGAAGCAAGAAAACAATGCCAGGGTTGGAAAATGTCCTCTCTGCACAGTTAGAAATGATCTGATGGCTTCAAGGGAGCAGATCCACTCCTAACCTTCAGCATCTCTGCTTTTTGCCCTCCTCAGTTACTGCAAATGATTGCTTTGGAGAAAAGCCACTGCTGGCTGTAGGGCCTGGCACCTCTGCTGGCTCTGGGGGTGCTGAGCTCTTAGGTGCCAGCTGGGTTTGGGGGGGCAGAAGGCTCTTAGGTGCCAGCCAGGTTTGGGGGGGGCAGAAGGCTCTTAGGTGCCAGCCAGGTTTGGGGGGGGCAAAAGGCACTTAGGTGCCAGCCAGGTTTGGGGGGGGCAGAAGGCTCTTAGGTGCCAGCCAGGTTTGGGCTGAGCAATCAGACTTTTGCTTCCCTCTTCTCCTGCAGAGCTTTACCTGGGAATGGCTCTGGACCTGTGGTGTAATTTAGTGTCCTTGATCATTCCTCTCAGCTTCCTCCTAGGGGTTTCAGGGTGGTGTTTCTGTTCTCAGGAGTGGCTTCTTCGTGGGGTGGGGGTTCCTCCTCTGGGTTTAATCACAAGGTGGGAAAGTGAAAGAAGCTTTCAGCCTCTGAAAGGTGTAGAGAAAGCAAGGGGAGGGATCCTGTTTGGTCGGGAGTGCCTGCAGGGAGGCAGCTCATGCTCTGCAGCACCTCAGTTTCACTTTCTCCCAGCTGTCTGCAGGAAATGATGCACACAGTGTACCCTGGGGAGTGCTTGTGGTAGTTCTGGTTTGTTGCCTTTAGGAAATGACAGAAACCTGATGGCAGTGACTTGGGTTAGATGTCACAGCCTGCTGACTGGGAGGCGATAATCTCTCTCTCTTGCTGACTCCTTAGCCTGACACTGCAGAGTGGGAGGGAAATGAACTGTCTGGCACTATGAGTCACCATCTCCCCCTGAGCACTCTTTTCTTGCAGAGTCAGGATCTTTCTTCAGCAGATGGTGGTGACCTCAGAGGACCCTGGGCTGGGACTGCCTGTCCTTGGCACCAAGTCTCAGTTGGGCTGTTTTTTTTTCACCAGGGTTTCTGCTTGTGTGTTGTGTGTCCTTGTCAACCAAACAGAAACAAAGAGCTTTCCTCTTTGAAGGTGTCTGCTGAGGTATTTGCTGCCTACTTGGTTTCTTTTCAGCACTTGTCAGGGCTGGAGCAGGGATTTAGAGGCTGAGGTGCAGAGAATGGAAGGATATGGAGGCTGAGTTGAGCGTTTAGGATGGAAAAGAAGAATCTCCTCTCTCTCCTGGCAAGGAAAAAACCCCATGAGTAGCCAGCCAGCAAAGCCACTGAGTGCTCCAGCAAGCTGAAGGTCCTCTGAGGAGTCTGCCCATGGCCATTTCTGTTGCTCTGCCTCTGACTGAGGTTTTTCTCTTGGGCAGGGTTTTGCATGTTCGTGCGCCCTCACCACAAGGAGAAGTTCAAACAGCTCTGCAGGGACCTGGCTGGGCTGGACTCTGGGGAGGAGCAGCAGTGCCAGCAGGACATGCAAGGTGAAGGCAGTGCTCAGAGTGCAGAGAGACTGAAAGAAAAGCAGGAAGCAGAAGAAGAAAAGAGCCCCATGCAAGGTGGGGAATGAAGATTACTCTGCCCTGTGGAATGGGATGCGGTGTGACGCTGGCTGCTGTCCAGCAGCCTCAGCTGGGAGCAGCCAAGCCCTGCCTGCACTTGGAAGATCAAAGCCAACTGGCCCTGGCCAAACTCTGCTCAAAACCAAACAGGTGTAAGAAAAAAGGGAATGGGAGCTGGGAAGTGCAAGGAAGCAGGACATAAGTGACAGCTCCAAACTGTGTGATGGACAAGGGCAGAGCTCTTTGCTTCTAAGAGGAGATGGGAGCAAGGCTGGATTGAGCTCCACTTGGTCTAGGAAGAACTTCCCCAGAACTATTTGACTAGAAAGAGTCCCTTCCAGTGTTTGAAACACAAACTTCTGTTACCAAGCAGTGTGGCAGTAAAAAAAAGCAAGTTTTAAGCTGTGTTTTAGCTTCTTGTACAATAAAAACTTCCTAACCTGGCTGCTGGTTTGTGTTGTGCTCTGAGCTCTACTGGGGTTTGGAGGGCATTTTCTCACCACATGCAACCAGGGTTAAGGTTGAGGTGCCAGAAGGAGTTCAGGGCAAGCAGGAGATCCTCCTGCTCTACTTAAAAGTAAGCCAAACTTGGGTTACCAAAGTCTGAAGCATTAATGTGAGAGACCCCACAGGCTGTGCTTATCTTCACCCCAAAGCTGGAGCCAGAGTTTGGTGAGTACTGAGTGAGCTTCTGGGAGCAATTAATACTCTGATAAGTCAGGATTAATCCTCACTTTGCTCATTTAGCTTTATAACACTGCCTGTGTTTGCTCAGGTGCAGCCAAGGTTAAGATTGAAGTGCCAGAGAAGTTTTCCTCCTGTTCCACCCAGCAAATCAAACTTGAATGGCCAAAGTCTGAAGCATCAGAAGAACCTATTGGGATCAGAGGCCCCAGAGGCTCTCACCCTCTGCCTCTCTTCACCCCAAAGCTGGAGCCAGAGTTTGGTGAGTACTGAGTGAGATTTTGGGGGCAATTAATCCTCTGATGAGTCAGGATTAAAGATGAATGAGAAAGTCGAGGATTACCCTAACAGTCTGTTAAATGCTGCCTGTGTTTGCCCAGGTGAAGCCAAGGTTAAGATTGAAGTGCCAGAGACAGCTCAGGAGGAGATTTTCCCCTCCTGCTCTACCCAGCAGATCAAACTTGAGTGGCCAAAGTCTGAAGCATCAGAAGAACCCATTGGGATGAGAGGCCCCAGAGGCTCTCACCCTCTGCCTCTCTTCACCCCAAAGCTGGAGCCAGAGTTTGGTGAGTACTGAGTGAGGTTCTGGGGGCAATTAATTCTCTGTCAGCATTAAAGGTGAATGACAGAGATGAGGATTGTAACACTGCCTGTGTTTGCCCAGGTGAAGCCAAGGTTAAGATTGAAGTGCCAGAGACAGCTCAGGAGGAGATTTCCCCCTCCTGCTCTATCCAGCAGATCAAACTTGAATTCCCAGAGTTTGAAGGACTCAGCAATGTGAGAGGCCCTACAGGTGCTGAGCCTGTGCCTGACTTCCCTTCAGAGCCTGATACAGACTCTGGTGAGTACTGAGCGAGCTCCTGGGGGCAGTTAATTCTCTGATAGTCAGGATTAAAGCTAAATGAGGATCACCTCAACAGCCTGTGAAGTGCTGCCTGTGTTTGCCCAGGTGCCAGCATAATTGCTGTGGCTTTGCTCAGCAGCATTTGTGCTGCCTGCTCCTTGCAGAGGCTCTGAAGCCTTTCCTTGTCTTCTAGCACAAAGGGCTAATGGTTTCCTGAGAGCTTTCTGGCTGCCTTTTCTCAACCACTTCCTTGTAAAGCAAGGATCTAACTTCAGTTCCTAAAGGCAGAGCTTAAAGCAGTGAGAGGCTAAGTGAGGTCGTGGGAGAGGAATCCCCTAGCAGGAGCTGCACTGCTCAGTAGCTCCTGAGGCTTGTGGGTGGTGTTCTCTGTGCTGTGTGCATCAGAACTGGACAGGTGGTTACTGGACCTGAGTAATCTCTTCCCTCACTTCCTCTCTCCCCCTCCCTGCCCCTCCTGTGCCCTAGAGAGCTACATGTGTCCTGGCTGTGGATCCGAGGCTGCTGTGCCCTATGGGTGTCCCTGCTGCCCCTGCACTCGCTGTGCTGCCTGCTGGAAGCACATCTTAAAGGTCCTCTGCCTCCTGGGGTTTGCCTTTTGCCACTGCTGGGGAATTGGCTCTGGTCAATCACAGTGTCAGGGGCTGGAAGGGACCTCCAAAGCTCATCCAGTCCAACCCCCTGCCAGAGCAGCAGCTCCTAGAGCAGATCACACAGGAACAAATCCAGGTAGGGATTGAACATCTCCAGAGAAGGAGACTCCACAGCCCCCCTGGGCAGCCTGTGCCAGGGCTCTGGCACCCTCACAGGGGAAAAATCCTCCTCATGTTCCCATGGAACTTCCTATGCCTCAGCTTGCACTCACTGCCCCCTGGCCTGGCACTGGGCATCACCCAGCAGAGCCTGGCTCCAGCCTCCTGGCACTCACCTGCACACATTGATAACCTTTGCTGAGGTCACCTTTGTCTCCTCTCCCAGCAGCACTGGCCCAGCTCCCTCAGGCCCTCCTAACAGAGCTGTTCCATTCCCTTCATCACCTTTGTGGTACAGAGCTGTGTGGACAGCTCAGGGACCTGGGCTCTTAGAGCTCAGAGAGCTCTGCCCAGCCCAGGCAATTCCTCTCTTCCCAGAGAGAAGCCTCAAATCCCAGTGGAAGATTTGATCACTTCTTTCATCACATTTGCAAGGTCCTGGCAGGCTGGTGAAGTTCTGACTGCAAAAGGGCAAACATAAGGCCCAGCTTCAAGAAAAGGGATAAAAGGATGACCTCAGGAACTGCAGAGCAGGCAGTCTCAGCTCTGTGCCTGGCAAGATCATGGAGCAGATCCCCCTGAAAGCTCTGCTGAGGCAAATGGCAAACAAAGCAGAGGTGGTTGGAGGTACCCAGCAATGGCTGCACCAAGCCACCAAATTTAGTGGCTTTTTATGATCAAGTCACAGCAACAGTGGACAAGGGAAGGGCAACTGACAGCATCTGCCTGCACCTCAGTAAGGCATCTGACTGTCCCACAGGACATCCTGGTGAGCACACTGGGAAAACAGAGACTGGATGGGTGGAGCACTGCTGGGTGAGGAATTGGCTGGATGGTGGCAGGCAGAGAGTGGTGATCAAGGGCACAGTGCCCACCTGCAGGCCAGTGCTGGCACCAGTGCTGTTAAACATCTTTGTCAGTGACATGGGCAGAGGAATCAGTGCACCCTTAGCAAGTCTGCAGATGGCACCAAGTGTGTGGCACAGTCAACTTGCTAGAGGGCAGGGATCCATCCAGAGGGACCTGGACAGGCTGCAGAGGTTGGAACTGGATGGTCTTTAAGGTCCCTTCCAACCCATCCTGTGGTTCTGTGACCTTGAGCTTGCTGATGTCAGCTGCAGAAGTTTGCTTCTGCATCTCCTCCACTCATTGTAGCCACAGTGAGGCTGGAAGTAGCTGCAGAAGTTTGCTTCTGCATCTCCTCCACTCATTGTAGCCAGCAGAGCCCAACCCCACCTGGCTACAGCCTCCCTTCAGGGAGCTGCAGACAGCAATGAAGGAGTTGATCTTGGAGAGCTTTTCCAACCCAAACACTTCATGATCTCATGTTTGCTGCAGGTTGGGCAGCCAGAAGAGTTGCCCTGAGGAGATGTGACCTCTGAGCACTCTGGCTTTAACTTTCATGCCAGAGTCTGATGGAGCTGAAGGACAATGATAGAATCCTAGAATGGGTTGGGTTGGAAGTGACCTCCAAAGGTCATCCAGTGCCACCCCCTGCACTCAGCAGGGACATCCTCCCCTACAGCAGTTTGCTCACAGCCTTCTCCAGCCTCACCTTGAACAGCTCCAGCCATGAGGCCTCAGCTCCCTCCCTGGGCAACCTGCTGCAGTCTTCCATCAGCCTCCTGCTGCAGAACTTGTTCCTCACCTCCAGTCTCAAGCTGCTCTGCTCTCATTTCAAACCATTGCCCTGGTCCTGTCCCTGCAGGCCTTTGGGAGCAGTCCCTCTGCAGCCTTCAATCCTCAGGCTCCACTTCAGAAAGGCTCCTGGAAAGCCATGGCAGGGATTTTCCTGGCACTTGTTCAGAATCTCAGCTGGCTGGGGGGGGAGAAGGAGCTCCCTGGGGAGTGTTTTTGGTTGGACAAGCATTTGTTATCCCACAGGGATTATCCTAGCCCAGAAACGTTGGTGTCTGGGGGGAAAACTCTCTCCCTCTGCCAGTAAGATGGAGTTTGGGATTGCTGCTGCATCAGTTTAGGAAGCCACAAGATGAGAAGTGTTGTCTGTTGAGCAATTAGAGTGCCCTGCTCCTGGGGGGGGGTTGTGGATAATCCTGAGCTCTGGTTCTCTCCTTCAGCTCCCACCCAAGTCCAGTTGGATGGCTCAGAGCTAAGTCACTGAAGCTTGCTCAGCCTGAAGTGGTTTTAATCACTCCTCTGACTGCACATCCCTTGGGCTGGGGATTAAAACTGTCTGGTCTGCTAGACGAGACTGGTTCACTTTCAGGTGCCTGGAGGCATCCAGAGGAGGGCAGGGAAGGGCTAGAAGGAATGTGAGGAGGGGCTGAGCATCAGGAGGGGTTTGTCTCACTAGGAGAAAGGAGGCAGAGGCATGACCTCAGCTTCCCAAGGGAGGAATGTGGAGAAGGGAGGTGCTCCCACTCCCTGGGATGCGGTGGCAGTTCAAAGCTGTGCTGGGAGAGGCTCAGAGTGGCTATCAGGAGACATTCCTGTGTGAGAGGGGTGAGCACACACTGGTACAGGCTTCCTGGAGGGGTGCTCCATGCCCCAGTACCTTTAGTAACATGCTTGTCCTGCCCCAAAGAGGGCAGGCAGTGGAGGTCCCTCCCAGCTGGAAGCATTCCTCTTCTGTCCTTTGGAGTTGTTTCCATTGGAAGAGACCTCCAAGATCCAACCATCATCTTGGGACCATCACCATGGCCACACAGTTCTTGAACACCTCCAGGGCTGAGCACTCCACCACCTCCCTGGGCAGCCTGTGCCAGTCCCTGAGCACTGCTGCAGGGCAGAAATAGTTCCTAATCTCTAATCTTCTCCTGGCACAATTTCAGAGCATTTTTTGGACTCCCTTTTTGGAGATACTCAACAGAGAGCCACGTGTGGGAAAGTGAGTCACTGCCCCAGGGGTCCTTGGGCATTAATCCCTTCCGTCTCTGCTGCTTACCTGAATGAGCTTTCTTTAGTTACACTGAAACTTCATCTCACTTTGGCCCAGGCTGTGGCAGGGGAGAGCAAGGCCCTGGATTCCTGAGCCAGGTGAATCAGAGCCTTGCTCTGAGGGAGCTGGGTGCAGTCCTACGACTTGCAAAGATCAGAACACAGCAGAGAAACTGAGTCAGAGCTCAGCTCTCTGCAGCTCAGCTTCCTGACTGACAGTGGCCAAAAAGAGATGGGAGGCAGAGCAGGGCAGGCACGAGTGGTGGCCACAAAGCTCCTTGCAACAACTCCTTGAGCCAAAGGTTGCTCCTCTACATGCAAGAAGCTCCTTTGTGGCTTTGCAGGACCCTCGAGAGCCATCCACGCACCCCTGCAGGCAGCAGGGACCCCTCCAGCTAGAGCAGGCTGCCCAGGGCCACTTCAGGTCTGATCTTGAGTGTCTGCAGGGGTAGGGTCATCAGCACCTCCTTGGGCAACCTGTTCCAGGATTTCACCACCCTCACTCTGCACAACTTCATCCTTAACTCCAACCTAACTCTGCCCTGCTCCAGTTCCAAACCACTGCCCTCAGCCTATCCCCACAGTCCCTCCCCAGCCTGCCTGGAGGTCCCCTGCAGATACTGAAATGCAGCTCTGAGGTCTGCCTGCAGCCTCCTCCTGCCTTCCAGCAGCACTGAGACCAGGATTAGGAGTTTCCCAGTGGAAACAGCTCTGCTGATTCTAACCAACTACCCATAATGACCATAAGTGTGCAAGACAGGACTTTGGATTAGTGCACAAAAGCCATTGCTAATCCCTGCAGCCTGCCTTTCTGACCAGCCTTAGTGTGAGAAGGGCAGCTCTGCCAGGTGTTGGTCCTCAGCAGCAGAATGGAGTGGAGGTAGAATGCCAGAGAGCCAGGCTGGATGGGGCATTTGAGCACCCTGGGCTGGTGGGAAGTGTCCCTGCCCATGGCAAGGGCTTGGCACTGGATGAGCTTGAAGATCCCTTCCAACCCATTCTGTGTCTCTGGACCTTGGCAGAGAACTGCAAGGGCTGAACTGTGTCCTGTGCTCTGTTCTTGATCCTAGGTGGGCAAGAGGTGCCCAGAGTGCCACTGCCGTGCGAAGAAGAGGAGGTTACTTGAAGTCTGACTTCAGAAAGGGACAAGTGCTTGGTGCCAGCAGCAGGGATCCCTGTGCTGTGTGCTGGGCAGAAGCAGGCTGAAGGCTCAGTTCACTCTCTTTGGCCTTGGCTGGTATCCTGCACACCAGCACCTCTCATCTTCCTGCAGAGGTGACCAAGTCTGCAAGGTCTTCAGCCACCAGCAGGAGACAGCAGAACGATGTCCTCTGTTGGAATTCAGCAGCTCATGTCAAGCTCTAAGCTCTCCTGTGGCCACTGCCAGGCTGCAGTTTGATATCCTGGAAGGGGTTGTGGCATTCACTGCACCCTGCAGGAAAGAGCAGACCCTGGGAGCAGCCTGGCAGTGGAGCTGAGCTGGCAAGATCCAAGAGACCACAGTGCCCTTCCTCCCCCAGCCTGCTGCTCCTGCAAGAAGGGATTCATATTTGCCTGGCAGCAGCTGCTGCCTCCAGTAGAAGATGCTGGAAAAAATGATTTGCTGAGGAGCAATTGCCATGGTTGGGCAGTGAGTCTGAGCGCTGCCTGGCATCTGCTGGGCATTCCAGAGCCTGATCCCTTCCACCCTGCTGTGGCAGCCTTTGTGAAGTGCTTTTCAGGAGCCTTTTGTTTTCTGTTGGGTGTTGTTACTTCTGTTGTGCTTCTGTTAGCTGATGTTTGCTCCTCCAGAAGAGGAAGGGACAAAAGGAATTCAACTGATGCCAGAACTCCTTAATCCCTCCACTCTGTGAGCAGTTTGGGTTGCAGTGGTCAGCCTGAAAGGTTTGAATCCTTTTTATATCTCCCAGTTGCTGTTGTAAATCAAACAAAGCTTCCAATAAAGCCTTTTTTTTTTGCCTGAATTGGGTTTTGTCAGACTCCAGGTGGTTGGAGGTTGAATCCCAGTGGTCCTGGGAAGGTTCCACCCTCTGGGATTTTGGACCTTGTTGGAATAGTTTTGTTTGACAAAGTTGAGCACAGGATTCTATTGGTAGAATGGATCAGGTTGGAAGGGATCTGAGAGACATCAGCTACCCCCACCCCTGCTGTGGGCAGGGACCACCAGCCCAGGCTGCTCGATCTCAAATCAACCAGGTTGGAAGAGACCTCCAAGATCATCAAGGTCTCATCCAGCCTGGCCCTGAACACCTCCAGGCAGGAGGCAGCCACAGCCTCCCTGGGCAGCCTGTGCCAGACTCTCCCCACCCTCAGTCTGAAGAATCTTTGATCACATTCTGTGCTTCACAACCTCCCTGGGCAGCCTGGGCCAGTGTCTCACCACTCCAAAGAATCTCTTCTTCATCTCCACTCTCAAGCTCCTCTCTCCCAGCTCAAAGCCATTCTCCCTCCTCCTGTCACTCCCAGCCCTTGTCAAAAGTCCCTTCTCAGCTCTCCTGTAGGATCCCTTCAGGTACTGGCAGGCTGCTTCTTCCTCAGCTCCAGTCTTACACTGCTCTGCCTCAGCTCCAAACCATTCCTCCTTGTCCTGTCTCCAGACACCCTCAGAAGTCCCTCTGCAGCCTTCCTGCAGGCTCCCCTCAGCTGCTGGAGGGCAGATCCCTTCCAGATCCCTTCCAGCCTCGGCCATTCTCTAATTCTTCATGTGGCAGTAGCTGCCTGCAGCTTCTCTGGGACTCTGGTTTTGACTTCTTGGTGCATTCTGCAGCCTGGCTGAGGAGTGGAACTGGCAGGCTGGGAGCAGTGGAGAGTTAATGCCTGCTGAGATGCTTCAGTGTCTTGTCCACTTCTCCCTGGGCAGAGCTGCAGCTTGCTGCTTGTGCCACTGGAGGGAAACCACAGCACAGGAGCTGAGCTCTGAGCATCTTCAGAGGCAGGCAAAAGAAGGCTTTGCTTAGGCTCAGCTGCAGTGGGCTGCAGCAATGCTGTTGCAGGCCTGTGAGGTGTGTGGTTTGCTGGGACAGAGATCATCACACTAGGGTGTTTTTTTTCCCCCCTCAAACAGTTTTCTTGCTGTGCTTTTTCCTTGCTGCTGGAGTTGTTTCAGCTCTGCAGACTCTTCCTACCTGGGGACGCTCCCTTGTTGGTGACCTAAGGCAGAGGCACCACGTTGAAAAGATCTTGGTGCCTTCAGGAGACTCAGACCTTCCTTCTCTTGGCTGCTCAGCAGTTGGATCATCTTGCTGAGGAGATTTCCCTCTTGGGAACCCACCCTGCCAAGCTCTGGAGCCCTCCCCAGCAGCGAATCTGCCCTGTGCCCACAAGAGCCATGTGGAGTGGCTCTGTTTTGGGGCTGCTTTCTGGTGTGATGGGGATTGCACTGGGGCAGGGCTGGAGGTTTAGCTGCTTGCTGGCAGCATCTCCCAGCCAGGCCAGGTGGGTGTTAGCCTGTCCTGAGGACAGGACAGCATCCAGCCTGCTGCTTGTCCTTGCCTGCAGCTGATCTGCTCCTTGCAGCTGAGATGAGGAAGAGAATTCAACCCTCCTGGCACCCCTGACCCAGCGTGAAGAGGCTTTCTGAGAAGTTCTGGGCCAAGCAGGCTGCTGCAGCCCTGCCAGTGGTGAGCAAAGAGCCCTCCTGTGCTCGTATCCTGCAGCAGGTTTTCCTGCAGCAGGTTTCCCTGGGAGACATCCCGAGCTCCCCCCATGAGCGAAGGCAGCTCCGAACTCCCAGGGGAGGAATCGGCATCACCCAGCAGCCTGCGAGGCTTCCAGTGCAGCCATCCCTGCTTCCTGGGAGCCCCCCAGCAGCGATTTCAGCCTGAGCTGTGGGGCAGCTCTCTGGGCCCTTCTCTTTCGCTGCCCTCCAGGCTGTGGGCAGCAGCTGGGCAGGGAGCTGACCGCACCTTCCCCGCCGCAGGTTGCTCCAGCATCGCTTCTGGCGCAGTCCTACGCACGGTTCCCACGCCCTGGCTTCCCCAGAACCAGCTGGAGGCTTCTGTGTCACCAACCCCTTCGTGACCTCGCTGCTGGTCCTCCTAGACGAGTTTAAAGTGCTGCTTCCTCCACGTCTGCCCCAAGCAATAAAGCTGCTTCCAAGGAAACCTTGAGGGAGAGCATCTCCAGGGACCAGCTGCTGGGATGCGATCGGCGTGGAACTGGCTGGAGTGAGGAGGAGGGACAGAGGTAGGAGACTCATGATGAAGGAAGAGAAATCGTTTCAGGAAGCCTCTAAGGGGTTAAAGGAAGTACAAAGCCAGCCGTGGACACTGCTGATTTGGGAAGCAAATGACACAGGAGTTACAAAGCATGGAGGAAGTTGGCGCTGATCTCTCTTGGCTTCCCCTGCCTGAGGGCTGCCCTCATTGATGTGATAGAGATGTGCAGGGGGGACGCAGCCAGGGTCTGCTCAGGGATGGCCTGAGGAGGGTGAGGGGCACTGGGTGCCAGCTGGAGAACAGGAGGGAAAACTCTGTCCCTGTGAGTGTCACTGTCTGTGCCCAGAGAGGCTGTGGAGTCTCCTGCTCTGGAGACATCCCAGCCCACCGGGATGTGTTCTGGGTGCCCTGCCCTGGGTGCCCCTGTTCTGGCAGGGGGTTGGGCTGGATGATCTTTGGAGAGGTCCCTTCCAACCCCTACTGTGATTCTGGGATCTTTTAAATCAAGGGACTGTTACTACAAGAGCTCCTTAATCAGAGTATCATGGACTGGTTTGGGGTGGAAGGGACCTTTCATGCTGAGAGAAAAGCCACCTGAGTGAAGAGGAGATAGTGAGGAGCTGAAGGAGCTTTAATGCTAGGAGTAAAGAAGCTGTGTGAGTGAAGAGGAGCCAGTGAGGAGCTGAAGGAGCTTTAATGCTAGGAGTAAAGAAGCTGTGTGAGTGAAGAGGGTGTCCCTGCTCTGGCAGGGGGTTGGGCTGGATGATTTCTGGGGGTCCCTTCCCAGCCCTACCCCTCTGTGGTCATTCTGCCAGCTGCTTGCCTCCATCAAAGGTCAAGGCTGCCCAGGGCAGTTCTTCCTATCCTCCTGACCTGCTGTTGCCCTCTCTCAATATCAGTCTGCCAAGCTAATTGATGCCACCACACCGTGGCACGGTGAGGAGCTCCACACCCAGAGTTTCCTGGCACTGCATCCATCCCAGGGGTTACCATGAGCAGGACCTGTGTGCCAGCCACCTGCCTTCACTCCACACACGGTGTGGGTTCCTCCATCCCCTGCTGGCTGGAAGCTGAGCTGCTCTGACCCCTGAAATGTGCATTTGATCCAAAGGTTTTGCTGTTTTGACCCAGCAAAAGTGATTTTCTTTTTGCTTAGGTCCTGTTTAATTAGGAACTTAATTAGAGACTTTCCAAACCCCACCTGGACGCCTTCCTGTGTGAACTACCCTGGGTGATCCTGCTTGGCAGTGGGCTTGGACTTGATGATCTCTGCAGGTCCCTTCCAGCCTCTAAGGTTCTGGGATTTCTAGAGGATGATACTTCAGAGCTCAGGGCTGCTGCTGCTGCTGCCAGGGGCTGTCATACACCAGAGAACCTCCCTGTGAGCACAGGCTGAGGGAGCTGAGGCTCTGCAGCTTGGAGGGCTGCCCTCACTGCTGTGATTAAGATGTGCAGGGCAGTGTGGGGAGGACTCAGCCAGGCTCTGCTCAGGGATGGCAAATGCCAGGGTGAGGGGCAGTGGGTGCCAGCTGGAGCAGAGGAGGTGCCACAGGAACAGGAGGGATAACTTTGTCCCTGTGAGGGTGCAGAGCCTTGGAGCAGGCTGCCAGAGGAGCTGTGGAGTCTCCTACTCTGGAGACATCCAACCCCACCTGGATGTGTTCCTGTGTGACCCTGCTCTGGCAGGAGGGGAGTTGGACTCGACGCTCTCCAGAGGTTCCCCTTCCCACCCTATGATGCTTTGGAGCTTTCCATTCACTCCTGAGGGAGCTGCACAAGACCTGAGGCTGTGCAGATCAGCTCCTTTGAGTAAGCCTTTTGCAGACATCTCAGCATGACTCTGCATCACTGGCAGCCAACTCCTGGCTCTGCAGATGACCTGTTTGTGCTGCAGCTTCTTGGAAAGCTCGAGATGTGTTAGCAGGAAGGCTGGTAGCAGGGCAAAGAGCCACGTGAAAGCCTGTGCTAGGAAGGTTGAGATCAGCTTTCTGCTTACCAGGAAGGGAAAGGAGCTGTGAGCTGCTGTGGAGCAAAAGGCTGCTCTGAAATGCCAAGCTGGGGTGGGGGGCTGGGGATGAGCCTCCAGAAAAAGAGGTTTCCCTTTAGCTCTCCAGCCAGGCAGGCTGCAGAGCAGAGCTCCGTGCTTGGGTCAGGCTGCAGATGAGCTTCACCCTCACGCTGTGCCTCGGGGAGCGCTGGAGGCTGCCCAAGCAGCTGACACAGCACTCATCCCTGCCCCAGGAGTCACAGCCAGGGCTCTCACACGTCCTTAGCAGCTCTGAGTGATGGAGGCAAACCAGCAGCAGGATCTAAATCCAGCTTGGGATGGGGCTGTGAGAGTCAGCCCCAGCCCTGGTGGGTGCAGAATGCAGCTGGGCACAGCCCAGGCTGTGCTGGGGGTGGGGGGGAGCAAAGCATCCCAAGATCCATAGATGAATGGAATGGGTTGGAAGGAACCTTGGAGCCCATCGAGTCCCACCCCTCCCTGGCAGTGACAGGGACACCTTCCAGGCTGCAGGCAGATGTTGACTCCAGCTCAGTGTTTTCTTTAACCATGACGAGCAGGAACTGGTCTGAGCAGAAAGAGCTTTGGGTTCACTTCTCCTTCTGGGCTGGCTTTGCTGTGTCTCTAAGTTGAGCCTTTAGCTGTTGTGAGGTTTGATCTTTAGCAGTGTGAAGAAGAAAGTCCCAGAGGTTCCCCCTCCACAGGCCCAGTGACTGCTGGCTGGAGGTGAGTGGGCTGTGTGTGCGTGGCATGAGCATCATGTGGCAGATGTGACTATGCAGGGAGGGGACAAGGGTGAAAAGGCATTTGGGGAACTGAGTCTTCAAGGGGTCTATCAGAAAGGTGGGAGATGAATTCTGAGCAGGGCCTCTTGGGACAGGACAAGGGATGATGGTTTGAATTCAAAGAGGAAGATTGAGAGTGGAGAGAAGGGAGAAATGTTTGACCCTGAGGCTGGGGAGAGCCTGGCCCAGGCTGCCCAGAGAGGTGGGAGCTGCCCCAGCCCTGGCACCACTGCAGCTCAGGTTGGTTGTGGCTGTGAGCAACCTGCTCTGGTTGCAGATGTCCCTGCTGACTGCAGTGGACTGGGTGACCTTGAAAGGTCCTTTCCCACCCAAACAAGGTTTGGGTTCTAAGCTGAGGACATCAGGAGCCCAACTCTTGGCAGAGGAGGAAGGAACTTCTCTGTAGGGCTGTGCTTCAGACCCACAGTTTGGCCATGTGTGCAGCACCTCTAAACACTGCCAGAGCACCTCTGTGCCATGCAGCACCTCTAAACACTGCCAGAGCACCTCTGTGCCATGCAGCACCTCTAAACACTGCCAGAGCACCTCTGTGCCATGCAGCACCTCCAAACACTGCCAGAACACCTCTGTGCCATGCAGCACCTCCAAACACTGCCAGAGCACCTCTGTGCCATGCAGCACCTCCAAACACTGCCAGAAGACCTCTGTGCTGTTTGGTCTCCCAGCACACAGCAGAGTGAACCACTGCCCAAACCCAGTGGTGCTGTGCTGCTCTAGTTGGTGTGTGACACTCACAGCTGCTTGGTGGCCTGAGCTACCTGGCAGAGCAGAGGACATCCATGGCAATGGGAGATGCTTGGGAGACCTATAAATTGAGACATAAAAGCAGTCTCTATTCCTTGGGGAGAGCTGATTCCCAGGTGGAATTCCTTTCTTGGAGCTCAATCAGTGATCAGATCTTTGTTCTGAGGCCAGTGAGGGTACCAAGTGTGGCTGCTGTCAGCAGCCAGAGGGCTTTCAGAGCAGACACCAGCAGCTGAGCTGAGAGCAGCAAGGCTGCCAATGGCAGCTTCACAGAGCATGGCTTGTGGGAGGATGGTTCAGAGCCTTTGGTGTCTCCATGTGGCACTGCTGGAGGGGTCAAGGACATTGCCCAGGTGCGTCCACGGGCTGGCTGCTGCCTTCGGGCAGCTCTCTTGGATGCTTTGCTGCTGAGCCAAGAAAGCCTTTGCTGGTCGGTGGTTGTTGCCCCATTTTAGCTCGAGAGAGGTGCAGGGAATGGTGCTCTGCTGGTTTAGCTGGCACCAACTGGTTCTTCCTCCACTCACCAGCCTACAAGCACATGCCAAGGCAGTGATGGCAGAGCCCTGACCCTGTGGAAGCTCTCCTGACTTGCGCAGTCTGTGTGAGGAGGGGATCTGGCAGAGGTTTGGCTTCTTCTCTTCCAGGGACTGGGAGCTTTGAGACAGAAGCTGAGCTGTTCCTCTCAGCTGCCCCTTTGGACTCAAGCTGCATCTTCTCCCTTCTGCTCTGCCACTCTTGAGAGGAGATGATGCTTGGAAAGGAACAGAAAGGTGAGCTTTGAGGTCCAGAGGAGGCTGTGCTCTCCACGGGCTGGGCGAGGATCTTTGACGCCAAGGAGAAGGAGCAATTCAGCCCTTTTCTTCTCCTTCCCCCTGTGCTTGTGGGGGACCAGAGCAGACACAGCTGGAGCAGAGGGATGGTGAACACACCAGCGTGAGCTGCTGAGCTCTTTGAGGAGCTGCCCGTGGGGACGGGTGTGGGGAGGGTGTTGCCTTCAGAGGGAATCTGGAGGACAAAGACCAGGAGCAAGCTGGATTGAAGTAGGCACAGTGCAGAGCAGGCAGCTGCTGGTGACTGCCCTGCCACGGGGCTCTGCCGAGCCCTGGAGCTGTGAGGCTGAGCCCAGTCTCCCCCCCAGAATCCTTGGGCTCTAAGGTCGATGGCAGGATGGCATCTGTAAGACACTGAGATGTCACCACCTCGGCTGCTGGGTGCTGTGATCCCACAACAGGCAGCTCCGAGGGGCTCAGTGGCGGAGCTGGGGTTGGATGTTGTCCTTGGTGCTCATCATCCAGGCTGAGGCACAGGAGGTGCCATGTGGACCTGAGCAAGAGTTTGTTTCCCTGTGAGGGTGACAGAGTCCTGGAACAGGCTGCCCGGGGGGGTGTTGTGGAGTCTCCCTCTCTGGAGATGAAGTCAAGAACTGTCTGGATGCGTTCCTGTGTGACCTGCTCTGGGTGATGCTGCCCCGGCAGGGGGGGGTTGGACTGGGTGAGCTTTGGAGGTCACGTCCAGCCCCTGACACTCTGTGATTCCATGATTCTATCAAAGGGCAAACAGAGCTCTGAGATAGCCTCAGGACTGTGCCAGACCCCCAGAGCTGGAGTTGTTCCAGAGGGGCCGTGTTCTGCTGTGGGGAAGGCAGGATTGAGGCTGCCCCCAGAGCCCCTGGGCAGAGCAGGGGAGTTACTCATGCTCTCAGCTAGCACGGCCCCGTGGCACCGGTGCCAAGCACTCACAGCTGGAACTGGCACAGCTGGGTAGCGTTTGGGGGCAAACTGTGCCTCGGCAAGCAAGTGGAGGCTGTTACTGGGAAGTTGCTTGGCATTTACAGCCCTTGCGGGGCGGGGGGGGGAGGGAATTTCCCTGCCTCTCCCCAGCCCAACCAGACGTTTAAATAGTAATAAGCCTCAAAAAGGGCACTGGGCAAAGCGGGCAGCCAGAGAGTCCCACCCGCGCCTCGGGACCACCGGCAGGGAAAAGGCGCTGGGAGAGCAGCGAGGGGCTGGGGACACAGACAGCGGCACCGGGAGGGGTCGCCCCGACCGCTTCGGTAAGAGGGACATTCCCCTGCGGCTGCCCACGGGTATAAAGGTGCTGGCGGAGAGGGCAACGGCGAGGAGCAGGGAGGTGAGCGGCAGGGATGGGATAGGATGGGGGAGGGAGGGAAGGAAGGAAGGAGCGAGCGGACAGGCAGCTGGTCCCGGGGGTGGCATGGGATGGGCAAGGCAAGTTCAACCCGGAGAATGGGATGGGGAGGGATGAGGAGAGGGCAGCCGGTCCTGGGAAAGGGGACTGGAAAAGGAGGAATGAGGAGAAAGGCGAACTGGTCCCACGGGATGGGTTGGGATCGTCGTAGAATCCTAGAATGTCAGGGGCTGGAAGGGACCTCAAAAGCTCATCTGGTCCAGCTCCCCTGCCAGGGCAGGAGCACCCAGAGCAGATCACCCTGGAACGCATCCAGACAGCTCCTGAGTATCTCCAGAGAGGGAGACTCCACAACCAGGATGGGATGGGATGGGATAGGATGGGATAAGCAAGGCAAGGCAGACTGAGCCAGGGCTTGGGGAGAGGAGGGTGAGCAGCCGGTGCCGGAGGATGGCAGCAGGAGGGGAGGGAGGGCAGGCAGCCGACTTCGAGGATGGGATAGGGAGGGGATGCGGAAGAAGAGGAGGGCGGGTGGCCTATCCCAGGAAATGGGATGTAACGGGACGATTCCCACTCCCACCCCCTGCCAACGCCTGTAGGCGTCTGGAATATGGTCCCTTCCCCCCGCCTCTATAAGGCTGCTGGGGACCCCGGGCTGGGGACAGCTGCCAGGGGCAGGACGGGTGCAAAGCACAGGACAAACCTCAGCCTCCCCCCGGCTCCCCTGGCTTGCTCCTTACCTCTCTTTCTCTTTCTGCTCTCAAGCTGGACGTCTGCATCGTGTCGCTGCTGCTGCGGAGAGAGGCTCCAGCCCGGCTCAGCACCAGCCTCTGAGGGACCTTCTCAGTCTCCCCAGGTTTCGGATCGTGGCGCTGGGAAGCCCTCGGTGCTATGCTTCCCTGCCACATGCTGAGGTCGAGGCACCCGTCTGAGGTAAGGTGCCACCCGGGCACACCTGCTCTGAACGGGGTCAGGAGGGCTCTGGGATCCTCTGGTGTTACGCAGAGGGTCTGGGCTGCCGAAGACCTTTCGAGCTTCCGTGGAGCACGTTCGGTGTTTGCCGGCTTGGAGAACTCCTCTGCTGCTGCGTGACCTGCAAAGGTCTCACCCCAGTTGCCGGGGAACTGACTGGGATGAAAGGAAGAGGAGGAGGAGGAGGAAGAGGATGTGCTGGAACTGCTCTTAGTGCTGAAAGACGGAGATGGGGCTGGGAAGGCAGCAGGAGGAGGTGCTGAGGAGCAGGGTTTGCGAAGGATGCTTTGGCTCCTGGGAGGGCTATGGGGGAGGCGGCTGGTCCCCAGTGCCACCCTTGTGTCGCCCCTGGGGCTGAGGAGAGCCCGGGGTGGCAGAACTGCCACCCTTGTGTCGCCCCTGGGGCTGAGGAGAGCCCGGGGTGGCAGAACTGCCACCCTTGTGTCGCCCCTGGGGCTGAGGAGAGCCCGGGGTGGCAGAACTGCCACCCTTGTGTCGCCCCTGGGGCTGAGGAGAGCCCGGGGTGGCAGAACGACTCCTTGCCTGCAGCGCAGCGAGGGGTTCTGTAGCACAGCCGTGCCAGGAGGGCACCGTGGGTTGTCAGGCTGCCCTCTGCGGCCGCCTTTGTGCCTCCTGCCTCCACCCCAGGCCAAACTGAGGGCTCTTTTGTGCTGTCTCTGCTGCAGTGGATGTTCGTCGCTCTCCTCCTCGCCTCCTCGCTCAGCTGCAGTGCCCAGCCCACCTACCAGTGGAAGGATGCTGCGACCCAGGAGAAGCTGACCTGCCAGCAGTGCCCGCCGGGCACCTTCGTGGCACAGCACTGCAGCAGGGACAGGCAGACCGTGTGCCAGCCCTGCCCGGACCTGCACTACACTCAGTACTGGAACTACCTGGAGAAGTGCAGATACTGCAACGTCATCTGCGAGGAGAAGCAGCTGGAGGTGCTGCAGTGCAATTCCACCCACAACCGCGTCTGCCAGTGCCAGGAGGGCTACTACTCGGAGATGGAGTTCTGCATCAGGCACTCCGAGTGCCCACCGGGCTCTGGAGTTGAGAAGTTGGGTAAGGACCCTGAGGGGCTGGAGCAGGTCCAGAGAAGGGCAACGAAGCTGGGGAAGGGTCTAGAGAACAGGGCCGGGGAGGAGCAGCTGAGGGAGCTGGGGGTGTGCAGCCTGCAGAAGAGGAGGCTGAGGGAGACCTCATTGCTGTCTGCAGCTCCCTGAGAGGAGGCTGGAGCCAGGTAGGGGCTGAGCTCTGCTGCCTGGTGTTAGGTGATAGAATGAGAAGAAATGCCCAGGGGAGGGTTAGATTGGAGATGAAGAAAGTTTTCCATCCCACCAGAGTGGTCAGGGACTGGCACAGGTTGCCCAGGTTGGTGGTGGAGTGCCCATCCCTGGAGGTGTTGAAGACACCTGTGGCCATGGCACTTTTGGACAAGGCTCAATGGCTATGATGGTGTTGGGTTGAGGGCTGGACTGGATGACCTTAGAGGGCTTTTCCAACCCAAACAGCTCTATAAGTACCTTAAGTGGGTGGCTTTGGCCCACAAGGCTTCTGCCACATCCCAGAATCTCCAGTGGAGCTCAAACTAAAAGCAAGATAGGGCAGGTGATGCTTGCCTCCAACCTGAGCTGCTCCCTCTTTGCTCCCCAGCACACTGCTGCTCTTGCTGGGGTGTGAAGCTGCTGCTGGCTTCTCTCCCAAGAGGGATTTCTTTGGGGCTTTCCCCCTTTTGTGCTTTGACATTCCCCCAGCGGCAGGCTTGGGTGGGACGCAGCGATCCTGGCTCCTTCCCTCCCTGCCTGTGACAGGCAGAGCTGTTCCCCGGAGCTGCAGCTCACCCTGCCCAGGCTGCAGGTGGCTGGGAAGGTCCAAGCAGCTCCTGCTGCTCTGCCAACCTTCCCTTTTCCTCGAGGCAGGGAGCTGGGGACTTTAGCTGGGCTGAAAAGGGCTGTCAGTGGTGCAAGGGCAGAGCTGGTGAGCTGTGGGGCTTGGGTTTGCTGAGTACTTTGTGGGGCTTGCATTCCACACCCACACTGATGCATGGGCAAGCAGTCAGCCTGGTTTGCACTCACGGCTGGGGGAGATTCCTGAGCCCAAGGCTCCATCCCCTGCTGGGATGTCAGAAAACCACAGAACTGCTTCAGCTGGAGAAGATCTCTGAGATCATTGAGTCCAACCGTGGCGCAAACACTGTTGTGGCCACCAAGCCAAGCCCCAGGGTGCCAGGTCAGCCAGAGGGGGTGGGAAGGGTTCCCCCCCCCCTGTTTTCCATTACCAGGTTGGCCCTTAACTGCCCCCATTTGTGCCTGTGCAGTGGCTGCAAGTGAAGGGAGCCCAGGGCTGGGCTTCCCTCCTGCTCTGAGCCCCCAAGCCTGGGGCTCTGCCTGGTGCCTCCCAATGGCTCTGTCTGGAGAACTCTGGAGTCTCCTTCTCCGGAGAGATTCCAGCCCCAGCTGGACACTGGGATCCTGGGCAAGCTGCTCTGGCTGCCCCTCTTCAGCAGAGGGTTGGACTGGGTGATCTCCAGAGCTCCCCTCCAGCCCCAGCGTGCTGGGATCCTGTGGGCACCACAGCTGGGCAGGATTCTCTGGGATCCTGTGGGCACCACAGCTGGGTAGGATTCTCTGGGATCCTGTGGGCACCACAGCTGGGCAGGATTCTCTGGGATCCTGTGGGCACCACAGCTGGGTAGGATTCTCTGGGATCCTGCAGGCACCACAGCTGGGTAGGACAGAGCAGCGTGGGCAAAGCCAGCAGCGTCTTGCTTCACCCTTTGAAGTGTGGAGGCTTTTGAAGCCCTTCCTGCAGAGCACAGAAGAGCTCCAAGTTCCCAGGCCAGACGAGACAGACTCCTGCTGGCTTCAGCTGCGTCCAACAGCCTGAGTGGGAAATTGCAGTGCAGCTTTCACCTCCTCAGCAACTTTTACTTTCACTTAGCTGGCAGCCTCCCGACTCCGCTGTGATCAAAGGGCTGCTCTGGCACCTCTGCTGGGCTGTCCCGCTCCGGAGCTGCCCTTTCCAGATGCGGCTGGGATGTGCCCCTTGAGCTGGGAGCTGCTGGCAGCTGGTCCATGGGTGCCAGGTGCTTTGGTGCAGAGATGGCTGGGCAGGAGCTGCTGTTTGCCCTGCAAGAGGACCTCTGCTTGCCAGGGCAGCCACAGCCCAAGGCCACTTCCCAGCTGTCATCCTCCTGCTTGTCCTGGCTTGTTTTTTTTCCCCTGGGAGCTGAGCAATGCTCAGCAAGAGCTGAAGGAGCTGTGGGGTCAAGAGACTGAGCTCAGGCTCTTGTCAGTGGTGCCCAGGGACAGGCCAAGGGGCATTGGGCACAAACTGGAAGCCAGGAGGGTCCCTGAGGAGAAACTTGTTTGGTGTGAGGGTGCAGAGCCCTGGAGCAGGCTGCCCAGAGAGGTTGTGGAGTCTCCTTCTCTGCAGAGCTTCCAACTTGCCCTGGGCATTGTGCTGCTGGGCAAGCTGCTGGGGGTGCCCTGCTTTAGCAGGGGGTGACCTGGATGATCCCCAGAGGTCCCTTCCAGCCCCTCCACGCAGGGACTGGGGGATCCTGTGGATGGTGTCTGCCACTCTCTGTTCTGCCAGCAGCTCCTGCAGCCTTGCCAGTCAGTGTCCCTGCTCTGACAGCTCCCTCCTCTCCCCATGCACAGGTACCCCCTTCGAGAACACCCAGTGCCACGCCTGCCCCCGGGGCTTCTTCTCCTCCTCCTCCTCCAGCACCCAGCCGTGCCAGCCCCACCAGGACTGTGAGCAGCAGGGGATGGTGACCAACGTGCAGGGCAACCAGTACCACGACACCCTCTGCACCTCCTGCCGGCTGGAGAGAAGGAACAGCTCACAGGGACAAGGTGAGCTGGGGGCAAGGTGGGGACAGATCAGGACCACGACGCTGTCAGGGCCACAGTGAACGTTTGGTTGACTTCTTCCTACTCAGATGGAAAATCAGAGAATGCATCGGGTTGGAAGGGACCCCCCCAGGGCACCTTGTCCGAGCCTGCAGGCAGCAGAGAGCCCCAAGCAGATCAGGCTGCTCTTGGAAGGGACCCCCCCAGGGCACCTTGTCCGAGCCTGCAGGCAGCAGAGAGCCCCAAGCAGATCAGGCTGCCCAGGGCAAGCTGATCTTGAATGGCTCCACCACATCCCCAGGGCAACCTGTGCCAGTGATCCATCACCCTCACTGTGCACAGCTTCCTCCTGATGTCCAACCCAAACTTGCCCTGCTCCAGCTCCAAACCATAGCCCTCTGAGGTGAAGTAGCTGATACGACCTTGGAGAACTCCCTGGCGGGAGGTCTCTGCCTTCCTCCTCTCCCAGCAGCTCCTGGAGCACCAGAGCAGGCTGCAGGGCTCAGGCATGCAGGTGCCCTGCTCAGCCAGAACAAAGAGCTGGCAGTGAAGTCCTGCCAGGTCCTAGCGGGAACTAGGACGAGTGGGAATGCTGGGGGGGTTTGGCAGGCATGGGGTTGCCACTGATAAGGGCTGGCTGTGGGTGCTGTTATCAGCCGTGATCTCTGGAGGGCTGAGTCACCCAGCAGGGCTCCTGACCTGCCACCCCTGCTCACTTCTCAGCTTTCAGCCTGGTTTCCAGGAAGCTTTTCTGCTGCTGCAACCTTGTCCCGTGCAGGTTGGATGGAGCAGAGTCCAAGGTTCATCAGAGCAGAGCCAAGGGAGGAGCATGACCTCCTAGGTGGAAACAAAAGAGGAGAGCTCTGGGGTCAGCTGCCAGGGTGGTGGTGCAGATGGAGTGCTGAGGGAGCAGCCACCAGGCACAGAGTCAGAGCACTCAGGTTGGAAGGGACCTTCAGAAGTATCTGGTCCAACCTTCCTAGGGCAAAGCAAAGGGCAAAGGAGTGGGGGACTGGCTGCAGGGATGCTTTGGGCCATGAATCCCAACAAGTGAGGGGTTGAGAAGGGGACTGAAAGCATCTCCAGGTCTGATGTTGGTGGAGGTGAAAGCAGGAAGCTGTTTTGAACCACCTGCTCTACCCTGAGTGGTCCCAAGTGTCCCAAGACACATGGGAGGTCATTTCAAGTGAGCTTCTCCAGTGACCCTCAGCCTCCAAAAACATTCAGTCATGGAGCCACAGGCCAGGCCAGGCTGGCAGGGGCTCATCTGCTCCAACCTTTCATGGCAAGGGAGCCTGGAGGAGATTATCCAGCACCACGTCCTGAAAGCCTCCTGGGATGGGAACTCCACCACCTCCCAGGGTAAAATCCTCCTTCTCTGCAGCTGGGGGCTGATAGAAGAGCTTTGCTAAAAGCTTCTCCTCCCTGGTGGCAGAGCAGGGAGGGCTGTGAGAGGACCTTCTGCCCTACCACCCCCTGCCAGCACCACCAGCCTGGGGCATTTCTCCTGCCAAAGCCTGTGCTGCACCATGAGCTGCTTCCCAGCAGCATGATCCCCCTGGAGAGAGGAGTAGGAAGAGATGAAAAGCTCTGCAGGCAGTGGGATGTGGTGCCAGGGATGGGAGGAGGTCAGGGGAGGGCTGCAGCAGCCCCCCAGAGCCAGGGCAGCCTCCTGGGAGGCTCCCATGGGGGCTGAGGAGTGGCTCTCCCCCTGCTTCTTCAGGAGGAGGAACTGCTTTGGTGTGAGGGTGCAGAGCCCTGGAGCAGGCTGCCCAGAGAGGTGCACAGAACCAACCAGGCTGGGAGAGACCTCCAAGATCCTCCAGTCCAAGCTATCACCCAGCCCTATCCAGTCAACTGCAGTCTCCTCCTCTGCAATCATTCCACCCCCACCTGCCTGGGGGTGCCCTGCTTTGGCACGGGGGGGGCTGGACTGGATCATCCCCAGAGGTCCCTTCCACCCTCACCATGCTGGCAGCCTGTGACTTCCCAGGAGCCCCCTGCCCTGTTCCCTGCTGTCAGGGAGCAGTTCCACCTCACCCCCAGGGTGCTGCAGGGGCAGAATCTGGGTGAGGGAGCTCAACCCACCCCACTCCAGCCAGCAAAGCCATTCCTAGCTTATGAGGTCAGGAGTCTGAATTAGTCTTTCCTTGATTGGGTAATGATTTGGCCTTGATCTCCTGAATGCAAAGTCTTTCAGATTCCATTCCTCAGGCTGGGTGAACTTCAGCAGCACTTCAGCCAACTGGGACAAGATCTGTCCAAAAGTCCCTGGCTGGGGCTGTGTGTGGAGCATGTCCTGTCCTGAGGTACCCAAATCTGCACAGGGAAACAGGAACTTCCAGGAAGAGCAATGCCCTGGGTAAACGTTTCCTGCAGCTGCTCCAGGCTGCAGTGTGCCTCTGCCCCTGCTGCCTGCTGGGGAGGAGCATGGCAAAGGCATCTCCACCTTCTCCCAAAGGACAGCAGTTTCCAGGTGTTGTTTCCTGACTCCCCACTGTAGGATGGGCAGCCTGGGAAATCCAAGCTCAGCAGGCTTGGAGCCAGCATTCCAGGGTAGAGCTGGGATCTGGCTGCTGAATGGCCACTTAGTGATGTCCTTATGGTGCTCTTCTCCTCCTCCTTCTTCTCCCTTCCAGCCTCACTTCTTCCACTGTTGAGGGCTCCTTCTGACCCCCTTGTCCCATCCCACACCTGCTGGCACAGAGTCAGAGTGAACAGGCTGGGAGGGACCTCCAAAGGTTCTCTTGTCCAACAACCCTGCACTCAGCAGGGTCAGAGCAGGTTGTTCAGGACCACAGCAAGTTTGATCCTGAACATCTCCAGGGATGGGGCCTCAACCACATCCCAGGGCAACCTGTTCCAGTCTTCCACCACCTTCACTGTGCAGAGCTTCCTCCTGATGTCCATCCTAAACCTGCCCTGCTCCAGTTTCACACCTTTGCCCCAGGTCCTCCCACCCCAAGCCCTTCTGAACAGTCCCTCCTGTAGGTCCCCTTCAGATACTGAACTGCAGCTCTAAGGTCTCCCTGGAGTCTTCTCATCTCCAGGCTGTCCCCACAGCAGAGGTTCTCCAGCCCTCTGCTTATCTTTATGGCCTCCTCTGGACCCTCTGCAGCAGCTCCATGTCCCTCTCGTGTTGGGAGCCCCAGAGCTGGTTGCAGTGCACTCACCCTTGGCTTAGGCAGGAGCTGCTGCGTCCTCAGGCAGGGACTTGAGCTCTACCTGGCATCCACCAGCTCATGGCTGTGGGTGTCCATGGCTGTGAGAGCTCAGCCTGGAAGGAGGGGTGTGAGAGAGAGGCTTCCCAGCAGGTTCACTGGGCTGGAGAGCAGTGTCCAGGTGAGGACAGTGTCACAGACTGGGTTGGAACCTTCCAAGCTCATCCAGTGCAACCCCCTGCAGCCAGCCTGGAGAGGAGAAGGCTCCCAGGGGACCTTCTTGTGGCCTTCCAGTATCTGAAGGGGGCTGCAAGAAAGCTGGGGAGGGACTTTTGAGGCTGTCAGGTAGGGATAGGACTGGGGGCAATGGAACAAAGCTGGAGGTGGGGAGAGTCAGGCTGGAGGTGAGGAGGAAGTTGTTGAGCATGAGAGTGGTGAGAGGCTGGAATGGGTTGCCCAGGGAGGTGGTTGAGGCTCCATGGCTGGAGGTGTTTCAGGCCAGGCTGGCTGAGGCTGTGTGCAGCCTGCTCTAGGGTAGGGTGTCCCTGGGCATGGCAGGGGGCTTGGAACTGGCTGCTCCTTGTGGTCCCTTCCAACCCTGCCTGATTCTATGATCTGCAACTAGGGCAGGTTGCTCAGAGCCCCCGGACAACCTGACCTGCAGTGGTGCTGGGGAGGGGACAGCTCCCACCTCTCTGGGCTGCTGTGCCACAGGCCCCTTCCCTCTAACCTCTGGGTGGGCTTCTCTCCCACCAGCCCTTGGAGACGACAGCTGCAAGCAAGCCATGATAGACTTTGTGGCCTACCAGAACATCTCCGTCAGGAAGCTGCGGCGCCTGCAGCAGATCCTGGAGGGCTCTCCCAGGAAGCAGACACCTGGCAGCAAAGCAGCCATGCAGGAGAAGTTCAGGACTTTCCTCACCCGCCTCAAGCAAGACCACTACGAGGTGATCAGGGAGCTGCTGGAGGCTCTGAGGGTCACCAAGCTGCACTCCGTCGAGGAGAAGGTCCGGGAGCGCTTCCAGCTCTACTGAGGACTGGACTCTCTGGGGAGGCTTTGGGGGTGGTTAGATATTTTTTTGGGGGGGGGTTTTGTTTTGTTATTTTTCCTCCTGTGGCTTCCTTTTAATTTATTCCTCTTTCCAAACCTCACTTGAAAGGCAGCCCTTAGAGAGGAGCCATGGGGCAAGTTGGACCACATTGCGGCAGCCTGTGGTGGGTTCGGCTCTGCCTGGGGGAAGGTTTCTGCTCCAGGATGGAATTCCATGAGCTTCCTTCCACATCCTGCTGCCAAAGGCCAGTGAAACTCCTGGCAGCTCTTTCTGTGCCAGTAGCTGCTCCTCCAGCACCCAGCAGTGGTCTACATTTCAGCAGAAGAGAAACAAGTGGCCAGGAGCATCTCTCTCTTGGGGAGGAACCAAGCTCCTCCCTTGCAGCACAGCTTGGAGCTGCTTGGGTTTGGCTCTTGGAGGGGTTCTGGTTCCTGGAGGGGTTTTGGTTGGTTCCTGGAGAGTGTTTGATGGCTGGAGGTGATTTGGTTCCTGGAGGGTGTTGGGTTCTTGGAGAGGGTTTTGGTTCCTGGAGAAGTTTTTGGTTCCTGGAGGGGTGTTTGATTCTTGGAGGGGTTTGGTGTTCATGGAAGGGGTTTGGTGTTCATGGAAAGGGTTTGGTGTTCATGGAAGGGGTTTGGTGTTCATGGAAAGGGTTTGGTGTTCATGGAAGGGGTTTGGTGTTCATGGAAAGGGATTTGGTGTTCATGGAAAGGGTTTGGTGTTCATGGAAGGGGTTTGGTGTTCATGGAAGGGGTTTGGTGTTCATGGAAAGGGGTTTGGTGCTCATGGAAGGGGTTTGGTGTTCATGGAAAGGGTTTGGTGTTCATGGAAGGGGTTTGG
>WAAF01012107.1:8438-50578 GCA_013400475.1 Tricholaema leucomelas
AGGGAGCTAATTTCCATGCCAGAAATGTACTGTTTCAACCAAAATATTTGATGTTTGGTTAAATTAGAACAGAAAACGGGAGGGGAAAAAAAGAATCCAGCTGAAGGTTAGTGCCACACCATAATTAGAAGGAATAATGTAGCATAAGACTGAAAAGAACTTCCAAGGTCACTTAACTCAGCTCTCTGCTATGCAACTACATTGTGTAATCCTATTTATAAATGCATTGAGCTCCAACTCAAAACTAGTTTCATTATTTGCCTTAACTGCACCTATTAGAAGGCTATTCAAGAGTGTCAGTCCTCCAGTGACTAGAAATCTTCCTTTAATTTCTAATTTAGATTTATTCACTGTCAGTTTATCCCACTTATTTTTTGTGCCAGCACTGTTTACTAATTTAAATAACTCTCTTTTATTACATCTTTACTCCTCTGATACATTTATAAGGAGAATCATACCCTAGATTCAGCAGTTGACCACAAGCCAGCAATGTGCCAGCAATGGCAATGTGCTCTTGTGGCCAGGAGGGCCAGTGCCATTCTGGGGTAGATTAGAAAGGCTGTGGTTAGTAGGTCAAGAGAGGTTTCCCTGCCCCTCTGCTCTGCCCTGGTGAGGCTGCATCTGGAGTACTGTGTCCAGTTCTGGACTGCCCCAGCTCAAGAGGGACGTAAAACTGCTTGAGAGAGACCAGCACAGAGTCACAAAGATGATGAAGGGAATGGAACATCTCTTTTATTAGGAGAGCCTGAGGGAGCTGGGGCTGTGCTGCTTGGAGAAGAGGAGACTGAGAGGTGACCTCAGCAATGGTTATCATTATGTAAAAGGGGAGTGCCAGGAGGCTGGAGCCAGGCTCTGATGGGTGATGCCCAGTGACAGCACAAGGGGCAATGGGTGGAAGCTGAGCCATAGGAAGTTTCATTTAAACATGAGGAGGAATTTTTTTCCCTGTGAGGGTGACAGAGCACTGGAACAGGCTGCCTGGGGGGGTTGTGGAGTCTCCCTCTCTGAAGATATTCAAAACCCACTTGGACGTGTTCCTGTGTGATCTGGAGGAGATCCTGCTCTGGCAGGGGGCTTGGACTGGCTGATCTTTGGAGGTCCCTTCCAAACCCTGACATTCTGTGATTCTGTGTATTTCTCAGACTGCTTATGTTATGTAAATCTAATACATATGGCAGTTGGTGTCTGTACCCCAAGGAACCAAAGATGCCTCTATTCACATGTGGTTCAGTTCGAGTGCATCCACTGAAGACTGAACACGAAGTGACAGGCTTACAGAAAAGAATTCCTCACATACAGGCCTGTGATCCCGAAACTGACACACAGACCATCTTCCTGAAGGTTCAAGGGCTGGCCATTGCACCTGGTTGAGTTTCATGTGAGCTCACCATTTTCCTGTTCCTGCAACACTGCTGACACTTTGTGATGACAGCAGTGCTTTTAGTCCTGCCCGTTGAAGAAACAAAAGGTGAGTCCTTTAGCAAACAGCTCGGGAAGCAGGAAAAGGACATCAGGAGCTTATCGTAAACCTCATTAAAAGCAATTCTGCTCTGTAAGTCTGTGGAGAGAGCATTTTGTATGAGAGGAAACAGACAGGAGGGAGCAAATGGGCATGAGGTATCGCTCAGAGCTCCCAGCTCTGTCACTGCGTGATCCAGTCAGGATAGATGCTACCACACTCCATTACAGATAACAGGGGCTCTTTATAAAACACATGAGAACAATCCTTGAAACACAAAGAGCAACTCGTTCAAAGAGACTGCATTTCTTGGAGTACCAAATCCAAGCTCCAGCTAAGAGCAAAAGAAGAGCCTGGGGAATCTGGGGACTTTGCAGTGATAGTTTAATTAGACTCCCCTTATCTGTACAACAAATGTGGCAGCTCTCTGAATAAAAAATCTGCCTGGTTTTTTTTTTGCTCCTCACTTAAAGCTCTCTTTTTCCCAGCTCTGGATTAGCCTTCTGCCCAGTAACACACACTGCTTATGCACTGAGGACTAAAACGTGAAGCATTCACCTCTAAACATGCCACATCTGTATGTAAAAGCAGAAAACTGCCTTTAAATTAGTCACTGAATAAGGAGATTCTTTCCAAAATTGCTTAGGAAAAGCTGCATTTGCCATGTTTAATTATAGCACATTAGTTTACATATTTTCTACCTATCTGGACTTTCTTTCTTTTAAATGTCTTATCTCTATTAGTCTAAACAAAGCCTCTCAGATGACTTCCCATCATCTCTATTTCATTATCTAGTTCACCACTCTTATCTGGATATATCAATGTTTACTTACAATTATTAAGATTTCTCTGAAAGTTTCCAGAGGGCGGGGGGGGAACCAACTTAGACAACTCTTAACTCCACTTTCTCATAGCACAAGAGCAAGGGGAGACTCAGTAACAATGAAAGCAGCAGATGCAGAACTCCTAAAAAGAAATACATTTCATTCAAATACTTTGGTAATTTTGCCATCAAAGGATAGCCCAACATGCTAAAAAAATAATCACTTAGGACTGGGCACCCTCCAGGGATTCATGAGAAGGATGATAATGTAGGTAATGACAGGTGGTGACAGGACTAGGGGGAATGAAGCAAAGCTGGCGGTGGGGAGAGTCAGACTGGACGTGAGGAGGAAGTTGTTCAGCATGAGAGTGGTGAGAGCCTGGAATGGGTTGCTCAGGGAGGTGGTTGAGTCCCCATGCCTGGAGGTGTTTAAGGCCAGGCTGGATGGGGCTCTGTCCAACCTGGTCTAGGGTAGGGTGTCCCTGCCCATGGCAGGGGGATGTGACTATCTGATCCTTGTGGTCCCTTCCAACTCTAACTGATTCTATGATTCCCTGATTCTGTACCTCTGATCTACCCACAACTAGGATGGGATGTTATCCTTAAAACAAAAAGTCAAGTACCTCCATTTAAGTTGGACAGCTGAAAGGTAGATGCTGACACTAAATCAGACTACAAGCAATTAACTTCTTTTATGGAAATTATATTGAAGCCCTGCCAGGAAGCCTGTGCTGATGGACAGAGAGCTGCCTTGACAGGCATTTGGTGTCACTATGAAGGCATCCAGCAGCTCCTCCAATCCTTCCTCACTGAGAAGCACTGAAAGTTCAATCTGTAGCATCAGTGGGGTTTTTGGCCTCAAGTGTACTGTGCAGCCCTGTGAGACTCACAAACTTCTGTGTGCCACCGGGCACAGTGGGTTTGTTCTCCTGCAGAATTTACAAACTTCATTACACTTTTCATTTACAGGACTTGTAGGCTTTAACTAGTCCATATAGAACCATAGAATTATAGAATCAACCAGTCTGGAAGAGACCTCCAAGATCATCCCATCAAACCTATCACCCAGCCCTATCCAATCAACTATATTGAGATCTTCAAGAGATTTTCCTTAACCACATAGTTATTATTTAGCTGAAGGCTCTTCATTCCAATGCATAAAATGCAGATATCTTTACTCAGTATAGGATTGTCTTAATTCTTAATGCACTATGAGGAGAGGTTGAGGGAGCTGGAGCTGTTTAGCGTGGAGAAGAGGAGGCTCAGGGGTGACCTCATTGCTGTCTGCGACTACCTGAAGGGAAGCTGTAGCCAGGTGGGGTTGGTCTCTTCTGCCAGGCAATGAGCATCAGAACAAGGGGACACAGTCTCCAGTTGTGCCAGGGGAGGTATAGGCTGGATGTTAGAATCATAGAATCATAGAATGGTTTAGGTTGGAAGGGACCTCAAGGATCATCCAGCTCCAACCCCCTGCCATAGGCAGGGACACCTCCCACTAGAGCAGGCTGCTCAAGGCCTCATCCAGCCTGGCCTTNGCCATGGTCTAGTTGACTGGCTAGGGCTGGGTGCAAGGTTGGACTGGATGATCTTGGAGGTCTCTCAAACTAACACACTGGTTGATTCTGTGGTTCTATTAATGACTTCAGCCTTAAAAGGGAGGCACCTCTAGAGGTATCAAAGGTGGCAGACTCAGCTGGCTTTGAAACATCACAGTTGAACGTGTATGACAGATGATGCTTTAGAAGTGAAAAATTTCAGATACTTTTGGCAAAGGTGAGAATGCTTCATTTTCCAAATTATCATTTGGAAAGGGAGTAGAAGATCACTCTCAAGTTTGCCCATCTTCCCTTGAAGGGGAAGAAAGGACCAGGGTCAGCAACTTCCCTTCTGGCACTAGACAAAACAGAAAATCCAGGAAGATCTGATGCATTTTGATTAATCGAGAGAACTATTTGGGGGAAAACAGGAGGGAAATGGCAAGTCCAGAGTTCATAAGAATAATCTGCTATGCACAAGGTTAAGAAAGGATAATGCTCTGGCTCATAAGTAATAGCTTCCTATTCCTGGATGTCCTGTGCATCTGGAGGTGGGAATAGTCCCAGAGATGCTCTGCACTGCGCAGATTGACACAGGTTGTTTTTTTCAGGGGGTAAGCCATGAAAGGCAGCCAGCGGTTGGGAAAGGGCAGCGGCACAGCCGGCATACCCACCCTTTTTGGAGACCAGGTGAAAGACGGCTGCCAAGGTCAGGCATCCAGTCACCAGGTGGTGCATTTAATTTAAAAGGAGTGTTAACCTTGTTTACACAAAATAACACCAATATGCAGAGAAGCAGTAAATCCATTGTCGTTAAACAGCGGGGAGGCTGGGCTGTGCTGGCAGCCTGCCCGCCCTCAACTCGCCTGGCACCCGCCGAGCGCTGCCGTTGCCGGCCACGGAGCCCAGGCCTGGAAATGCTGGCAGCCTCTTGCATAAAATGCTTGTGGTATGCCCTTTCTACCCTCCAGTTGACTCTTTACATTCTTGTCAAATATATTTAGAACAAGAGGTGTCCACTTGAAGGGAAACATTTGTTAATCACTTAAATGCAGGAGTCTGGCAGCGCTCCAAGTTTACATTTATAAATATGTAGTATCTGTTTCCAGCTAAACAAGGAACTCCTGACCCCCCTCACCCACAACCCAGCAAATATATATATATATATATATATATATACACATACACACACATATATAGGAGGGGAATTTGCAAGGGGCTGGAGGGGCAACTGGGAATGATGAACAGAACCAGCTTGGCTGAGGCAGGACCGGTCCACCACCACCACCACCCCCCACTCCCTGCCATCAATTTGTTCTCTGCCTTTGTCTGCAAGTGATGTAGATAACAGTGCAGAAAGAGGATGATGTATCTTTAAGTAATGAACAGATTAAAGTTAAATTCCTGTTGACCGAGACAGTTGTGTTGACATTCCTGTTGTTTACAGGCAGCTGTCTCTACTAATGACACTTTGATAACTGGAGTGAGGCTGCTGTTGGGCAGGGGGATGGGGGCAGGCAGTGTCAGCCGGGTTAAAGAATGCTCTGTTTAAAACCCGGTCATCCAATTAAACATTAAAGCTGGATCAGAGATCGTCGGCAGCGGTGCTATTCGGGACAGGAAAATTCTGGGCTTCTTTTTTAACTTATGCTCAGATTATGTGGCTTAGAGGTCAGCCTGTCCCAGTTTGCTGCAGGATGCAGAAGATTCCAAGAGTCTTTAAAATAAGCCAGAAAGCAGTAAACTGTGTCAAGCCATCCATGCACTGCCATGACACAGGCAGCACACACACACAGTCGCCAGCGGACGGTTGGGACTGGGGTCACGTAGAGGTCTTGCGGGACAGCCTCCCTCTGCCACAGCTATTCAAACAGGCAGTGAGAGAGAAAAAAGATCTAGGAGCATCCCATCACGCTATCACAATTCCCATGATCTTCTCGTGTCTTCCCCACATTGCCCTGAAATAAGTTGTTTTGCAGGACACTCTCCTGCTCCAGCTTTGTTTACCACTTGCTCTTGCATTAATATGTTTACTATTAACAGCCACCCTATCTGACTGTGGACTTCTCACCAGCAAGGGCTACACTGACATCCTAGAGCCTGTTCCTGAAGTCCTTGCTCAGGTCACATTCTCAAGGGGAACCCATAAAGCCCAAGATCTACCAAGTGATAAACTTCAGACATGTAAATAGCCTGCTAGATCTCCTCTAGTGAAAACTAAACAGAAGCTTAAACACTACCAAATCAATGCCCAAATAAGATAGCAGAACCCATCACCCCAGGTCAATATCAGTTCCATCTCCTTTGTATCAGCAAAATTGGGTCCTACTTAGACCTAGAAAGTAGCTGTTCAGATGCCAAAGGCACTTGGCATTAGGTTACTGCCTCAAAGTTTCCAGCACTCCAGAGGACCGCTTAAAATGCAGATGCTTCTCTCCCATCTTTTTATTAATGAAGGCTAAATTTAAGACCTTTAAAACAATGTGATAATGCCTCTTTAATTCCAAATCAAATGCCACATGCTCATTAACTACAATGGAAATCAATGGATTTCGGTTTGGATTTATGAAGTTACTTTAATGGACTTCAAACTCCAAATAAAAGTACTGAAAAGGCAGCATTTGCTTCCATCACTAAAAACATCACTGCTGTAGTAGGAGAAGATTTCATGCAGCAAGAAGGTTTGCAGTAAACACAAGTTAATTTAAATGAGTATCAATTAGAGGGAATGTACCTTGCTAAGAAATCTTGGCTTCTTTTATTGATCCAGCCAGCCAGAAATTGAATCTTCCTAAAGTGAAGAGCATCAGTTGGTTTGACATTTGGCATTAGGAATGGGAGGAGCTTAGCTCTGTTAGACCTAGTTTCATAGAATCATAGAATCAAGCAGGTTGGAAGAGACCTCCAAGATCATCCAGTCCAACCTAGCACCCAGCCCTAGCCAGTCAATTAGACCATGGCACTAAGTGCCTCATCCAGGCTTTTCTTGAACACCTCCAAGGACGGTGACTCCACCACCTCCCTGGGCAGCCCATTCCAATGCCAATCACTCTGTGAACTTCCTCCTAACATCCAGCCTACACTTCCCCCGGCACAACTTGAGACTGTGTCCCTTTGTTCTGCTGCTGGTTGTCTGGGAGAAGAGACCAACACCCACCTGGCTACAGCCTCCCTTC
The DNA here is from genome assembly GCA_013400475.1 of Tricholaema leucomelas. Taxonomy (NCBI): domain Eukaryota; kingdom Metazoa; phylum Chordata; class Aves; order Piciformes; family Lybiidae; genus Tricholaema lacrymosa; species Tricholaema leucomelas. The sequence goes on from WAAF01012107.1 coordinate 15,432, forward strand.
AGGTAGTTGTAGACAGCAATGAGGTCACCCCTGAGCCTCCTCTTCTCCAGGCTAAACAACCCCGGAAAGACACTCGTGTTTCAGGTAAACACCCAACATGCAGGCATAAAACCACCCCAAATACAAATCTTTTAACAGCATAGAAAATCACCATTGATCACCCAGTCGGGCAGGGTCACTTCAGTCCAATTTCCAGTGGGAAAGTCTCCAAGTAAAACTTGGAGCTGCTACAAGAAATCACGTTGCGGGTGAGGCAGTAGCTCCCCGTCCTCCCTTGAGACTCTGTGTTATACCAGTGCCTCTGTGTTTCTGATAAGAGGCTGGACCCAAGCTCTGACTTACGGCCACTTAAAGATACTGTAGCACTTTTCACTTGCAGGAACAAGAGTGTCAGAACTGGTGCCTTGGCTGCAGTCCAACCTGGTAATTACTTTTTGCATTGCTAAACATCGCTGGTGTAGAGGCAGGCAGAGGTTATATTCTACTATTGAGTAACACCAAGTCACAAAGAGCAGCCAGAAGAGCTGGCTGCGTTTCACTGGGAGTGGGAGAGATCTCTGTGGTCTGCAAAGTGCGTTGGGGATCCTTCAAGATGAAAGGTTCATTAACAATTGGAAGTTAATATTAGCATAATAATCAGTCATAGCTCTTCTTGTAAAACCCGCTCAAGAGATCCCACACTGCAGGTTTCCATTCTCCAGCATAAATTTATACTCATTTCCCAACCTGCAACGAGCAGAGTCCAGCAAGAATTTTCCATATGAATGATTTTCCAATAGGAAAGGCAGTTTCTTAAGAAGCAGGGTACTATAAGGGGATAAAATAAACCCCAAAACAACATTAACTAGGCCCCAAATTGCTATTTCTCCATTTGGTGATTGGAAGACCAGAAGTATTTTTTTTAAGTTGTTTGGTCTAAGAAAGAATGCATCAATGTTCTGAAATACAAGGACTGTATAGCAGAGGAATTTCTTCAAGGAATAAAACTTAAGCAATCATTTCATGATAAGAAAGGAAATTTGATATGGACACTTGCACTCTTAAAAAATGAATGTGGAAAAATTATATATATATATATATATTCTGCACTAAATGTTTCCATATTTCTTCTCCAAACAGCACTGCAGTTTTGGAATTCAGTTTGATTCAGAAAGTATTAAATAATTCAAACAGACAGCCACATAGTTCCAGGTCGAGGTACATTCTTAGCCTCAATACCTAAAATTTCAACTAGTCAATGATCAAGCAAATCCATCCTCCAGTGATTCTAACAGAGGAAGGTGATGATAGTTACATGATTTGCTATCATTTGTTTCCTATGTTTTTACTGGAAGCAGACATCCAATTGCCATGGCACTATATGTGATTTTCACTAGCAGCTTTTTTTCTAGCATAAAGTGAATTAATACAATATTGAAAAGAAATACCTGAAAGGGGAGGCTGTAGCCAGGTGAAGTTGGTCTCTTCTCCCAGGCAACCAGCAACAGAACAAGAGGACACAGTCTCAAATTGTGCTGGGGGAGGTGTGGGCTGGATGTTAGAAGGAAGTTCTTGCCAGGGAGAGTGATTGGCATTGGAATGGGCTGCCCAGGGAGGTGGTGGAGTCACCATCCCTGGAGGTGTTGAAGAAAAGCCTGGCTGGGGCACTTAGTGCCATGGTTTAGTTGATTGGACCAGGCTGGGTGCTAGGTTGGACTGGATGATCTTAGAGTCTCTTCCAACCTGGTTGATTCTGTGATTCTATGAAATGGTCTTTGATCACAGGTACTTCTACCAGTTGACATCAGCTCAACAAAGCACATTGAGGAGGAACATGTATGAATTAGAAAATCTGAATAAGGACACAAGTTGGAATAAGAAAATTCCTTTTCATTTGCAAGAAGTTCCAGTGGAAGAAGCTTACATACCTGTGCAGTACCGCTGCTGGGCTTGACATGCTCCCTGAAGAGGTGGCTTCAGTAACATCATCAGCTTCTTTACTGAATACTTTTTCCCCAAAGCTCAGCCTTTTAGGAGAATAAAGTTTTAAATAATCCACAGGGTGGATTCTCTTTATTTACAATTGTTTTTTCTCATGTCTTCTTGTTTTCATTTGCTGAGATTGTTAGATTGTTGGAGGTTTTTTTTATCTTGGATACTTAGACATCAAAAACAACTCAGAAGAGCTGGATGCTCAACTAATTAATTAGTTTTAGAATAGAATAGAATAGAATAGAATAGAATAGAATAGAATAGAATAGAATAGAATAGAATAGAATAGATCAGGTTGGAAGAGACCTCCAAGATCATCCAGTCCAACCTAGCACCCAGCCCTATCCAGTCAACCAGACCATGGCACTAAGTGCCTCATCCAGTCTTTCCTTGAACACCTCCAGGGACAGTCTAAGCAACAAAAATACAAATAACACTTTTGTTTGTTTGTTTCTCCCACCCTGAAACCAAAGGCAACTTAGGAATCCATGACTGTCCAACAGAAATAAAGCAGGCAGGAAATAAAACCTTTACACAACAATTAAAGATTTTAAGCAAAAAGCAGTTTTCAACCTTATTAGCAGGGTGAGACGATGAAGCAGTGGAGAGAGGGAACCCTATTTGCCAAACGCACCCGGAGTGGGAAAAGCAGCAAACAGCTGTATGCCAGTGAGCATGTTCTCAGCTCCCATCACACACCATAAGACACTGGTATTAAAACTCATCCACCTGAACAACTTCTCTTTCTCTTTTTTTAATCAGTTTAATCATTCAATAATTAGTCATAAGTCCGACGTTCGCTTTCGCTGATCGTTTAGATCTCAAAGGTTGAGGAGGAACCAAACTATGGCAATTTCATCTTAATTCAAATGTCAACCTTCTTAGTGAACCTTGTACCTCAGTTGGGGTTTTAGCTAGATTTATTGTGCGGCTGAGGCAGACTTTTCACACGAGAAAAGGGTGTCTTGATTAGTACTGAATGTGGATCATGAGAGATTGCTCAGATTACAAAATAATGACCAGTTTCTAACCAGCACTCCTGTATCTTTTACCTTTATAACACCATCAACCAGCTGAGTTGACACAAATTGCCTCATTTTGGCTCTGATGCATCATTTTATTTCCATTTAACCACTGACTTAAGCACACATAATTGCTAACTTAGGTCACAAACAAACGTGACGGACAAGTTTCACACTGAGCAAAATGTTTTATTACATGGCATCGCTATCAACCTCGGTTAATTAATTAAAATTAACATAAGCTGTTGGCTAATTGCAGCCCAGGAGAAATTCTACTGCACCCAATGGTATAACGTCGGAAAACTGTTGCAATATTTTAAAGCCTGACAAGTTCCAGTGAGAAGATGAACGTTAATAGAAGCAGGTTACCTGGGTAAATAGTCCAGGGCTTACTTTCAGCATGAAAATCTGCGTGCCCTCAGCTTTACAGAAGAAATAGAAGCAATGCTGCTGTAAAAATGTTCATGTTTATATTGCAGGACAAACATTCTCCCAATAAAATGAAATTTGTAGCAGTCTTCTGGCTATGGCTGCATGAAGCATAGCCTCACTGATGGCAAACACCAAAGAAAGTATATTCATGCCAAAAATAGTTATATTAAACTCTTTTATGAAGAAGTGAAGAGGAGGAAAGGCAATGGGTGTATTTCATTTAGCTGATTAGGGCAAGGGAGATGATTTTCACCCTTTATTCTGCTCTCATCAGACCCCACCTGGAGTACTGTGTGGGGTTCTGGAGCCTGCAACAGAAAAAGGACATGGAACTGTTGGATTGAGTCCACAGGAGGCCACCAAGATGCTCAGAAGGCTGCAGCAGCTCTGCTATGATGACAGGCTGAGAGAGTTAGGGCTCTGCAGCCTGACGAAGACAAGGTTTTAAGGAGACCTTGGAGTGGCCTTCCAGTATCTGAAATGAGCCTGCAGGAGGGCTGGGGAGGGACTATTTACAAGGTCTTGTAATATTCCTATTTACCCCAGTGTCATAGAATCATAGAATCATAGAATGGTTTAGGTTGGAAGGGATCTCAAGGATCATCCAGCTCCAACCCCCTGCCATAGGCAGGGACACCTCCCACTAGAGCAGGCTGCTCAAGGCCTCATCCAGCCTGGCCTTAAACACCTCCAGGGAGGAAGCATCCACAACCTCCCTGGGCAACCTGTGACAGTGTCTTACCACCCTCACTGTAAAGAACTTCCTCCTAACATCCAGTCTAAATCTCCCCTCTGCCAGTTTAAACCCATTCCCCCTCGTCCTGACATTACTAGACCTTGTCAATAGTCCCTCCCCAGCCTTCCTGTAGGCTCCCTTCAGATACTGGAAAGCCACTATAAGGTCTCCTTGAAGCCTTCTCTTCTCCAGGCTGCAGAGCCCCAACTCTCTCAGCCTGTCCTCATAGCAGAGGTCACACTAAGCTAAATAAACTAGTGCACACTTAGCTTCTCTGTAGGCAAACACCCAGTATGAATGTGTCCTTCTGTACTTTGCTGTTTTACAACCTTACAAAACCCTCCTTTTCTACCTAATGCTGCTTTTTAAATGAGTTAATGCTCAGAGAAATCAGAATGCATTACCTATATCATCTTTATTGCCTCCTGGTGTTTTGGTATTCCTGGGATGATTTCATTTCCTAATGAACCTCCAAGCCTGAGACAGTTGAACCATCCAAGAAATATATCTTGGTTTGGTCTCCTACCCACTTGGCAGGCTGTAACTTGTGGCAGCACTGAAGCATAGCAACACTTTGAAAGGTAACCATAATCTGGTTATGTTCACAGTTATGCAGCTTTTGTTCCCTTATTTGTGTCCCTTCCCTCTCTTTCATTTTTTTCCACAAGGGCTGAATTTTATCTGCATTTCTGCAAATCACTTTTTTTTCCAGGGTAGTGCTAATGCACAGAGGAAAAGTTTGGCTTCCATAAAGCCCACACTTTTAGGACAGACTGACAGTTCACAAGGTTTCCTCTGAGCTGGCATGGTCCTGCAGGCTGACACCAAAGCTCCCACACCAAACCTCCACCTCACTCATGGAAACTAGGGCAATGTCATCTGCTCCCTAGCACAAGGACAGGTGAAAGAATTAGGCCTTTTGACAGTAAAACCAGGAGCAATTCATTAGCATGATAAACCACAGAGACACATCTTGTATTTATTGGGGTCACAGGCATCTTTTTTGCCCTTTTTTCACTGTACTTTGGTGGAAATGCCAGACAAATCCAGTGATTAAACTTCTATGGCCTGGATATTTTTGATCACTTTCATTGCAAGACAGAAGAATAAGTTCATATCAGTTCTTATTTGTCCACAAGTGGAAAATGTCATGAGAGTCATGTAATGGTTCCTTAAATTGATTAGAAACTAATGCTACAGATATCTCAAGCAAGGAGGTTTCCTGGGCAAGCAGAGCAGGGAAGGGGCTGTGTGTCAGGTCATGCTGTCTTTAATGTTTTGGCTGGCAGGTGTGGAGATCTGTTGAAATGTATTGCTGCATTTCCCACTTCACACTCTGAAGATTTACACCAAGCCTGTTGTGCTTTGGATCTCCTTCATTGCCTGGGTCCTGCAAGCAACCACTCTAAGCCCCCAAACCCACTAGATTCACCTGCTGCTGTGAGCACAGATGCAATAATCGGGATGCAAAGGTGTGAAAGAAACCCCCGAGCACATGAGTGAGAATCACACATAGTCACACAGAAACATCCAGGTTGGCAAAGCCCCTCAGGATCACCGAGTCCAACCTAGAACCCTACTCTACAAGATTCACCTTAAACCATAGCCCTAAGCACCCCATCCAAATGGCCTTTGACCAAATCCAGGATTGGTGATTCCACCACCTTCCTGGGCAGCTGATTCCGGTGCCTGACCATTACAGTATCACAGTCTCACAGTATCACCAAGGGTGGGAGAGACCTCACAGATCATCAAGTCCAACCTGTTACACAGAGCTCAAGGCTAGACCATGGCACCAAGTGCCACGTCCAATCCTGCCTTGAACAGCTCCAGGGACGGCGACTCCACCACCTCCCTGGGCAGCCCATTCCAGTGGCCAATGACTCTCTCAGGGAAGAACTTTCTCCTCACCTCAAGCCTAAACTTCCCCTGGTGCAGCCTGAGGCTGTGTCCTCTTGTTCTGGCGCTGGCCACCAGAGAGAAGAGAGCGACCCCCACCCTGGCCACAACCACCCCTCAGGTAGTTGTAGACAGCAATAAGGTCACCCCTGAGCCTTCTCTTCTCCAGGCTAAACAATCCCAGCTCCCTCAGCCTCTCCTCATAGGGCCTGTGCTCAAGGCTCATTCTCTTGGTGAAAAACCTCTTCCTAATGTCCAATCTAAACCTCCCCAGCCTCAGCTTGGGGCCATTCCCCCTTGTTCTGTCTCAAATGACCTGTTAGAAGAGACCAGCACTGACCTCTCCACAATGTCCCTTCAGGTACTTGTAGACAGCAATGAGGTCTCCCCTCAGCCTCCTCTTTTTCAAACTAAAAGCAGAGATGTTGTGCTGAGGGATTTGGTGTAGTCAGGGACTTGTCAGCATGAAACTAATGATTGGACTCAATGATCTTGAAAGTCTTTTCCAATCTAAGAAATTCTGTGCTTCTGTGCTTCTGTATCTTTCCTAATGCATTTATGATTTTCTTCTCATTTGTATTTGAATCAATTATTCCTAGAGAAAGCTAAGGGGGAGGAAATTAATAATTAAATAACAAATAATTAAAAGAAACACCCAGTTCCATTATTTTCTTCCTGACAGAAAGACATGGATACCTTTTATTTTTTTCCTAAGGGTTGGTGTATCATGAGATTTCTGTTCTGCTCTCTCCATTGACAAAAGAAATCACACATGCTGTTACTTGAGAAAGTAATATTCTTTGTCTTTCTAACAAAGACTTCAGTGCTACAATGACAGGTCAAAGGGTTGTATGAACTGACCTGCAAAGGAAAAAGGGGTGGGGAAGGGGGGTGGTGGTGGAAACCACCATCTCCCATAAAACTAAATGTCTTTCAGAGTTACAATTATTTGCAATTATCTAATTCAGCATAAAAGGCAAACATGATGTCACAGGGTCTTTGATACTCTAAAAGGAGCTTTTTGTGAAAGGCCTTTGATCCCTGCTAATCCACACGCCAGGTATTGCTGATTTAATTGCCTGCAATGTAAATATAAATTACCAAGCAGATCTTTGTGTTAATTTTAGTTATTGCAGTTGAGGGTTTGTAGATTTTTCTTCATTTGGGGGTTGTGTTTTCTCTTTCACACTCGAAAGTGTTCTCACTGTGTTTCTATATTGTTTTAATGATTTTGTTTTCATAGAATCATAGAATCATAGAATGGTTTAGGTTGGAAGGGACCTCAAGGATCATCCAGCTCCATCTGGGGGTTGTGTTTTCTTTTTCACACTCGAAAGTGTTCTCATCGTGTTTCTATATTGTTTTAATGCTCTTTGCATAGATTTTTTTTTATCATATATTTAAAAAATAAAAGAAGTAGGAATCGTTTTGAACTTGCTAACATTTGCTCAGGAACACGTGTGATGGAGGGAATGGTAGTGACTTCATCCATGTGCTGGGGTGTGTGTGTGTGTTCTGCAGGAAAATGAATTATATCTTCCTGAATATGTCTCAGGAGTAAAATTTCTCACATTTGAAACATATGCAGGCTTCAACTTTTAATCCCTGTTGAAAAAAAAACGAGGCAGTTTATGCTATTGATACAATTCTTCTTCTTGGACCTCCTGTCCTTTCAGTTCTCTTAATTCTGTATCATCTTATTTCTTTTGCAGCCAATTGTATACCTGTATTGCCAGACAAGTGTGGCGCGGAGAGAAATTGAAGTTGATTTTGCATGACAAAAACTTAATATAAAGTTGATGTAGTGGAATAGCTAATTCAGGGCAATGTGTGGAAAAGAAAGAGCAGAAAGGGAAAGAGAATCCTGGAGAACAGGGAACAAAAGTTTCTAAAAACTGGGCCCTTGTGCAATCTTCCCTGCAGACCATGCTGCTACCGGCTGTAAAGCATCTCTCTGATGAAAAGCCAGCTTCAGTGGTGTGAATATTTTTCCATCCACATGAAGATTTCTTGGTAGCTCTGGTGAAATAAAACAAAAGGAAGCTGGCTGCAGAAAGCTCAGACGCCTCTTAATTATACATGGTTGTTTTCATAGAACCAATTAATATTCATTCCTCTCACATGAACCTACAAGATTACCAGGAAGCAATAAGAGTGATTTTACCGCATCACCAAAAAAAAAAAACCCAACCAAAACCAAAAACCCAACAACTGAGCAAAGATTTACACTAAAATTACAATCTGAGCCTAAACAATGACAGCCATTGTCTTGCAACAACATCTGAAAATTGAGAAGTTGCTGGCCTGAGGTGAATCTCAGGGCAGTGAACACAACCAACTTTCAAAACATTATTAGCTAACATCAATAACTCTGTCTTATTAAAATCTTCCATGATAGCACACATAAAATCACCTCTGTTAATGGAATACAAATATGCCTTCCTCTCTGTGCTGAAATCAGGCTAACTCTTGCTTCAGAAACCATTGCAAGCGAGTAGGGGATTTGGACGAGGGGGCACATAAATATCATCACTGGTTGATGACATTGGTGTTAGGAAAGAATGGAGAAGAAAGGCAGAAGAAGAAAGGAACAAAAAAAAAAGAAAAGAAAAAAGAAAACTCCAATTAGAAGTATCCTGAGGTTATTAGAGATAACACTGCTCATATCCAATTAAGATGAAAACCATTTTACCAGTTTAATGTGCCACCTCTGGCAGTTTTGGTTTATTAGTTTTATCAGACTTCAGAACTGGAACTCACAGTGATATGTATGCTGTGTACTGGAGAGATAAATGTTAAGGTTTGGAGATTAATTAGTAGAGAATAAGATGCTTGAAACATTGTTCCTTAACCGTGGGCATTGTGCAATTTCTTGGGGAAATAGACTCCTTTTCTGAGGTGCTGCCTTCAAAGAGCTGCTCTGGATATTGCAGCAGGAAATTTCTTACCTGGAACACGGAGATGTGTTCACTTTCATAGAATCATAGAATCATAGAATGGTTTAGGTTGGAAGGGACCTCAAGGATCATCCAGCTCCAACCCCCTGCCATAGGCAGGGACACCTCCCACTAGAGCAGGTTGCTCAAGGCCTCATCCAGCCTGGCCTTAAACGCCTCCGGGGAGGAAGCATCCACAACCTCCCTGGGCAACCTGTGCCAGTGTCTTACCACCCTCACTGTGAAGAACTTCCTCCTAACATCCAGTCTAAATCTCCCCTCCTCCAGCTTAAACCCATTCCCCCTCGTCCTAACATTACTAGACCGTGTAAAGAGTCCCTCCCCGTCTTTCCTTTAGGCTCCCTTCAGATACTGGAAAGCCACTATAAGGTCTCCTGGAAGCCTTCTCTTCTCCAGGCTGCAGAGCCCCAACTCTCTCAGCCTGTCCTCATAGCAGAGCTGCTGCAGCCCTCTGAGCACCTTCGTAGCTCTCCTTTGGACCCGCTCCAGCAGTTCCATGTCCTTCTTGTGTTGGGGGCTCCAGAACTGCACACAGTACTCCAGGTGGGGTCTGACGAGAGCAGAGTAAAGGGGGAGAATCCCCTCCCTTGCCCTGCTGGCCACACTGCTCTTGCTGCAGCCCAGCACAGGGTTGCTGTCTGGGCTGCATGTGCACACTGCAGGCTCATGTTGAGCTTTTCATCAACCCAGACCCCCAGGTCCTTTTCCTCAGGGCTGCTCTCAGCCATTCACTACCCAGCCTGCATCTGTGCCTGGGATTGCGCTGACCCAGATGCAGGACCTTTGCTCCTCATCCATGCAGGTGTGCCAAAACATGGCTTACCCAACACAAACCCACATTGCCATGATGTGAAGAGGATGCTGACCTCAGATCAAAAGCTGAGACTAGGGCGGGTTGAGTGGTAGCCTCTCACAGCCCTCTGGCTCACCTGTTGAACTCGAGGTTGTTTCGGTTTTATCAGCTCCGTCTCATTTCGGGTGTGTAGCAGATATCGAGGAGGCAAATGATCACAAAAAAAAAGAAAGAACAAAAACCAAACACAGTTTCTTTTAACATCTGGTGTTTCATCAGCAAATATTACAGAGAGAATCCTCATGTAAAGGCTATGAAGCAAAAGGAAAATCTCTTACAAAATATGGAGCAGGACCTAAGAATAGAGATGAGATGGAGGAAAACACTAGAATCTCTTATTGTGGAGATGAAAACTCATGATTGCTTCCATACTGAATAATCACCAGAACAACTGTAAAATCACCAGAGTAACATCTGTGCTATACAGGCCTCTAAAGACTAAGAAGTTGGGGCAGCATATTTGTACAAAGCAAATTCTTCCTCTAAGAGAGGACAAAACTCTCCTGCAACATTTCCACAACTTCCTCCTCTGGGTGGATCAAAAGTAGCTTTTATTAATCCCGCTTCCTAAGCAGGATAAAATTAGCAAGTTTGAATGAAATATGGAAATTCAGAACAGAAGTCTTTCCTCTTTTTTTTTTTTTTCTCACTGACAATTTCAAGCCAGAGAAAGCAATGAAGATAATTTGAGATCACATCAATCTAAAATGTGAAATACAGCCTCAGTTCTTAGTTCTGTTCAAACTGCCCACGAATGGAACGATCTGTAAACCAATGGTACAAGTTCTCTGCCAGGTGAAGAGATGCAAGAGGTCTCTTTCAGGCACTGTATCAATCTTCTTGACTTAACATAGGTTGCAAACCTCAAGTGAACAGTGAGAGATTCAAGAAAAGTTTGTTATTTCAAGGAATAACTGAGAAGTAGATTTTGACTTCTTGATCAGGCAGCCTCTAGGAGGATTGTAATTGGCTTCATCCATCAAGGGTGTTAAAGCTATGGCAATATATACCCCTGAATATCAGGGCACGTGGTGAATCCAGAATTACAGAGCTCACACAAGTAGTATTTATGCACAAGATGAACCTTCTGGTTTTCCAACAGTGAAGCTTGAAGTTGATTACAAGAAACTTCAAGCAGTGAGGTTTCTCATAGACCCCTGCAGCTTGAGAACTATAGTTATGTATATGCATAGATCTACATATTGTTATTACACATCTTTATCAAGAGCTCTTCATCATGTATTTACTTCTGCTCTTCCTCCAGCACTAGAGACCAAGTACAGTGCAGTTCTCATCCCACTGCTGCCACCAATTTTCAATATGGGCTGGTAAAACTGAATCTAGAACAATGAAACTCAGATAACACGCAGTGGTTTAGTGGCAACTCACACAGACAGTACTTTTAAAACTTCTCAGCTGTGAGCATTGACACTGAATATTTTATCAGTGACTTACTAATGTTCTAGGAGTTGCTGCTGCTCTTGTGCTTTCCACTTTTTGATTAACACAGGTCCAAAGATTGACAAACACATTCACAAGAGATTTTTTTTTCTTTCCCTGGTAGCAATCTCAAAAGCTTATAATTTCATTGCATTTTTCACCAATACATTTAATGAACCTCTAATATCAAATCAGCAAATAAAAGTTTTCCCCCCCCGAGATCACTTTGTATATTCTTAAGTCAAGGTATCTAAAGGATTACTTTCAAGGTTGAGACCATCACACTCATTTTCATCATCTTCAACATTCATTTCACTGTAGAATATTCTGCCCATTCTTGACAGACACCAACAAATAAAGAATTAAAAAGCCCTGAAAAATATCTCTGCTTGTTTAGTCACTGTGATTAATCTAGCTGAAGGTACATGGACAAAAAGAGAAGGGTCTTGAAGTCAAAAGGCCCACAGAGTAGCTGAATCTCTGATTGACTTCAAGCAATGTATCCAATTAATGTCCTCCTTCTCTAAAATCCCTACAATAGTTTCCCTATTTCTCAATCTATTTCTCTCTGAAAGAGTTTCATGTCCACCCACATATAAGGCCCATAATTTGTGGCTAAATGGCAGCTGCAGCTCAGTGCTGGAGGCCTTTCCTCAAATTGGTCTTTAATTGGTATAATCAGGAGCTTGAATTATTGGTTCAACCAAAGGAAAAGTATTCATTCGAACCAACAGGATCGCTCTCTCTTTTTCTTTTAAATTAGCAATAAATTAATGACTTTTCAAGATGTTAAGGAGAAACTAAAACCTATGCACAAAAGATGGGATTCATTAATAAAAGGCAGTCAGTTTCGTTCTCATTAAGGGGAAGAGCATTTAAGCAGTGACTTAAAGTCTTTTAAAAAAGGGGAGAAAAAAAAAAAAAAAGAAGAAAAAATCAGCTGGGGAGAAGCAGTACAGACTTGGGTGGGTACAATTGAAAATCAAGATAACTTGAACCGTGACCTGAAGAGATCATCAACCTAAGAGGACTTTGGACTGACTTCCTTTATCCCATGCAGCCTCTTTTCTGTTGCAAATTCTGCTGACTTGTGACAGGTTTTTTTTGTTTGGGTTCTTTTTTTCGGGGGGGGGGGGGGTCTGGTTTGTTCTAAAATGTCAGGCACCATCTTTTAATCCTTAAATGTAGCTTGATAAATTAATTCCAGAAACTGAATGCAGTTTGAAGGGCAGGAATTGGATCAGCCATTCCTATTATCCTGAAATGGACTCTGCTTCAAAAGTGAGCGCCTGTAAGGGCTCAGGTTGTGTCCTTCCCTCTGTTTATTTAGTGCCAAAGACCTCACCTTGATCAGAGCCTTTGGTCTCTCAAGTTTTTATAAACACTTACTGTGTCAAAATCAGCTGCTTTTGTCAGAAAGCCAGAGCACATATATATTATAATCCTAGGACTTCTGAGAGCTCTATCTCATTCCTGATAACTGTGGCTCGTTTGGGATTGTTAAAATTAAGAAATGACACTTACAAAAGGCAAAACTCATCACCTCTTCAAGCAGGGCGACTCCTTTCCTTGGCCACTGATTAGGATAAGGGACCTGGGGATGCTGGTAGATGGTAGGCTGAAGAGGAGCCAGCAGTGTGCCTAGGTAGCCAGGAGAGCCAATGGCATCTTGGCATGTATCAAGAACAGTGTGGCCTGTAGGACAAGTGGAGGTATTCTGCCCCTGTACTCAGCACTGTTCAGGCCACACCTTGAGTGCTGTGTCCAGTTCTGGGCTCCTCAATTCAAGAGTGATGTTGAGGTGCTGGAACGTGTCCAGAGAAGGACAACAAAGCTGGTGAGGGGCCTGGAGCACAGCCCTGTGAGGAGAGGCTGAGGGAGCTGGGGGTGTGCAGCCTGCAGAAGACGAGGCTCAGGGCAGACCTCATTGCTCTCTACAACTGCCTGAAGGGAGGCTGTAGCCAGGTGGGGGTTGGGCTCTTCTGCCAGACAACCAGCAACAGAACAAGGGGACACAGTCTCAAGTTATGCTGGGGGAGGTCTAGGCTGGATGTTAGGAGGAAGTTCTTGCCAGAGAGAGTGATTGGCACTGGAATGGGCTGCCCAGGGAGGTGGTGGAGTCGCCATCCCTGGAGGTGTTGAAGCAAAGCCTGGATGAGGCACTTAGTGCCATGATCTGGTTGATTGTCTAGGGCTGGGTGACAGGTTGAACTGGATGATCTTGGAGGTCTCTTCCAACATGGCTGATTCTATGATTCTACTTAAAGTGATGGCAAAGAAGCATTCACTACCGCAAAGTTATGACTGTGGACAGCAGAACTATGGCCTTGATCTCCCGTGTCAACAGCCACCAATGTAGAGAAAGTCAGAAGGAAACCTCAGAAGACTTCCCATTGCTTCAGCAAGTGGGGAAATTACAGCATTTCCCTTCCTCCTGTGATCAGCAGCCAGGACTAGGGCAGCTGTGAGATCCCAGGGATGAAATCTCTTCCAGATTCATTAGTCAAGCAAGAGCATGAACGTAGAACAGTTTGCACTAACACAAGACCTTTGTTTGCTTTATTATTCCTGTTCAACATGCCCAGAAAGCTTTGCAACATCTAAAGTGTTAAATAGACATCTGAAACATCTGCAGTGTTTACATTTTCTGCTGCTTTACACATTTCCAGTTTGGTCTGCATCAGGGACACAGAGTCAAGAAGGAATAGCCATAAAAGGTCCCATGTCTTTCAGATACATTTCCGCTTTAAGAATCATCTTCTCCAAATTAAATTAGCACAAAGCCATCTCATTTTCTTGCCTGGAGGTCACAGGATCACAGGATGTCAGGGGTTGGAAGGCACCCAAAGTGATCATAGAGTCCAAACCCTCTGCCAAAGCAGGACCATACAATCTAGCTCAAGTCACAGAGGAACAAATCCAGATGGTCCTTGAAAGTCTCCAGAGAAGGAGCTGGTGGAAAGAAAGCTGTCCTGTGCTCCCACTATGTGGAGCAATGGAAATCATAGCATCATAGAATGGTTTGGGTTGGAAGAGACCTTTAAAGGTTACCTAGTCCAACCCCTCTGCAATGAGCAGGGATATGATCCTGGAGCAGGGTTTGCTCCTCCTCCTATCCAGTTGTGATCTTACTCCTGTGAAGAGCTCCACTATGCCCAGGAGAAGCAGTAGCTTTAAGTTCTCAGCTACCGTAGCTGCAAACTTTAGCAGTGTGCTGGAGCTATCATCCACTTGCTGATTATATTGGACAAAAGGATCAAAATTACTGTCTACAGCTGAGTCGTGTGCTCTTTTAGCTTCCTCCTTTGGAAGAGCAATTTTTCAACCACTTCTTGCCAGGTCTCAATCAGAGCTCTTCTTAGCTGGAATTAGAACAAATAGGAAAATAATGGTGCTTGCAGCATTTCATTATCATGACTGAAATATTATTGTAGTCTCTCTTGGCCCCAACACGGGCCGAGAATTCCTTAAGGTGACATTTCTAAGGCACAATGAAACATGTTTTACATGAGATTCCCTAAAAGCCATCAATTATGCATGCTACAAAAAAAAAAAACTTGTTATTGTACTCTGAGGACATGATCCAAACACCAATTGTGGTTATTGGAGATCCACAGGACTTGGATCATATCCTAAACCAACTGTATGGCCAGCTCTCAAAGTACTGGCTTTTCTTCTTCAGTTTTTGACTACAGCTTTTAAATGTTGAATCTTCCTCCTTCACTGTCTTTTCACAGTATCACAGTATCTCAGTATCACCAAGGTTGGAAGAGACCTCATAGATCATCAAGTCCAAGCCATTACCACAGAGCTCAAGGCTAGACCATGGCACCAAGTGCCATGTCCAATCCTGCCTTGAACAGCTCCAGGGACGGCGACTCCACCACCTCCCTGGGCAGCCCATTCCAGTAGCCAATGACTCTCTCAGTGACGAACTTTCTCCTCACCTCAAGCCTAAATTTCCCCTGGTGCAGCTTGAGGCTGTGTCCTCTCGTTCTGGTGCTGGCTGGCTGAGAGAAGAGAGCAACCTCCTCCTGGCCACAACCACCCCTCAGGTAGTTGTAAACAGCAATAAGGTCTCCCCTGAGCCTCCTCTTCTCCAGGCTAAACAATCCCAGCTCCCTCAGCCTCTCCTCGTAGGGCTTGTGCTCGAGGCCTCTCACCAGCCTCATTGCCCTTCTCTGGACACGTTCAAGCATCTCAATGTCCCTCTTAAACTGGGGGGCCCAGAACTGGACACAGTACTCAAGGTGGGGTCTAACCAGTGCAGAGTACAACCAGTGCAGAGTACCTCTGTTTTAAAACAGAGGTAAAGCCTCTCACTTCATGAATATCTTTACCTTTCTATTTTTTTTCCTACTTGGATGGATTGATTTTGGCAATGTCTATATAAACATCATGTTCGTGCATGTGTGTGTAAGTAATTCCCAAGTATGTTTGTAAAGTCTCCCAAAAGTCCTGCATTTTTACACTTCTCTCTCATTCATTAAGAACAAGATATTCAGCATTAAACACAGTGAAAGCCAGGTATTAAAAATATTAGCTACATAAGTAACATAAAGCAGGTTATTCCCCCATGTTTTATTAGCAGTCAGACTCCTGCCCAGAGTAGGTGGATGTAGCATCCTTCTATCCAGTGAGCTTTGACCAACTTGCTTCAAGTTTCCTCCACTCACATGTTACCACCAGGAAATTATTTACAAGCCTCTTACCAAGAGTTCCTTTGATGTCTAAAGGAGTTCTGAGTTATTTTGATGCAGCTCTTCTGCATTTGTTGCTACCTTGACATAAAAATTAGAAAGACTGGCAGAAGAATATCCAATAAGAGAGAAGTTTAGTTAGTGCAGTGGATTAGCAATTGCCTTTTTTTTTTTTTTCCCTCTTCCCCTTCCTTTTTGTATCTGAATATTTAACACCAAGAGAGAAACTCGTCCTGGTTTTCGGCTGGAATAACAGCAGTTTCTGTTTCTAACCTGGGAAGAATGTGATGGGGATTGAAAAGCACCCCTGTCCTATTGTTAGACTCCCCCAGCACTGATCCTTGCTTTTAACATCATAATGAAGGATGCTCTTTAGTGGATTATCTTGAGAAGGGATTAACTCCTTCAGGACTTCTTAGGAGGCAAGGTGTTTTGAGCCCTAAATACACACCAATTGCCTGCTTAACTTTTCATCTTATTTTGAAAACTGCCCAGCTGGAATTCAAATTCTTTTCCATAGAGCTGAATTTTCTTAGTAGCAAAGTTTGAGTCAGGGGCAGCAGACGCTAAAAATAAATACTGTTCATTTAATCGTGTGCAGCCGAATGTCTCGGATACTTTGCCGAGACAGGCATGGCAGGATAAGACTCAATCAAAACTTTGCTGCAAATTCAGCAAAGCTCTAAGTTCTGTCTCTGTCGCTCAGGCACATGAAATAAGCCTTCAAGGCCTCTTATTTAAGGCTTTCTTTATAGTGTGACAGAGAGATATGGACAGATGGACAGAGAAAGTATATTCTGTCACATTCGTAGAGATCTCCTTTTTAATTTGGATTAATATATCACATCCCTAAAAATATTAATAGGGCTGCACATGAGTGTGCCCTGTGGTGTTTGTGCTGCAGGCAGACACATATGTACGCTCATACAGATGCACACACACAGAGATACATACACCGATATGGATATGCATAGCCGTACATCATTCATAGGTATGTATATATGTGGAATACGCACACATGTACAAAGACATATGCTTGTATATATGGGATACACACATGTACACACACACACACATATATGGGATACACACACATGTACACACACACATACACTTATGTGGGATACACATATGTACAAACACATACACATATATATATGGGATACACATGTACGAGCACATACACATATATATGTATGGGTTCCACACATAGATATATGGGATATACACACATGTACACACACATATACTAAAATATATGTGAGATACATACATGTACACACACACACATATATGGAATACACGCACATGTACACACACATATACATATACATATGTGCGATACACACACATATACATATATATATGGGATACACACATGTACACACATATACATATATGTGGGATAGATGCACACACTTGTACACACATATACATATATATAGGATACACACACATGTACAAACACATATACATATACATGTATGGGATACACACATGTACACACACATATACTTATATATATGTGGGATACACAAATGTACACACACATATACATATATATGAGATACACACATGTACACACATATACATATATATGGGATACACACACTTGTACACACATATATACATATCTATGTGGGATACACACATGTACACACACATATACATATATATGGGATACACACACATGTACACACACATATACTTATATATATGTGGGATACACACATATACATGTATATGGGATACACACACTTGTACACACATGTATACATATCTATATGGGATACACACATGTACACACACATATACATATATATGGGATACACACACATGTACACACACATATACTTATATATATGTGGGATACACACACTTGTACACACTTATACATATAGATATAGACACATATACATATATGTGGGATACACACACTTGTACACGTGAGATACACATACTTGTACACACTTATACATATATATATAGGATACACACACATGTACAAACACATATACATATACATATATGGGATACACACATGTACACACACATATACTTATATCTATGTGGGATACACACATGTACACACACATATACATATATATGGGATACACACTTGTACACACATGCATACATATCTATATGGGATACACACATGTACACACATATACATATATGTGGGATACACACACTTGTACACACACATAGACATATATACATGGGATACACACACATGTACACACACATACACACACACACACGTATATATATATATGTATGGGATTTGGTTGCTCTGCTTTAGCTTTCAACAACATCATTATCAGCATTGTTTTATGACACATTTGCCATAGCATACAAAATGCCTACCACTCCAAAAAAAAAAAAAAACAACAAAGCACTGAAAAGAGGACTAATTGCTCTATAATTTATAATCAAGTGACTTCTTCAACCTATGCTTCTTTATCTTAATAACCATTCATTTGTGTCTGCCTAATTTATTGGAAGCGAGATCTTGTATTTGTTCCACGTTCATCTTATCCCTCGCCTAACCTGGTCTCCGTTATTAACCTGCTCTATTGTTTCACATTCCACTTGGCAAGCAAGAAGGGGGATTCCCCCAAAGTTTTGCTTCCTCCCTTGTTACTTTTCACTTTACTGAAAGCTTGTGCAGTGTGAGACCTGAAGTATAAAAATACTTCTTTTAGTTGACGAGGGTTTGCTCTTTAATTTCTGCAGGACTGTCTGGGGCGGGGGGGGGAGATTTGAAGCTTACTTTTCACAGAAAACCTGAAGAAATTTTACTTTGTTTTTTTCTCTTCTAAAGTAGCAAAATGTTCAGCTTTCCTGTTTTGCTCCCCTTGGTCTTCTTCTCTCCTTTTGGGCACTTTCTGTAGCTATGACATAAATAATTTCTGATTTCATAAACATTCTTTTTTTTTTCTCCTTTCAATTAGATCGCTCAGCCTGATCTACGAGAAAGGATTTGCTAAAAGCAAGCAAAGAGATGATTCTGAGGGCGAGTTTTCTCCAGCTTTAACAAATGGAGAAGACCCAGGTGCACTCTTATTGTGAGCTAAATGAAATAGCCTCTTATTCATTTTTGCAATAATAACTGTATTCCACAGACCATGCTTTAATTGTAAATAATCCCCCACATTCTTTCAGTGTAAACTCTTTAAGGAGTCATGAATTTTATTTATACTCTCTCACTCTTTGAGAGTCTTTTGTTTATTTGCTGTTTAGTTCTTTGTGAAATAACACTCCCAGAAGAAAATCCCCCTCTCTGCTTAAGGAATTAGCCCAGAGACAAAAGCAGGGAATTCTTTAAGCCTTGTTTTGTGCTAAGAGAAATGTTTGACATTTCTGTGGAGAGGTGTTTAGTTTGGATTCATTAGGTCTTAGGGACTCTTTTCTTTTTTTTGGCCTTTCAGTTTCTGTCACTGTTTTTTTTTTTTTTTTTTCCCTGTGTTTGGTAGACTGAAGAGAATTTACCAATGTGTAATTAGGTTTCCTACATTTGAATAGCAAAGTCCAGTTGTGTTTTAAATGGGCAAGCTAAGCATTCCCCTCAACCAGCAGGCCCAAACCTGAAACCTGCTTTGTGAGCGGGCAGGAGGAAGAAAAAGGCTTCCCTAAGGTTACTTAATGCTTGAAACAAACACCAGTAAGGCTCAACTAGTGCAGCTCTATCGGTTGTGGCAAAGAGGTGGGGGGGAAGGGGATTTTGTGGTCTTGAAAACACAGCTTCCCTTAAAACTGGGCATTAGCATGGGGAAAAACATGTATGCCATGTGTGGCACATTGCTGTTTCCTTCCCCGGGCTTATATGGCTGGGAAACTATCACCACTAGTGACACATGTTAATTAACTACTACATAAGAGTAAGCCTGAGTATAATTTTACACTTTTCATGGCATGTAAGAGGTTCAAAAGTAAGTTTCATCCAATTAGACTCACTGACTCAGCATGGCACATTCAAACAGCCTGTCAAAAGCCACACAAGAGATGATCCAAGGGCACAAATACGTAGTGAATACACCCGAAGCTGCCTTAGCGCAGAGCTTTTATTTGGGCTGTGAAACACAGGTAAAGGCTGTTGGGAGGAAAATGGAGTTGCAGTTCTAAACCACAAAAAAAAAAAAAAAAGAAAAGAAAAAAAAAAAAAAGAAAACCACCAAAAAAAAAGAAGAGAGAATCAAGGGTTTGTAATAAGAGCTGAAGAGGAAGCCGTCGGCTGTAACAGCTGGTTTGATCATTTTGAGCTGTTTGTGTCGGTGCTAGCGCTGGGCTGCTTTCCTTTTGAAAATGGCAGAAAGGAATGTGCTGGCAATTTCCAAAAATAAGAAAACAAAACAAAAAAAAAAAATCCCAGATTCTTATCAAAGTGGGAAAATCATCCAAACTGAGCTTTCCTTGAGCAGTTTCCATTTTCAAGCAGTCAGCGAATTTCCAGTGAATAAGGAACTTTCTCTTTAAAGAAAAAGAAAAAGAAAGGAAAAAAGAAAGAAAAAAAGAAAGATCCCAGCAGACTACAATTTGAAACCTTGTTCTTAGCCAAAGCTGTGTTTGTAGGTAAAAACAGCCTGAAGTTGTCCACTGGGGCCGTGCAACATAGTGGAAAATCAGAAGGTTAAAGACCAGGCAGAGCAGAGATGAAAAAAATCCGCCCTGGAGTCCACACTTGCTGTCCCCTAGACATTAACATGGCAGGTTTACCAAATTTATCTTTGTACAGAAGCTTTACCTCATTGCTCAGTCCTCTTCTTTAAATGTAAATAGCCTGCTAAAGGACATTTTTAATAATGAGTTCTCTACTTATTTAACCATTTCATTCAACATCGCCCAGATTTATTGACTGTCAGAGCTTTCTTCCTTTTCTGTTTTCTCTCTGGGACTTCCTTTCTGGGTGAGGAATGTCACTGCTGAAAAACAATGTTGTTTAGCTGGCTTTTTTTAAGGCTACAATAGTTATGAACTCTAGATCATTTTTTATTTGCTAACTGACTGCTGCCAAATGCAGCCAATTCATCTGGTGGGAAGACTTTGTGCAATTGCTTACAAATCTGGAATATTCTTCATTGGTATATCTGGCAGTAACCACCTGTTGTGATGCCAAGCATACAGTATGAAACATATCTGGACGTTGACAGACTTCAGTTTCATTGCAGAGCATCTCTGCTAGAACATAAAAGTTTGCTTTTCTGCCTTTCAAATATGCTGAATACCTGCTCCTCTCATTGTTTTTCCATTTATTACTGCTTTTTTTGTCTTTAATTCAGGTCATAGTTGTGTTTTATGATTGATAGAAGAGCTCTCTGCAGTCTTTCTACTGACTTCAGTGATTTGAAGACTGGTCCCAGAGGTATAGGTGCACAGGTTTTTAGCTATGTATTATTTGCACAGCCCTCTCTCTGCCTGTCTGTACTATTTGCCACTTGAGACACTGCCCATGAATTCCCTTCCCTGAGAATCAAAAGATCACAGGATCAAAGAATATTAGGGTTTGGAAGGGACCCAAGGAGATCATTGAGTCAAAACCCCCTGTCGGAGCAGGACCACACAGTCTAGCACAGATCACAGAGGAACACATCCAGACAGGCCTTGAAAGTCTCCAGGGAAGGAGACTCCACAACGTCTCTGGGGAGTCTGTTCCAGTGCTCTGTGACCCTTACAGTAAAGAAGTTCCCCCTTGTGTTGAGGCGGCACCTCTTTTGCTGCAATTTACACCCATTGTTCCTTCTCTTATCTCAGGGAGCAAGTGAGAAGAGCCTGTCCCCCCCCATAACCTCTCTGGGGAGCCTGGTGCTGAAGGAAGCTGTAGAGAAGTAGCAACCAGTTACTGTGAAACTGGGTTTCAACATAAATGACCTCTATCCACCCAAAACTTTCACCTTGGCAGAAGTTGAGAGCCTTGGGTGTTTCTTTAGGGTTTCCATAGATTTCAGAGCTATCTAGCACCTGGCAGTATCAGGCACAGCCAGGACGGGTGGCATACAGTGTCGCCTTGTGTGCGCACAGCAAATCTGAGACCTTTTGGATAGATGCAGCAGACTTGCTCAGGTCTTATGCCAGCAAACGTGCACAGGAATATGTAAGCAAGCACTTCTCAAGAGCCCTCAGCTGCTGAGGAAAGCCACTGAGTAAAATGTGAAAGCATACAGACTTTTTCCAGCAAGAAACCCGTACAAGGAAGACTCAGGAAGGGACGTGACACTTTCCTTGCTGTGATACCTAGAGCTCCACAGAGGACTCAGAGAACTTACTGCATGTGATAAAGAGAGTATTGAGATTGCCTCTTGTGTGCCTCTTGTTTTTGCCTTTCCTTTTTTTGTTTTAAGATAATTTGCTGTTGAAAATATTTTGGTCCTGAAATAGGTCAAGGGCAATTCAGTCCTGCCTGGTGCTTTTTTCTCACCTCATTAAGCTGTGCTATATCTCATATGATGCTCCAAGACTCCTCTCTTTGGCTGGGAGAGCTCCTCGTGAGTGAAGCCCAAGCTTTAGCAGGAAATGGGAACAGAGGGAGACATGTTCTGTGGACAAAGTACCCATTTACTCTGCTCCCATGAGACTCTTCCTGGAGTACTGTGTACAGTTCTGAAGCCCCCAGCACAAGAAGGACATCAAACTGTTGGAACGAGTCCAGAGGAGACTACAAAGACAATCAGAGGGCTGGAGCAACTCTCCTATGAGGACAGGCTACGAGAGTTGGGGCTCTGTAGCCTGGAGGAGGGAAGGCTTTGATGAAACCTTGGAGTGGTCTTCCAGTATCTGAAGGGGGCCTACAGGAGGGCTGGGGACTATCGACAAGGTCTTGTAATGACAGGATGAGGAGTAATGGGTTTAAACGGGCAGAGGCAAGATTGAATCTGGATGTTAGGAAGAGGCTCTTTACAACAAAGGTGGTGAGACACTGGCACAGGTTGCCCAGGAAGGTTGTGGCTGCTCCCTTCCTGCAGGTGTTCAAGGCCAGGTTGGATGAGGCCTTGAGCGACCTGTTCTAGTGGGAGGTGTGGAGGGAGGGACCTGTTCTCGGGCCCTATGGTGGGGGGTTGGAACTGGATGATCTTTGAGGTCCCTTCCACCCTAAACCATTCTGTGATTCTATGATTCTATAAGACATTGTATCTTGGGTCTTCTGAGCAGTAGGAGTCCTAGCTGGGTGCTCTCTAGAGAGTTGTGTTATCACAAAGTCCTTTCCAGAGAATGCATTTGAATTCCAGTCAAAGTTGGGTTCATGCATATAGAATCATAGAATCAACCAGGTTGGAAGAGACCTCCAAGATCATCCAGTCCAACCTAGCACCCAGCCCTGTCCAATCAACTAGACCGTGACATTAAGTGCCCCATCCAAGCTGTTCTTGATCACCTCCAGGGATGGCAACTCCACCACCTCCCTGGGCAGCCCATTCCAATGTCAAATCACTCTCTCTGTGATATCATAGCATCCTTTTAGGTAACTCAAAGAGCAAGTCCATGGTCATAGTAGCATTAAAACTGCAGTCAGGATGCAGAAGCACAACCTAAGCACCTGGTGCTGATCATATTGTGATGCCATCATACATACAGAAGGTGTGACATCAGCTAAAGAATGCTTTTAGCTCTTCCTCTTAACTTTTAATAATATATAAACAGATGATATTCAGTTCACATATGGAAGGAAGCAGGGACCTGTTTCATTAGCTTAAATAAGTTGAGCATTAATTTTTTTTGCCTTGCATCCTCCAATCCTATTTTTATCTTTTTAATAATCAAAGAGTGTAATTATTGCTATTAAGGAGGAGAGGGGGAAAAAGATCCTACCTTTAGACATAAAATAAATCATAATTTCAACATTTTCCCTGTATTTCCTCTATTCCAACATTTCCTATAAGGCTCTATCCCGTTCATGACAGTGCCAGTAGTACAACTTTCAGCAAAGGTGCATAAAATCCTGGATAATTATGGAGTAAATTTCCTCCTTAACTCTATTAGTCAGTAGTTGGCTTCTATCCTGAAGCATAATTGTTTATATCCCTAATGTATGGTTTCATCCTGTGTAATGTAACTGCGGATGGTCTCATTATCCATATAAGTGTTTAATAAATCCCTTTAATCCCACTAAACTCATGCCTCAAAGATACTGTATTTTGTGGCAGCGAGTTACACATGTTAATTAACTACTACATAAGAATAAGCCTGAGCATAATTTTGGAGGTAATTTTTTTGTTAGAAGGCTGACATAAATTCATTTTGACACCGCTTGTTGCTGGTTCTTCTTTTTCATGTTTTGTTTGTAATGGCACCCAAGTTCATCAATCAGCTAGGAAAAAAAAAAACACTAGTGTTTTCCAAACAGTTAATTTTAATTGGCTATTTTAAAGTATGCTCAGGAAATAGATGCCTGCTCTGTCTTCAGCAGAGGTACCATCAGAGACCAGAATTGCTCATATCTGTTTCACGCACAGAAGACACAAATCCAACCTGTGAGCCCAGTTAAGGTGGGGTGTGACTTCTCAGACACCTAGCAGATGGTGCCACAGAAAAGCAGCAGCCTGCCTTTTTGAGTGGCAACATCTCTCAGGTCCTTGGCAAATTTCATCTCCAATTTGGATAAAACAGCTCAGCCCAGGAGACCATCCTGGACAGGCTGCTGATTGATCTTCTGTCTTGCATGGCAAGCATGATCTGCTCTGGCCATGGAATAGATTGGTCATGGATTCACAGAATGGTTTAGGAGGGAGGGGACTTAAAGATCATCTAGTTCCAACTCCTCTGCCAGGGACATGGACACCTTCCACTAGACCAGGTTGCTCAAGGCCCAATACAACGTGTTCTTGGACACATACAAGGCTCTTATGGCCTCCCTGGGCAACCTCTGTCAATGTCTCACCACTCTCACTGTGAACAATGTCTTCCTAATATCCAGTCTAAATCTCTCCTCCTCAAGCTTAAAGCCATTCCCTCTGATCCTGTCACTACAATCCCCTGTAAAAAGTCCCTTCCTGGCTTTCTCAGAGGCCCTCTTCAGATATTGGAAGGCTGCTATAAGGTCACCCCGAACCTTCTTATCTCCAGGCTGAACAATCCCAACTGTCTCAGCCTGTCCCCACAGGAGAGGTACTCCTGCCCTCTGACCATCTTCCTGGACCTGCTCCAGCACTTTGATAGCCTTCTTATGCTGGTGGCACGAGGTGGGGTCTCACAAGAGCAAATCCTGCTGATCATACTCCTTTTGATACAGCCCAGGACACGTTTGGCCATTTGGACTGCAAGCATACATTGCTGGCTTGTGTTGAGTTTTCCATCAGCTGGCACCCCCAAGTTCTTCTCCTCAAGACTGCTCTCAAGCCACTCTTCACCCAGCCTATATTTATAACCAGGATTGTCCTGGCCCAGGTGTAGAATCTTGCACTTGGCTTGGGGCCACCTCTCCAGCCTAAGTCCCACTGGATGGATTCCTTCCCTCCAATGTGTCAGCCAGCCCACGCAGCTTGGTGTCATCAGCAAACTTGCTGAGGGTTCCTCAATCCCACTGTCCACGCTGCTGACAAAGATGTTAAACAGCACTGATCCTGGTACTGACTCCAGAGAGGCCTCACTTGTCACTGCTCTCCATTTGGACATTGAGCCATTGATTGCAACTGTTAGTACAGCCATCCAGCCAGTTCCTTATCTAGCAATGGCCACGATCATTCACCTCCAGATTGCAACACAATATACTCCAGTCACCATATTTCTTAAAGAAGATGACACATACCAAAAACCCCAAAGAAACCACTTTAATAAAGCCTATTAAGATGATATTTGGCTCTGGCCAGCCTGATCTAGGGTAAGGTGTCCCCACCCATGGTGGGGGGGTTGGAACTAAATGATCCTTATGGTCCCTTCCAACCCTGCCTGATTCTATGCTTCTATGACACACACACAAAAAAAAAAAAACCAAAACAAACAAACAAACAAAAATAACTCCTTAGAACTTGAAGACATCATATTTAGCAAATCTGACACCACTGGACAAATCTGCACTGTCTTTAGGACACCAGTTCAGTTTGAGGAAGAGAAGCAGTCAAGGTGCTGAGCTCTGGCACCCACCACCTCTCCTTTGCCTCATCTCAGAAATTACCACTTTCTTTTCCAACCCTATCCTTACCCCTCTTATGAAACTAAGTTATTTCAAAGACTGAAGATTAAAAGTAAGCTATGTAAATGTTGAAGGCCACGGTATCTAAGGCACCCAGGTGTACTGGAAAAAATATGGACTGATTTCTAGAAGAGGATTGCAGCCACCATTAAAAGAAGAAAAAAAAGTGTTTGGATATTCATGCAAAGAAGTACAAAATCTTCAGGAGCTCCCCAAAACATACAGATTGCTCCTTAATTCATAGAATCACAGAATTAACCAGGTTGGAAGAGACCTCCAAGATTATCCACTCCAACCTAGCACACAGCCCCAGACAATCAACCAGACCATGGCACTAAGTGCCTCGTCCGGCTTTGCTTGGACACCTCCAGTGACGGCGACTCCACCACCTCCCTGGGCAGCCCATTCCAATGCCAATCACTCTCTCTGCCAACAACTTCCTCCTAACATCCAGCCTAGACCTCCTCTGGCACAACTTGAGACTGTGTCCCCTTGTTCTGTTGCTGCTTGCCTGGGAGAAGAGACCAATCCCCACCCCCACCTGGCTACAGCCTCCCTTCAGGTAGTTGTAGGCAACAATGAGGTCTGCCCTGAGCCTCCTCTTCTGCAGGCTGCACACCCCCAGCTCCCTCAGCCTCTCCTCACAGGCCTTGTGTTCCAAGCCTCTCACCAGCTTCATCACCCTACCCTGGACGTGTTCCAGTATCTTAACATCTCTTGAATTGAGGAGCCCAGAACTGGACACAGTACTCAAGGTGTGGCTTGACCAGTGCTGAGTATAAGGGAAGAATAACCTCCCTTGCCCTGAAAGCCTTGTACTTACACCTTCCACTGCAGCATGGGCCATAGCTTTTTAATGGGAAAGAATTAAATCTAATGTTGTCTTTCCCAACACTTCTGAAACGCTGATCCTGCTTTTCTCTAGATATCTGTTCTTACGACTCTATAAATGTTGGAGTGGTGTTTGTTCTGGGGTGGACAAGATAGAAAAAAATCAAATATTTTACTTATAAGATGAACCAGAGAGGATTTTTGGGTACTGCTAAGAAAATTAAGCCCACTTTCCCATAATGGGAGGAGGCTGTGAGGGGACTGTGGGCTTTCACTTGAGGATAGTGTTTCCATTATCGTTTGCTGGTTCTCTTTTGTTGCAGAATGGACTATTTTCCTGAAGTTGGCTGTCACTTTTGAAATGGAAATCATGATGAATTATGGCACATTTTCCTTGCTATGCTTTATCAAGCTCATTAGAGATGATGCATGGTCTGAAGTTAACATAACAAAAGACAAAAAAGCAACATAGAAGCCTCCTTTTTCTTATCTCTAATGTTTACATATGAAATAAAACCATCCTGTTCCACTTGTTGCACTCGATGACCACCTCTTACGTGCATATTGAACCCTCTCACTCTGGCCACAGTTTTCCAGCAATTAGGACACAAACCAAAATATTAAGGCAGAAGTTATGATAAAACTTTTGTTCCTCATTGTCATTATCTCAGTCTAGATTCATTTTGACAAGCAACATATATTGCCAAGAAGCTTTTCATACTTCTCTGCATTTGTTCTGGAAGGTGAAGGTTTAGAGGATGCATTTCTACTGAAACAACCATGGAACAAAATACGTTTTCCAAGTCTCCTAGATGCTGATGCATGTTCTACAACAAGCCAAGACTTTCATCCAAGAACTAAACAGCTGGGGTGTAGTTTTCAGGCACTTAATATTTGCATAAACACATTTTTTCGTTTGCAAGTTGAATCAGTCTTTATATCAATAACAGAGCAATCCCCCAAACAATTGGCTGAAGGGGAGAATTCAGGGAGGCTTTTCAGTATGGGAAGGAGTTCTGCTTCTGTATTTTGGAGGGAATCTAATATCTGGAGAAGTTGGACACTCTTTGGAGTAGCTGGAAACATTTGCTAGGAGTACTTCCTTATATGGGCCCTGGTTCAGAAAAGCACTTAAGCACAGGCTTAACTGTTATCACCTGTTAAAGTGGTTTTCTGGATAGGGTCTGCTCTTAAATTGTAGCCAACAGAGGTAATCCAGCACTTCTGAAGTGGCCAGTGAAATGATGCTCTTTGATTTCACCAGATCTTATCTGACCATTCACAGACTTACCAAATCAATAGTCCAGTACTAAAATATGATAATGGTTGAAAAGAAAAAGGGACAGGGGGGGAATTAACAGTGAGTGTGGAAAGGCAAGTGTGATGTCAGAGAAAGAATGGCTGTTACTAGAGAGGGAATCAATTTGAGAGGTGAGCCCCTTGTGCTTTGACTGAAGTGGTACAGTGCCCCACGACTATCTATTGTAATTGTCCACAAACTGACATTTAATCCAGAAGGAAATGGAATTTAATTGCTAAAACATGCTGGACTTTGTAAAGCAGCACCATACACCTGGTAGCAGTGAAGTGTTGTAGTTTCCGAAGCCATCTTCAGTTTGCTCCTTCTGCACAGGTAGAAGATGGGCTTGGAAAAAAAGCTCTGTTACCTGTGGCCTTTTCTTCCAGAGCCTGCTGTACTTTAGAGGTTTAGGTTGTAGCCACATTTTCCGAGCTCTGCTCCAGAATGAGGTGAGACCATTAAGCTGTGTAGTCACTGCTGTGGTTTTATTTGAATTGCACATTTGCCATTGTAAGGCCCCTGAAAATAAAACCTCTCAAAGGTGGCGAAAATAGGGGGAAAGAATCTTGTTTGCCTTGGATGTGTTAACCCTGCAAAACCAGTGTGGTCACCTCAATGGTTAAATAATGGGAGGAAGTGCGAGAGAAGGAAACCAAGAATTTTTTATACTCTGCTCCCACCTTTAATAGAGAATCACCACGAGCCCCCTTCAACTCCATTAACTTGCCTTGGTGGTGTCTAGACTGCAGGGATAACGCTTTGCAGTACAACCCACAGGTCTGACTCAACACCTAGCCACCCCTCCCTGTCTGAGCACTCAGGTCTCCTTCCTAAGGAAACCAAAATCCTCGGGATAAAGAGCCTGGCTTTTGCCCCAGCACAGATTTGGGATGTGGTCAGGTCATGCACCTGGACCCTGGAAGCCAGGCAATATCTGTAAATCTCACAATTCATGTGTACCCTTAGCTCCTCTACCTGCAGAATGGGCACCAGAGCTCTCATCAGAAGTCAGAAACATTCATCAGAAGTCAGAAGCTCTCATCACCTGTCAGAAGTGCTGAGAGGTTTATTTAATTCATGTTTATAATAGTGGTTTGAGATGCCAGATGCTACAATGCTGAACTCTCTCTGTATAGCTACATCAATAGCTAAAGAGGAGGGGAAGACACTAAAGACATGCAAAGCATTCTTAGTTTCTTGCTGATGCAAATTACTGCAGGTAATTAAGAAAAGCACTACAAAAGAAGGCAGTAGAAATGAAAGCTTAAATGTGAAGAAATAATGACTTTTGAAGAATTTAAGTGAAAAATTAATCAACTAATAGAAAGAGCTTAGCATATTCTAGGCTAACTCCCTCTTTTGTAATTGAAACACGTGGGCTTGCCTCTACATTGCTGTGAAAAATAACCAATAATAGTATGATGCTTTCATTTCTTTATACCTATCATGTAGCATAATCACCATTTTGTCTCTTTGTGTTTTTAGAGTGGAAGATGCTCAATTGTGATTTGCAGAACCAAGCTGCCAGAGCATCTCTTTACTCAGCAGAGGAGCAGATCTTTTTTTCTGGGCTGGGAGGCGTCAATTGAAATGTTCAGAGTCAGAAACTCTGCCGGGGTCGGGACTCAGCTTTTCTTATTGATCACTGTCCTGCAGCAGACAGACATATTTTGCAGACTTGAAGGATCCCACGAGGACAGGTATAGATACAGACATAGATATAGATACATCTTATAGATGTATGGATTCTGTGCAACGGTTTTTGGGAGGCACCACTTTAATACTAGGTGAATGTTTCTTTCCCCCAACATCAGCGGTCCTCTAGTTTCTCTTGGGATGTTTCCAAGCCCTGTTTAGCCTCCCCTTCTTCACAGGGATTGGTAAGCCACCATTCTCTCTGTAATTCTCCAGTCAGCCATAGCTCCATGAAAGCTTGTGACATGTCCTAATTGTGCTGAGCGATATCACACCTTAATGACTGGCAATAACCTTTGTTTTATGTCCAGGTTGTTAATCCCTTTACAAGGGCTGTAGCAGCTGTCAGATGAAGTCAGGCATGAGTTCTGATTTTCCACTCTTGCATTTAGAGGATTTTTTTTCTTTTTTTTTTTAAACTCTTGAGCAATTCTCCATTAGCAAATAGCAGAGTCCAGGTTATTCCTTCACTATCGCTACATCACATACCTGGGGAGGTAAGTAAAGAATGAGTATGCTTCCAGATAATAATTTAGCACTTGTCTAATTACACAGGGATGTGTACATTACAAATCAATATTACACACTATAGGAATAAGGCCAGTAGAGACTTTAAGAAGTTGTTTGTCCTAAGCACTGCTTTGAGGCAGAAGCAGATCTAAACCATCCCTTACAAAGTTTGTTCAACCCATTCTTATAAACCTTTAATACCCAGGAAGGCTGTGGAAACTGCTAATGTGCTCCAGTGCACTCAGGAAGCTTTCTAACTGGAATCCTCCTCTTGCAAATTAAAGCCATTCCTAATTTCTTGTCCAATTCTGAGTGGGCATGAATAATTGATCCCCTTCCTCTTTCTAACAACCATTTAAATATTTGAAGTCTGTTATCATGTACCTCCTCAGTCTTCTCTTTTCTAGACTAAACAAACCGAGTTCTTTCAACCTTTCCTCATAGGTCACTTTTTCTAAGCCTCCCATCATTTTGGTTGCTGTCCTCTGGATTCTCTCCGATTTGTCTGCCTCTTGAAGCATGGTGTCTAATGCTGGACTCAACACTGCAGCCAAAATCTCATCAGAGGTAGCAGAACACATGGCACACTCCCACTGCATCTCGGGATGCAATAGCATCAAGCTATTGATTCACGTTCAGTCTGTGGTCCAGAGGTGATTCCCTTTTACAGGACACCAATAATAACTTTGATTTTACCCCTTTTTATTGTGCCACTTTCAAGTTGTCTTTATTGAATCACAGGCCACTTCTCCAGTTTAATGGAATTGTTTTGAATTCCAAACCTGCTCACAATCTGGCAGCTCAGTGCCATCTGCAAACTTGATAAGGGCATGCTCTCTTGCATGTCCTAGAGGTTAGTGAATATTGAACAAACCAGGCTTAGGATAAACCCTTGTGAGATCTCTACTGACATGAGCACCCAGTGAGATGGAATGAATTGACCTGTACTCTGAGGAAGGTTTTCCAGTGCTGAAAAGTGGTTAACTTCTCAGCAATAGGAGCTAGAGGAGGGACAAAATAGTCAGAAACAGCAAAGAGCAAAAGAATTTGGAGCCAGGATGCCATAAGATCTTAAAAATAGTAAATTATCTTGCATCTAAATGACTGTAATGTGTGTTTCTTATTGTGTCTACTGCTGCGCAAGCAAAGCTTAATGTGATGTTTAGATTACTTTAATAGCTTTTGTTAATAAGGCAGTATTCCCTGCCTTTTTTATTTCATTTTAGAATGAAAGCAGCCCAACCAGTGCAAAGGGGATTAAAATCATCTCATGATTGTATTTCTTATGTCTTTTATGCAACCTAGATATCTGTTCAATAGTAAATTGGGGAATGTTTGTGCGTGCAGCTGTAGAAAGAACCTCAGAAAATGAAGCACTTTAGCCTGACCTGGGCTAAAGGAAGATGCTTCCCAAAATGCAGGCTTCAGTTTGGATTGTATGGCTCATTGCAGGAAGAGCTTATTCTAGCTAGTGTTTTACAGTTCTTTTCTCATTTCATGAGGTTTTACTGCATGCTTAATGCTCCAGGCACCAGTCACATAAGTCTGCAAGTGTGTGACTGCTGGTTTCAATGTCAAGAGTGAAGCCTGTATGAAATGAGGTGATGAGCATCACTTAAAAATGCTTACAGACTTTCAGTTACATGAAAGGAAGAGCATGTTTCTCCTTCTCCTTTAATATTCTATTGACTTAGTCCTTCTCTTCTTGTCAGTAGTGTGCTTAATAGAAGAGCTGATTTTCTACCCTGGCCACAGGTTCTGAGAAGTCAATTTGTTTCAGTAGCTTTGATTACTTCCAGCAAACTACCTCATAGAGATTCACAGCATCCAATGGATTTCAGTAAAACACATCTTGAACTACATTTATAGCATGCAACTATTTGATCCTAGAATTAAAGCACCAGAGACTATCCAAGAAGCATTTCCAGTCATGCAAAAACATAAACTTGAAATGACAAGGGCTTGGTCATCCATTCAAACACAACCTGACTGAGAAAGGCGTCTAGTAAATGTGACATCTACTGATGCTCTGCTAACGTGAAGACTGTGAATTGCCTTAGGAGACAGAAGTTCAGCTTTCTGTGTCTTGTCTGGAAGTCAATGAAAGTCCCTCTGCTAAGGAACCCAGCATGAGGCACATTTCTCTGGCTTTTCACTTAGCTTCTTGTCCTCAGTCTCCCGACCCAGCAAAGCAAATATGGAGATGCTACATTCCGCTGGCTTCTCACTTAGCTTCTTGTCCTCAGTCTCCCGACCCAGCAAAGCAAATATGGAGATGCTACATTCCTCTGGCTTTTCACTTAGCTTCTTGTCCTCAGTTTCCCTTACCAGCAAAGGCAGTATGAAGGTGCTCACCCATTTCTGCAGCATGCATTTGTGGTCGAGGATGAAAAATGGGAAGTGTTAGACAGTAGACACCATTTTATGGCTTAAATTAGTATAAAAGGCAAGCTAGAAAAGCCAACAGTCACTCAGGGCAGATGAGATAGAGCTTAACTTCTATCACATAGTTATACTGAGTCGTTCAACCCCACAGATGAGTAATCAATAGATGATAATTCCCAGGCAAAGGTGCATTGGTGGTGTCAACCTTACATGAAATTAGTTTTTCCTTGGAAAAATTAAGAAATTATAGATTTATCAGGGAAAGAGAGGAAAGCAGGAGTCATTGTAAAGACAACTTGCCATTGCCTTAGTATCATATTAGCTAAGCAAAAATCTCTGTTGGAGCAAGTCCAGAGGAGGACCATGAAAATGCTCAGAGGGCTGGAGCACCTCTCTTATGAGGACAGGCTACAAGAAGGGGCCTGGAGAAGAGGAGGCTTTGAGGAGACCTTGTAGTAGCCTTCAGTATCTGAAGGGAGCATACAGGACAGCTGGGGAGGGACTATTGACAAGGTCTTGTAATGACAGCACAAGGGGTAATGGGTTTACAATGGCAGAGAGGAGACTTAAACTAGATGTTAGAAAGAAGTTCTTTACAGGGAGGGTGGTGAGACACTGGCACAGGTTGCCCAGGGAGGTTGTGGCTTCTCCCTCCCTGGAGGTGTTCAAGGCCAGGTTGAATGAGACCTGTTCTAGCAGGAGGTGTCTCTGCCTACAGTGGGGAGTTGGAACTGGATGATCTTTGAGGTGCCTTCCAACTTAAACCATTCTATGATTATTTCCTCCTTATTAAGAAGCAGAAAGATCAGATTCTCTAAGCTACAGTAGAGCATTCAGATGGGAGCCAATTGGTTAATACCTTGAAAATGTAAACAACATTTTGGTTGTGGGGAGTACAAAAAACGTTACCAAAAGAACATGTTACATCTATGAAGAGGAAGTGACTGAAACAGTGACATTTCAGAGACATTTTCTGGGCTTCTCCTTCTTTGGGTAACATGAACACAATCTTCCTAATCCTCTGCTCCTGCTCTGACATTCCAGCCTCATGCATAGCCATTGGCAAACTTGGAACATGCATCCGGTGCATTTTTTTGGTTGAAATGCTACATCTGGCTTAGCTGGCAAGTGTTATTATGCCTCTAGAAAGTAAGCCAAAGTGAAAAGGGGGGGGGAAGGGAAACTTAACTACATGCAGGAAAGGATTATTAAAATCTGCTGCATCCGGTTCTGGAGCCCCCACTACAAGAAGGATGTGGAGATGCTGGAGCGTGTCCAGAGAAGGGCCACAAGGATGCTCAGAGGGCTGCAGCAGCTCTGCTATGAGGACAGACTGAAAGAGTTGGGGCTGTTCAACCTGGAGAAGAGGAGGCTCCCAGGTGACCTTCTTGTGTCTGAAGGTATCTGAAGGGGGCCTACAAAAAAGCTAGGGAGGGACTTTTTAGGCTCTCAGGGAGTGACAAGACTGGGGGAAATGGAGCAAAGCTGGAGGTGGGGAGGTTCAGACCAGACATGAGGAGGAAGTTGTTGAGCATGAGAGTGGTGAGAGCCTGGAATGGGTTGCCCAGGGAGATGGTTGAGGCCCCATCCCTGGAGGTATCACAGTATCACCAAGATTGGAAGAGGCCTCATAGATCATCAAGTCCAACCTGTTACCACAGAGCTCAAGGCTAGACCGTGGCACCAAGTGTTTAAGGACAGGCTGGATGAGGCTCTGAGCAGCCTAATCCAGGGTAGGATGTCCCTGGGCATGGCAGGGGGGTTGGAACTAGATGATCCTTGTGGTCTCTTCCCATCCTGACTGATTCTAAGTATACTGTCCTCCTGTTTCCTGGAAACCTGGGTGTGTTGGTTTGGGTGTTACCTGCCCACACACACACTTTGGAAATCACCCAGACTAGACTCAGCTGGCTCTGGAAATTTGAATATATATATATATATTTACAGCTTAACAGAATGTACAAGCAGGTATTTACAATATTTACATTTATATACAGAAATAGACAAGTTAAAAGTTAACACAGAAACACAACAGCCCTCCCAGAAACCTGAGTCTCCAGGAGGGGCACCCAACCGCCCTTCCACCTCCCACCCCTCTACCCAGACGTTGCCTTGTGCCCCAAGGAAGAATGAAGAGTCAACAGGGGGGTTAGGAAGCACAGTGGATTAATCAGAGAGATGGATGGTGAGGTTAGAGAGAAAATGCCCAGAGCTCAGGCAGTGCCTGAAGTGCGAATACCTTATCTATGTTTATATTCTTCTTCTTATACATCTCAGCAAGCCTATGAGT
>WAAF01012107.1:50638-65556 GCA_013400475.1 Tricholaema leucomelas
GGCTGCTGGCTGAACTCCATCTTACTTTCTAACCTCACCCTTCATTTGCTTTGCTGATTCACCTTTGCTTCTTAATCCTCTTGGCCAAACCTCCATTCTTCCTTGGGACTGGGGTAAGGTTGAGAAGGGTAGGGGGAAGGTGAGGGGGTGGTTGAGAGCCCCTCCTGGGGACTCAGGTTTCTGGGAGGGGAGTTGTGTCTGTATTACCTTCTTACATTGTCTATTTCTGTATATAACTGTATATATCTGCTTGTATATTGTGCTAGCTATAAATATAAGCTTCAAATTTCCAGAGCCAGCTGAGTCTAGTCTGGGTGATTTATAAAGTGGGGGGGGAAGGGGGGGGTGGGGGACACCCAAACCAATGGCCCCAGCAGAAAAGCAGCTATGTAAGAGTTAATGTATGCAATGTACTGTAAGTATTTCATTAATTTGCTTATTAAAAACATGAAAAGCTTTTTGCCTCTTTGACACCCAAACAAAAGGCAAGCAATTGGGAGACTTTTGACCCGGGCTTATCAGATGACTGGTGTAATGCTGTCAAATCTTCCCCATTGCATGCAAGTAGGGTCATGTTTTAGAGGTGTTTATGACATTTTAAGGTTCATAACGTCTATTTTTGTCAACAGGGGACTGATGCAGGTCAACTGGATGGGTTAATGAGGCCAAGCACATGAAGGAAAACATACAAAAGAGTATGGAAACCGAAAATCACAATTTAAATAACCTGTAAAGCAAATATCCTCTACCAAAATCCAGAAATATCATAAGTTGCTCATACTTGATGATACAAAGTATGATGCTCATATTTTGGTGCCCACTGTCATGATGTTGACTTGAGAGCTGACTATTTCCATTTGTAAGGTGGTATTAGGCAGCTTTGAAAACCTGAGGACAAAACTCCTCTGAAAAACTTCTAACAGCTCTTCCTATTTCCTTTCACCCTTTTTGAGAGCAGGAATTTTTCTTGTCTCCTTAAATATATCCATAATTAGCCATTCTAATGAAGATGAGAAAGAAAAAAAATCCCCAAATGGCTTCACAGTGTAGTATGATCTTTCAGGGGGGCAAAAAATAACCTGGGTTGATCTTAAAGTTTGGAACCAAAAAAAAAAAAAAAAGAAAAAGCACAAGCTCCATTGGTTTAAAATTCATTTAGGACTATTTGCACTATTTCCCAGCAACAGAGAAGTGAAAAGCAACTAACATAACACAGAAAACATTTGTAATATCTAGAATACCTTCTACTTTCTCAAGGCATTTTTGGCCACAGGAGCAGATCAATAGGTTGGAGCTATTGGTGCTTAGGTTTCTTCATATGCACAACAAGGGAGGTACAGAAAAAGTTCTTTAAAACTTGATTTCAGCACAATGCCTGAGCTGAAATATCTCAGAGTGTTATTCCAAGCTTTCTGGAGGTCTAGTCACTGGAACACAAACCCTATGAGGAGAGGCTGAGGGAGCTGGGGTTGTTTAGCCTGGAGAAGAGGAGACTCAGGGCAGACCTCATTGCTGTCTACAACTACCTGAAGGGTGGTTGAAGCCAGGTTGGGGTTGGTCTCTCCCAGGCAACCAGCAACAGGACAAGGGGACACAGCCTCAAGTTGTGCCAAGGGAAGTATAGGCTGGATGTTAGGAGGAAGTTTTTCACAGAGAGAGTGATTGGCATTGGAATGGGCTGCCCAGGGAGGTGGTGGAGTCATTGTCCCTGGGGGTGTTCAGGAAAAGCCTGGATGAGGCACTTAGTGCCATGGTCTAGTTGACTGGATAGGGCTGGGTGATAGGTTGGACTGGATGAGCTTGGAGATCTCTTCCAACCTGATTAAAATGAAGTGAAATGGTTTGGAAACCTTTTATTCCTGTAGTAGGAGTTGGAGAACATTTGGGCACACGCCTGGATCAAAGCCTTCGGTTTAGTTTTCTCCAAACAGAATCCAACTTACGCGCTGCAAAACCACTCTGTGAATTGAAGCACTGCACAGTAAATGGGACAGTCTGGGGGATTTGCTTCTCAGCTGCATCTCTGCTGTGAATCACAGCACTGATGTGGAGGCAGTCATAAAAGCCTCCCAAAAGGCAGTTTGAAAAACAAGCATCCCAGAGGAGAAATTACTGGCAATTCCTGATTCAGTGATAAGCCTGGTTTCCAGGAGGGAGGATTTTTCCCAAATAGCTTGATTTTCTCAATGTATAGATCCTACAGTACTGGACAAGGAGTCATTAGTATCTAGGCTAAGTAAAGGGTTTACACTCCCAGGCAAGCAGCAACAGAACAAGGAGACACAGTCTCATGTTGTGCTAGGGAAGGTTTAGACTGGATGTTAGGAGAAAGTTCTTCACAGAGAGAGTGATTGGCATTGGAATGGGCTGCCCAGGGAGGTGGTGGAGTTGCCATCCCTGGAAGTGTTCAAGAAAGCCTGGATGAGGCACTTAGTGCCATGGTCTAGTTAACTGGATGGGGCTGGGTGCTAGGTTGGACTGCATGATCTTGGAGGTGTCTTCCAACCTGGTTGATTCGATTCTATTCTATTCTAAAAGCCTGCATGAGGCACTTAGTGCCATGGTCTGGTTGATTGGACAGGCCTGGGTGCTAGGTCGGACTGGATGATCTTGGAGGTCTCTTCCAACCTGGTTGATTTTATGATTCATTTGACTTTTCCTGCCAAATTCCTGTCCACTAGGATTTTTAATTCCTTGTATGCACCAGATAAAATGTACAGGGAATAACAACATTCTTTGTGCAAATATTTTAGAGATTTTGCATGGAAAGCACTGCCTGTACATACACAGACTACACTGGAGGGTCAAGAGGGGACTGGATGGGGCACTTTGTGCCATGGTCTGGTTGATTGGATAGGGCTGGGTGGTGGGTTGAACTGGATGGTCTTGGAGGTCTTTTCCAACCTGATTGATTCTATGATTCTATGCCAATATTTTCTCTGCTTGGAAAATGTCCAGGAATAGGTGTACACAGGGAGTTTTCCCACTCTACTATATGTGCTAGTTTGAAGCTAGCTAGAATGTTTTGGTGAGAAGAACTAGATCATAGGCTGTGAACTGAAAACAATGGTGATGTCTACTTCCCTCACAGCCTTGCTGAGATGTGTAAAGAAGAAAGGCAAAACAAAGATAAAGTCACTTTTGCTCTGCACTTTGCTTGTAGCACTTCAGTCTGGGCTGTGCTCTCAGCTCTTTGCCTGCTGACTGAACTCCATCTTACTTTCTAACCTCACCCTCCATTTGCTTTGCTGNCTATATTAGTGCTTCTAAGTATGTATGAAAGGATCCCTGCATTTAAACTACTGAGCACAGCAATATTTTGTTCAATCCAAGTGTTTAAGGCGCTCTGACTGAGACTTCTCAGAGAGCCTGGCTAAAGAGCCTAGGACAGGAGAAAGTCAATATGAAAAGCAAGATGTCATGATAATAGCAAGGCACAGCTTTTTGTTATCCTTTTCTTTTTCTCTTTCCCCTCAGAAAACACCTGTGCTTTCTGACAATTGAAAATCCAGAGATTGTTTTAGTCCCAGGTTCAGTGGTGGTTGCTTGGCTGATGATATTTCTTCTTTTTATTTTTTTTTCTCCTCAAGATAAAGCATTATTATGATGGTATTATTACAATGATTGTCTTAAAAGCTTTCTTATTCCCACCTAGCACTTTCACAAATTCCTTCCTTCTCCCCCCCACCCCCTCAGCATTAGGGTTTCTTGGAATCTTTAGTATTATTTCAATTATCTGTAAGAAAAACACAATGTCATTACATTTGAGTTTTTCCTTAAGGAATTTGCAGAGATTTGGGGCTATAATCATTGCTTAGCTGAAGAAGTGCCCCAAAAAAAGCCCCAGAATCTATCTTAATAATAGTAATTAACAACAACTTCTAGTTAGTCTGATCATATGTGTATGAACTTCTTTTTCAGCATCATTTTGAGGAGGAAGGTAGTTATGTGGTATCTTCTGAGAAGACAACAGATCCACAGACAGGGAAATTTAGCTTTGAGGTTAGGATTAGC
This sequence comes from Tricholaema leucomelas, assembly GCA_013400475.1. Lineage (NCBI taxonomy): Eukaryota > Metazoa > Chordata > Aves > Piciformes > Lybiidae > Tricholaema lacrymosa > Tricholaema leucomelas. Next base: position 54,653 of record WAAF01012107.1, read on the forward strand.
ATAAATTCTTCTAGCTAAAGTTAGGCATTGTGCAAAAAGGAAGTGCAGAAAAATCCCCCCAAAAAAGGAGAAAGACTCTCCCATAGGTCCCTAATTCCTGTTGAGGAGACAAAGGTGGCAGCATATCTGGTTTTAGAGGGGCAAAAAGCAAGACTTAACTTTGTCACTGTTACCTCCTGGCTTTGCCACCTCCTAAGGTGAATATTCATCCCAAGCAGCCTCACACGTGCAATTTATTAGTGATTATCAGCATCTCAAGTAATACCTTTGGGATCACTACTAATGACCAAGATGGGTGGCCACACCTTTACATGCCAAATTGGCACCAATATGCTACACTGTATTTCAAAGCCAGATACCAACAACTTTTTCCAGACAGGAGGCAGGGTCTGCCATTGGAATGGGCTGCCCAGGGAGGTGGTGTAGTCACCTTCCCTTGAGGTGTTCAAGCAAAGCCTGGATGAGGCACTTAGTGCCATGGTCTAATTGACTGGATAGGGCTGGGTGCTAGGTTGGACTGGATGATCTCGGAGGTCTCTTCCAATCTGGTTGATTCTATGATCCATACTGATAAACCTCAGTATTCAAATCTATAGTTCTTAATTTCTGTCTTGCTTTCTGGAAATGTTTCTGTTGGACCCAATTGATTTTATTTTTTATTTCCACACACACACATACACACACCTCAAAAAAAAAAAAAAAAAGAGCAAGCTCAAAGAGGTGAGTTTCAGTTGTTTACTTTCATGAATTCTCCATGTGCATGTTGAGCATTTTCAGGGCAAAGCCTGACCGCTATCAAACAAAGCTGACCGTCACAAAGTGAGATTAATACAGACCACTGGAAAGGTATGGAAATTCACTGAGTTAATGGTGAAAGAGACCATATGTCCTCTGACACCTTGACTTGATGGAATGCCTCTCCATAAATGCTTCCTTAATGCATCCCGTTGTGCCTAGGTGTGGGATGACGTATGGTCTGCCTCTGTCCTTTCATGAGCTTTCATCCCTTTCATTTACAAGTCGTGTGTTCTTATAACGAAGATTTTTCAGATCACCAGAATATTAGAGGAGGGCAATTAGGGGTAATTGTTCAAAACCTTTGTTACTTGCACATGCAGGTCTAGGAGTAATATTTGGATATTGGCGATTCTGGGAATGGTTTTGCCAGGACCTTCCATAAATCAAAAGTTAACTCTCGTCTCTTTTCTTAGCACCAAAGTTCAAAGCATCAGCAAAGATCGTTACTATTCCACAATCTCTTTTAAGCACCCTGCTCGCTGATATGTTCTGATAACAGGAGGTGCACATTTCTTTATCAGGGCAAAAGAATTTCCAGCAGTGTTATTATTATTACAATCACACACACACCCCCCCAGTCAGTTCCACATCCATAACACTGGGACCTAAATAAACAAGCAACGTACAGGAAGACATGGTCCCTGCCTCGAAATGTTTATGATCTAATTTAAGACAAGACACAACAAGTGAGCATAACAAATGTTCAACACAGATTCCAAATGTAAACATACGGTAGATAGGAAAATGGCCATAAATTCCTCTATCAAAGATAACACCTCTCAAAGTGTCTCACACAGCCCCTGTAACATGAAACATGTCAAGCGAAACACACACCGGGACGGGAACGCACATGTTGAGAGTTCAAGTAAAAACCAATGCAAACTAAAAGCTTTTTTGTGTTCTCTAGCAAAGGCCTAGGAAAATAAAACACAGACATGACTGTGATTCAAAGAGGTGAGGTTTGCCTAGTGTGGACACTCAGAAAGTTTTTTGTGGCTGACACTAAAACAACAAATAGAAAAACGTGTATGTATGCAGCTGTCCTTTGGTGTTGTGTTATCTAACATAGGGAAGACATCTGGAGTGTTTGGTTTATTGTTTGTTTATTGCTTTATTGTTTTCTTTGAGAAGGTAATATTGTCTCCTTTGGAACTGGTAGTGACTATAAGCATAACAAACTCTGATCCTGTGATTGAAGCAGGATGTGTGTGGCATCCAGGGAGGGAGACTTCTGAACTTGTCTATATTCAGGTTTGTTTTGGGGCTGTACTCCACATACAACCCATGGGAGCAAGCACTCAAACTCTCTCCAGCTATCATAGAATCAACCAGGTTGGAAGAGACCTCCAAGATCATCCAGTTCAACCTAGCACCCAGCCCTATCCAATCAACCAGACCATGGCACTAAGTGCCCCATCCAGGCTTTTCTTGAACACCTCCAGGGACGGTGACTCCACTGGGCAGCCCATTCCAATGGCAAATCACTCTCTCCATGAAAGACTTCCTCCTAACATCCAGCCTAGACTTCCCCCAGCACAATTTGAGACTGTGTCCCCTTGTTCTGTGGCTGGTTGCTTGGGAGAAGAGACAGTATCACAGTATCACCAAGGTTGGAAGAGACCTCATAGATCATCAAGTCCAACCCCCACCTGGCTACAGCCTCCCCTCAGGTAGTTGTAGACAGCAATGAGGTCACCCGTGAGCCTCATTCCTGGTTTTAGCACCCAGATATGTTCCTATGGTCAGTTCACAAGCAGGTTCCTATTCCATCCAGGGGCTTTGAAAGTGAGCTTGACACACCTTGTAAATGTTTTAGTTATACCTCAAGCCATTTGCTGCAATGAAAATCAAAGGTCAGGTCACATCCTAAATTGGCCTCAATAAACAAGCTCAGGGGATGTCTCCATAGGTACAGTACTTTGCTCTGACAGAGTATTTGGGCCATGTGCTTCTATGTGAGTCACCTTTGAAGGTCTTAGAATAGCTGGTTGTTTTGTGATCACCCTTCCTTCTCTCTTCCCCTTGTCTAGTGAACGATCATAAGCCACAAAATCAATAATGACAGAGCCAGCTTTACTAACAGGTAATATTCAGACACACAGGCTCGAAATGTAAACATAATATAGGAGGCAAAGCAGCTGTAAATTTATCTCCTGAAGATAACACCTCTCAAAGTCCCTTTTGCAGACTTAATAAAATAAAACATGCTGAACACCAAAGGCATTGCATAGCAGCCTGAAAAGCACGGTGGAAGCATCCAAGCTGTCTGGGCTTAACTCCGACAATCAGCAGGTTTCCCTTGAACATCTCCACTCCCAAAATTAGCCAGAGTGAGCCCCACACTGCGTCCAGTGAGAGCTCACTTAGCCAAGCCCCAAGATGCCTGCTCTTTGTGGGGCTGAATATCGAGATTACAGATTCTGCAGCTTCTCTTGCTGCAGAGATTATTTCTGCTCTTGGGTTGGACTAAATTTCCCCTCTTCTGTTAGCAGGCACTCTGCTGTGAAGCAATTCTTTGCTCAGCTTCCCTCACCTGCCTGCTAACAGCCCTTACCACACAGTAGATATAAAAGCCCACTGTGCAAAATACTCTATTCACCCAGGCACTTGCATGCTATTTGTTATTGATAAACATCAATATTATCATCATTAGCAGAGCAGAAAAATTACCATTATTATCTCTTTAACTGGCTGCTTTTACAGAAGGGGTTGGTTTGTTGGGTTAGGGTTTTGGTTTGGCTTTCCTCCCCCTCCCCCCTCTCTGGTTTTGAACTTTATTATGAAAAGACTGTGAAGGAAATAAGGAAGAAAAAAAGGAGCATATGAAAACCTACACTCAATGTCTACAAACAAATTAAAATCAGATATGGAAAGAAGTAGCTCCCACAAGAGAGGATTAATGAGCGTACACACTGGCCCAAGTTCTGCCCTTAGGTGAAATCAATGGGAAAAAAAGCAAGAGCATATTTTTGGCCCATTACATCTTTTCTTACAACGTTTTCTTAATATAAAAACCCAAATCCAGGGACCAGATCAACTCCAAAACCTCTCAAGTTTTCTCTTGAGCAATATGAAATCTTATGGAAAATGATTTCTAATCGCACAGCAAACAGAGCACATTCGGCACAACTGGGAGCACACTGACTTCACACAAATGAAAGAAATAATCCCACTCCTCCTAATTGGAGAATATTTTTCTGGGGCACTGATTTTGTCAGCTGTAAAAATGATTAATGCCATAATTCAGCAGGATACTTAAGCACATGTTCAGTCGATTCCTATTCAGCAAAGCATTTAAGTACTTAACTTTGCACACATGCTCAGGAATTTCAGCATGTGCTTCTGGGCCAGATATGGTTGCATTAAGAAGAGCGTGGCCAGCAAATGAAGGAAGGTTCTCCTCTCCATCTACTCTGCCCTGGTGAGACCACATCTGGAGTACTAGGTCCAGTTCTGTGTTCCCCAGTTCAAGAGAGGCAGTAAAATGCTAGACAGAGTCCAATCATAGAATCAGTCAGGGTTGGAAGGTACCACAAGGATCATCTAGTTCCAAGCCCCCTGCCATGGGCTAGGACACTCTACCCCTGCCATGGGCTGGGACACTCTACCCTATACCAGGACACCCTACCCTAGATCAGGACACCCTACCCTAGATCCCCTAGATCAGGACACCCTATCCAATGGAGGGCTATGAGGGTGATTAAGAGCCTGGAGCATCTGTCTGATGAGAAAAGGCTGAAATACATGGGGCTGTTTAGTCCAGAGAAGAAAAAGGCTGAGAGGGAATCTGACTAATGTTTACAAATATCTGAAGGGTGGGTGTCAAGAAGAAGAGGATGGTCTCTTTTCAGTGGTGCCCTGTGACCTGGACAAAGGGTAATGGGTGCAAACTGGGACAAGGGAAGCCCCATCTCAACAGATGGAAACAATTCTTTACTTTGAGGGTCCTGGAGCACTGGAACAGGCTGCTCTGAGAGGTTCTGGAGTCTCCTCTAGAGACTTTCAAAACCTGACTGGATGCATTCCTGCATAGTCTGCCCTGAAGTAATCTTCCTTTGGCAGAGGGATCGGACTCTGATCTCATAGAGGTCACTTCCAGCTCCTACCAATCTATGAGCATAAGGACACGTGGAGCATCAATGATGCAGTGCAGCACTAAGCAGGAATCCAAGCATGATCCAGAAGTCATGGAATGTAATGCACTGACCAGAGCAAGGCATTGGCATCTCCCTTCACCCCACCACAGGATACTCTGTGTGTACTTTTAAATAACATTTGACCACAAAACAAAGCCTAAGGCAATGTTTCTTTTCAAAACCAGTGACCACAAAGACAGCCCAGTCTCTTTCCTAAGGGGTTATTTTCACATCAAGCTGTGTTATGCTTAAAAGCAGCATCAACATGGAGGTGGAGGCAAAGCCACTGTGCACCTCTCAGCCTCCCTCCTTGTGGAATCATAGAATTATTTTGGTTGGAAGAGACCTTTAAGATCAGCAAGTCCAACCATTAACACAGCACTGCCAAGTCCACCACTAAAACACATCCCTCAGCACCACATCTACATGCATTTTAAATGCCTCTAGGGATAGTGACTCCACCACTTCCCCAGCCAGCCCATTCCAGGCCTTTGCAATCCTTCATAGGAAGATTTTTTTTTTTTCTATTATCCAACTTAAACTTCCCCTAGAGCAACCTGAGGCCATTTTTTCTTCTCCTATTGCTTGTCATGTGGGAGGAGAGACCAACCCTCACCTCCCTACAGACTTCCTTCAGGTAGTTGTTGAGAGCGAGGTGGTTGCCTCTTGCCTCCCAGCTTGCACAATTCCATTTGCTTTCCATGTCAACTGCCACAATATAGGCAGGTTTAGATCAAGTCCTGCAGCCAGCACAGCCCCAGCAGGCAGAATGCAAGTGTCTGGGAGAGGCTAGGGGAGTAGAATGGATGACACCACAGGCTGCAAGCACAGGCACAAGGAAACCAGGTAGGAAGAGACCTCCAAGATCATCCACTCCAACCTAGCACCCAGCCCTATCCAGTCAATTAGACCATGGCACTAAGTGCCCCATCCAGGCTTTTCTTGAACACTTCCAGGGATGGTGACTCCATCACCTCCCTGGGCAGCCCATTCCAATGGCAAATCACTCTCTCTGTAAAGAAGTACCCAGTGTTCTCTCAGGTGGTGCATATCCACTTGAATATGATTGGAAGCCATCTAATTTCTTTGATCATGTATAAAAACAGGACACTGGTGACATCTCTAACCCTTACAGTGAGCAGAATTGTAGAAGGCTGTAAGCGCACAAAAAAGTATCAGGTTATCAATCAATAGAATTATAGAACCAGCCAGGGTTGGAAGGGATCACAAGGATCATTCCCAGGGATGATCCTGCCATGCCCAGGGGCACCCTACCCTAGAGCAGGCTGCCCAGAGCCCCAACCAGCCTGGCTTTAAACACCTCCAGGGATGGGGCCTCAACCACCTCCTTGGGCAACCCATTTGAGGCTCTCACCACTCTCATGCTGAACAACTTCCTCCTCACTTCCAGCCTGAAACTATATATCTCCAGCTTAGCAATAACCTGCTACAAGATCTGTGAACAAATTTCTTACAATTGAAGCCTGAAACTAGTCTTCTTGTTTGAGGTGATGGACTCATTCCAGAGTGGCCAACAGGTCCTCAATAAAATGCTTTTGGTTAGAGATACAATTCAGCTTTGGCTTTCTAATAAAAACCAACTGAAAAATAGCAGCTAGAAGTAATGCAGAGAAAACACAGCGTGAAATCTAACTCAGAAGACTTCTGGCACGAAAAAGCTAAGCTACATATTCAGGATGGGTGGCTCAAATATAGATGCACACAGAAATATTTGCCTTTGACACACCTGATGGAACATCAGGAATGAATAATCTCCCAGTACTTGAGGAAACAAATAAATAAATAGATATGTAATCTACCTGGCTGTAAGGGAATAGCTACAGATGAATAAAGTTAACTGTGTCATTCTGATAGAAACTTTATGAAGTACCCAAATGCTGTCTTTAAATGGAACAACTCAGTTTGCCCCCTCCTTCACAAGAGTAAAAAGGGTCATAGTTGTATTTTCAGTAGAATCATGGAATCAACCAAGTTGGAAGAGACCTCCAAGATCATCCAGTCCAACCCAGCACCCAGTCTGTCCAATCATCTAGACCATGATACTAAGTGCCCCATCCAGGCTTTGCTTCAACACCTCCAGGGACGGTGACTCCACCACCTCCCTGGGCAGCCCATTCCAATGCCAATCACTCTCTCTGTGAAGAACTTCCTCCTAACATCCAGCCTATACTTCCCCTGGCACAACTTGAGGCTGTGTCCCCTTGTTCTATTGCTGGTTGCCTGAGAGAAGAGACCAACCCCACCTGGCTACAACCTCCCTTCAGGTAGTTGTAGACAGCAATGAGGTCGTAGTTCTGGTAAAACTTTTGCAAGTAACTTCAAGAAATACTTTCTTTTTCCTCTGATTTCCAAAGAAAACCTTTCAATGTGTTATTTAGAGCTCCTATATTATCCAGAAATATATCTAAAACTCTCTCAGGATGGTAATCATAAGTCAAGAAGCATTGTAAAGATATAAAATTCATATTCTATAGGGCAATTTTCCAGCCTGTGACCCAAAACTATGCAATTTGGCACAACATCCCTAATGATTTGCTAACGTCAATCGTTCATCGGGGGGGAATTAAATACTTTTATTAAGCAGAGTAAGAATAAAGGAAATGGGAAAAATACACCAAGGTATCTAGAAAGGGATGGAATGGTCAAGGGAAGCCACAAAGTACAAAGATCATTGGTACAAGAGGGCACACATGAGAAAAGAGGAGGAAGGTCTGTGGGACAGAAGTGGAGGAGGCAGAGCATGATTTCCTACTGTGGGACAGAAGTAGAGGAGACAGAGCATGATTTCCTAGAGGGAATATGAAAAGCATAGAAGGGTAAAAAAGAAAAAGGAAGGAAATAAGAAAAGCCACAACAGAACTTCTTTGTTTCAATTTGATTTTAAAACCACCATCACGTCTGGGTCACAAGCCAGCACGCCCTTACCACTCAAACTGGCTCTGCAAGTTTTTCACTCCTTTGGACTGTGTTACTGTGTTGCACTTTAAAACCAGTTTTTCCTGTGGTCAACAAAAAGTCAATGGAAAAGAACAATACAGCTCCAATTGCATTTTTGGGTCGCAGTTGATAACATTGCTGGAATGCGTTCGCGCCAGAATCATTCCTGGTAGGCTTCTCTGTTGATGTGTACATTCAAGTTAATGATAACGACCTGCACCATTATTTATCTACTAGAAATAGTCCAGTCCTTCATGGTTACTGTTATCATAGAATCATAGAATGGTTTAGGTTGGAAGGGACCTCAAGGATCATCCAGCTCCAACCCCCTGCCATAGGCAGGGACACCTCCCACTAGAGCAGGCTGCTCAAGGCCTCATCCAGCCTGGCCTTAAACACCTCCAGGGAGGAAGCATCCACAACCTCCCTGGGCAACCTGTGCCAGTGTCTCACCACCCTCACTGTAAAGAACTTCCTCCTAACATCCAGTCTAAATCTCCCCTCTTCCAGCTTAAACCCATTCCCCCTCGTCCTAACATTACTAGACCGTGTAAATAGTCCCTCCCCAGCCTTCACGTAGACTCCCTTCAGATACTGGAAAGCCACTCTAAGGTCTCCTGGAAGCCTTCTCTTCTCCAGGCTGCAGAGCCCCAACTCTCTCAGCCTGTCCTCATGACTATATGCCAGAGTTACAAAAGTTCACACAACACTTCTATTTTTAGCACTTTGTTCCTAGCTGATATTGAATTTTCTGACTAAGATAGCATCTTTCTCTAGAGTTTTAATATGGGCTTGTTGTTATTTCCAACCTGGTGAACGTGGCTAGGATTGGTGGAATCACCTGCAAGTAACATGGACTGTAATTTTTTGGCATTTGCTGTAACTGAGCAGTTATTTATAGATATTTTTTTTCCCATTATGAGCTAGCTGTGAGTACACCTGCAACATTAGCAGATATATGGTTTACTTGCTGTGCCAGTTACAGGAGGTAGCAGTTAAACAGTGAAACACAGCAGATTTAGCTTGTTTGTTCTTATTTTCCCAGTGGTTCCCCACTGGTCCCAACCAGTTTAGTAGCTCTTGCCTACTTGATATTCTTACTATTATTTTCATTCCAATCAAGGGATCCTAACAAAGTCACTGTCAAGGATCATTATCCCAGTTCTCCACATCTATATACAAATGAAGAGCTGGGATTGTTTAGCTTGGAGAAGAGGAGGATCAGGAAAGATCTCATTGCTGTCTACAACTACCTGAAGGGAGGCTGTAGCCAGATGGGGTTGGTCTCTTCTGCCAGGTAACCAGCAACAGAACAAGGGGACACAGTCTCAAGTCATGCTGGAGGAAGTCTAGATTGGATGTTAGGAGGAAGTTCTTGCCAGGAAGAGTGATTGGCATTGGAATGGGCTGCCCAGGGAGGTGGTGGAGTCACTGGTCCCTGGAGGTGTTCAAGAAAAGCCTGGATGAGACACTTAGTGCCATGGTCTAGTTGACTGGATAGGGCTGGGTGCTAGGTTGGACTGGATGATCTTGGAGGTCTCTTCCAACCTGGTTGATTCTATGATTTTAAGAGACAAATAGAAAGCTTAGCTTCTTTGCCTGAAACTCTAGCACAATTTAAGGTCTCTTTGAATTGCCAGGCTGGTAGTATCCAACTTTGTCATCACCCTAAGGAGTTAGGGGTGCAGGAAGCCCTCTGGGGGGGGGTCCCACCATGGCAAGGTGCCTCCAACATCAACAGGTCCTGCACCTTGGTGGTGGTGGGAGAAGAAAAATAGCTCTCCCACTGGAGAGTATTACCCTGGAGATCCAGGGTAATACTTAGTAAGACGAATGTGAAAACAAAGTTATCTGATGCAAGAATTCTCTCCTGTTTCTGAAGTTAGGATCAGGACACCAAGTCCTGCAGGATTCTTCCCTTTAAGAGAATTGTTTTGCTCCTACATGTTTGAATTTATCCCTTTGCCTCTCCAAAATCTGAAAAAGCCTTATTAGCCACTCTGACAGCTATTCCTCCGAGAACCCCCCTTCTCCTCCTTGCCCTCTCAACTACCCTGTCCAAAGCAATCTCCTGGAGGATAACTTTTTCAAGAATAATAGACTTTAAAAAGGCCATGAAGATAAAACTTTGTAAAGAAGGAAGGAAAACCAACAATGGGAAACTGCCCTATCTAGGTTAAATACATATTTTGGTATACGTACTATGTACGCAATAGAGCCTAATGGCTTCTTCAAAAGCCATTAAGGTGTATTAAGTAAATACATAATTTGGTAGGTGAGCTAATTTTGAAAGCACATTATTCTGTTTACTATACATTCTTTCAGGTCTGAAATCTACTCTTCTGAAGTGCCTGAAGAGTGACTCACAAACGGATCCTTTAATCCACAGCAGGGAAATCGGTCCCTAAAACCAGACCGGTTTCTAAAAGTTTACATAGATGGTTGGAAAGAAAAGAGAAAAGAATCCAAATGAAATTCCAACCAGCTGAGTGCTCTGCAGTGTACTGAGTCTACAGGACCAGTGATGCTCCATCTGCCTAACACAGAACAAGCCATCTGAAATACCACTGCATGGGAGATCCACGGGTGAGGGCGTGCACTCAGAGTTGAAGTGGTAAAGGAATGCTGATGGAAAAGAAGGATGGAGAGAGACTGTTTACAAAGGCCTGTAGTGATAGGGTGAGGGGCAATGGTTTCACACTAGAAAAGAGCAGATTTAGATTGGATGTTAGGAAGAGGTTCTTTACTGTGAGGGTGGGAGAGCACTGGAACAGGTCACCCAGGGAGGTGGTTGGGGCCCCATCCCTGGAGATACTCAAAGTGAGGCTCAACACAGCTCTGGGCAGCCTGATCTACTTGAGGATGTCCCTGCTGACTGCAGAGGAGGTTGGACTGGATGACCATTGGAGGTCGTTACCAAACCAGGCCATTCTGTGATTCTATGCTAAGAAAAGCTATGTTCTAGGAAAGATCTAATTTGTATTGTATAGTATGTTTATATATATATATATA
>WAAF01012109.1:8997-25276 GCA_013400475.1 Tricholaema leucomelas
GGTTGCCCAGGGAGGTTGTGGATGCTTCCTCCCTGGAGGAGTTTAAAGCCAGGCTGGATGAGGCCTTGAGCAACCTGCTTTAGTGGGAGGTGTCCCTGCCTATGGCAGGGGGTTGGAGCTGGATGATCTTTGAGGTCCTTTCCAACCTAAACCATTCTATGATTCCATGATTCTATGATTCTATATGTTATTACAGATTTTAAAAGCAATTTATTAGTGATAATAGCAAAAGCAATTTACTACCTATCACAGCAAAAGCATAGTACTTACACACATGCTGTCAACCCCAGTAGATAATCCAGACTCTGAGATGGCAAGGCACTAACTCTTAGCAGGCTGTGGCCCCGCAAAAACAACGAATGGTTGAATGGTTGCCATATGATATCACAGCTCTGAATCTGTTATATATTGAGACGCCTCTTGCCACATAGGGTCAGTACATGCCAAGAGGCAGGCAAAATGCACCTCTTCATTACGTAATGTAAAAGCACTACTGCCGCTGTCTACAACTATCTGAGGAGTGGTTGTGGCCAGGGGGAGGTTGCTCTCTTCTCTCAGATGGCCAGCACCAAAACGAGAGGACACAGCCTCAGGCTGCACCAGGGGAAATTTAGGCTTGAGGTGAGGAGAAAGTTCTTCACTGAGAGAGTCATTGGCTACTGGAATGGGCTGCCCAGGGAGGTGGTGGAGTCGCCGTCCCTGGAGCTGTTCAAGGCAGGACTGGACATGGCACTTGGTGCCATGGTCTAGCCTTGAGCTCTGTGGTAAAAGGTTGGACTTGATGATCTGTGAGGTCTCTTCCAACCCTGATGATACTGTGATACTGTGATCTTGTACCCTTGAGGGTCATTACCTCATCCTCCCTCCTCTTCAGCACTTACACAAATGACTTGTGTCATCACTTACACCCTCCAAGATCCAGGGACACACATCCCTGTTCCACAGTGTGGATACAAATCCCCTTATTGTTTGCTTCCTCTAATCTCTTCCCTTTAACTTTGTACACAGTCTCAAGACAATAGAACCTTGTCCAGCAGCCACATTCATAGACCAAAAATAGTTATAATAGAGCCCCATCCAGCACTTATAGTCTATGGATCAAACATAGTTTTCCCACCACCTATACACATATGTATTCTTTCTGTTGTCCTTTGTGAGTCATGATGCCTGACATGTACAGGTAAAAGGCTTTGTAACAGTGCATGCAAGTAGATAGGATTTTGGGGTTATTTTATCCATAGTGGAACTACGTAGTTATGCTTCTGTGGCTGTGAGCTCTTCTGGTCATGCAGAGGCAGATATGGGAAGCATTTTCCATTAGAAAAAAAAAAATGTCCATAAAGGCCAGGTTCTCCTACAAGATTTCTATCACTATAAATGACTAATAATTCTTGCCTGGAACTCAGTTTACGTTCTATACGTGAAGAAGTTATTAAATAGGTTAAAATTTACTAGTTTAGCAGTTTCAAAACAAACTCTGCTGAGTTTCTAATACTAGCTTTTGTTTGGACATAGGCTTCCAATGTCTAGAATAAGCCTGTGGTCTACAAAAGAAAAAAAAAATGCACTTCTGTTCAATGATTATTAAATTTTCACTCCAAGTGGTGCACTAGCTTTGCTGCAAAAAAAAGTCCCCAAAACAAATGACAACAAATGAATAAAAGAGAACAAAATAACTCTCACAGACTGTTTCTTCAAAAGAACTTTGAATTTACATCATGATTTGTTCCTCTAAAAACTAGTCATTTGAGGTAGCTTTCAACAGTATGTGATCTCAAATTCTAAACCAGTTTTATAAGTTCTAGAAGACAACACTGCAATCTTTACCAGACATACTAACAGGTTACATTGTTACTGAGATAGATCGTTGCCTTTAAAAAATATGCTCTCCAAAATTTTCTTTAATTCATTTTGAAACAAGCCATTAATGGATTTGCTGGAATGACTGTCATATGACAGATTGCCTTTATAAAAATCTGTAGATTCATAGATCTTTTTTCATCTGGAAAAATCCTCCTAAGATCAAGTCCAACCAGCAGCCTAACACCACACTGACCATTAAGTCATATCCTGAAATGCCATGTCTACTTGTTTTGAACACTTCTACAGCCAGTGACTACACTATCTCCCTGGGCAGTCTGTTCTAACATCTGATCACTTTTTCAGTACAGACTTTTTTTCCTAATATCCAAACTAATGCTCCCCTAGCACAAATTTAGGCCATTTTGTCTCACCCTATCACTTGATTCTATGCAAAAGAGACAAACACCCACCTCACTACAATCTCCTTTTGGGTAGTTATAACAAGCAATGAGGTCTTTTTGCAGCCACCTCTTCTCCAGACTAAACAATTACAGTTCTCTCAGCTACTCTTCTTCAGACGTCTTCTCCAGGCCTTTCAACAAATTTGTTGCCTTTCTCTGGACATACTCTAGCAGCTTACTGTTCCTGATACAGTATCTCCAGATACAGGCTAAGATGCTGTTGGCCTTCTTGGCCACCTGAGCGCACTGCTGGATCATGTTCAGATAGCTATTAACCAGCACCCCCAGGTCCTTTTCTGACACACATCTTTCCAGCCACTCTATGCCAAGCCTGTTATATGTAACAAAGTGCAGGACCCAGCACCTGGCTTTGCTAAATCTCATATGACTGACCTCAACCCATCAGTTCAACCTGTCTAAATGTTTTTGCAGAGCCTTCATACACTTAAGCAGATCAACACTCCCACCCAATTAATTGTGACCTGTAAACTTACTGAAGTATATTCAATTGCCTTTTCAAGATTATTGATAAAGATATCAAACAAGAGTCATCCAAATACTGAGTCACGGGGAACACTATGTGGGACTATCTGCCAACTAGATTGAACTCCATTCAGCACCAATCTTTGAGCCTGAGTGTTCAGTCCAACCGTCCACCCACCCAAGCCATGAGCAGCTAGTTTCCACAGGAGGAAACTCGGGGAGAACTTAACAAAGACTTTGCAAACATCTGTGTAAACAGCATCCACAGAATTTCTTTTATCCAGTAAGCAGGTCACCTTGTCATAGAAGGAGATCAAGTTTGTCAAGCAGAACCTAGTCTTCATGAACCCATACTGACTGAGCCTGATCACCTGGTTTCCCTGCATGCATAATGACACTCAAGTTGATCTGCTCCAAGATCTTCCCTAACACTGAGGGCAGACTGACAGATCTGTAGTTTCCCAGGTCCTCCTTCTGGCTATTCTTGTGGATCTGTGTCATGTTTGCCAGTTGCCAGTAAATGGCAACCTTCTCACTTAGATGGGACTGCTGCTAAATGACAGAAAGTGGCTTGGTGAGAACTTCCCACTGGCTCACTTACTACCCTTTAGTGCATGCCATCTGGTCCCATAGACTTATATGTGTACAAGGAGTGCAGCAGGTCATTAACATCTCCTCTTGGACTATGGGGGCTTCATTCTGCTCCTCAACCCTATCTTCCAGCTCAGGTGGCTGGATATCCTGCGAACAACTGCTCTTGGTATTAAAGACTGTGGCAAAGAAGGCATTGAGTGACTCAGCCTTTTTCTCATCATTGATCAATACGTTCCATCCTCAATCCAACAAAGGACAAAGATCCTCCTTAGTCCTCATTTTGTTGCTAATGTTTTGTAGAAGCATTTTGAGTTCTCTTTTACAGATGACACCAGATTAATTTCCAATTGGGCATTAGCCCCTCTGATTTTCTCCCTTCGTAGTCTCATGACTTGTGTTTGTTTCCTGTGTGTGCACGTTATTGTAGATGAACTTCAGTTGATCTAAAGCAGTAAGAAGTAACAATGTTTGCCTGGCTACTCTCAGGTAGTCCTGTGCTGTCCTCAGGCTTATTCTTCAGCCAGTTGGATTTTATGCCCTTCACCCTTTAAGTCTAATTCAAAGCCCTATCAGTGAGCCTTTCTAGCTCCTGGATCAGGATCTTTTTTCCTCTCTAAGACAAATGTGTCCTTTCTGTTGTAAGCAGACCTGATGTACTGTGAATCAAAGTATGATAAAATATCTCAAAATTCTGCCAGAGACAAATACTTGGAGCCAGACATTGATCTCTTCGTCATAAACCCCTGTAACTAGGGCAATAGAGGAGTACATTATTTGCTCTCTCAATCCCTTAACCCTAAGGCCCTGAAGTGTCTCTTAATAGCCCTTGGGTTTCTTCTCCTTACTTCATCACTGCTTACTTGAAAGATCAGCAGTGAATTGTAGTCAAGGGCTACAATACTGAAGAAACTTTTTCCTTGTGCCACTAACCTGGGTTCCTGGGAGACAGTAGACTTTCAAGACATGAGTTCAGCCTGCATATTAGATTTTCCACTCCCTATGGAAGTGAGTCATCCGTGACAATGATCCTTCTTTTATTCTTAACTGAAGAAGTTTTGATGTGTGGCCTAGACTCACTAAACCTTGGCAACTATGCCAATCTTCGTGATTCTTCACCCTTGTCATTGTATGCTTCCCTTTGGAGACCAGTGTACCTGTTTTGCAAAGGCAGATGGGAAGATGGGGTGATGCAGATTAGAGATTTTCTGGTCTTTTTGAGTTGTCTGCACTGTATCTCCAAAAGGTAGATTGTTTGAACAGATTTGCATACATACTTTCATCACAGACTTCGCTGAAATTGCAACCTTCTGTTTATGAAAATATATTTTAAAAAATACTGATGTCAGAACTGATTTTTCAGTGATGATCTGAAATCTGTGTTAGAAAGTAAGTGAACAATAGGCAATGGAATGCAAGAAGACAGCTTTACAGCCCTTATGCTACATGTTTTGCTATTTCTGGAGCTCAAGAAGCAAAATCAGTAAGGTAAGTATAGGAATGATTTTTGCATATATGAGAAGTAAACATATTTTGAAGAGAAGGAATAAACTTCTCAAACAACATCTATGATTTATGATCAAGTTATCAAAACAATGGAGCTGTAAAAAAGTGTAAAGGGAGCAGGTAATTTGCAGAATCCATATTTGCATTCACAGAGTTTTCCACTAAGTCATTATGGTTTTTCAGATGCTATGATGTTAGGCAAAGCCTCATGAGGAAATAAGACTGTGCTTAAAATATGCTTGTTAAGCATTTCCTCTGTACAGTTGATGCATGTCTCAGTGGATGTGATAATATTTAAATGGTTGCTTACTGTTTGGAGTGTGTGAAATGCACAGCTTGGAAATGTACCTGAGTATGACTAGTGTCACTTAAGCAAAACAGTGAAGTCAAGGGTAAAATGTAAGAGTGACTTTTCAGGATGAAGACTAAACTGTTGGATAAAAAACAACAAGGATGCTGTTGGATACAAACTCACAGCACCACTCATATACTTCAAACAGATCTTTGTCAGGCACGAGATCACACAGTCCCTGCAATAATAATAAAGCAGCATGCTTTCTGTTTTTTATGCATTTTTATTCCTGAAGGATTGTATTTAGGAGCCAAATATTCTGACATACTTGACAAATATTTACTGCTGTGTGTCCAGCACAAACAATTCTCCTCAATATACTCCAAGAAGAACAAACAAACAAACAAAAAAATCTTTTAAAAAACAAGGAGGTACTTTCAGCTCCAATTAAATAAGATCTATTAGTTTAGTGCAGCTGCATGTCTGTGGTCATTAATTGAGAGACAAGGGAGATCTAGTCTACAGAGAGCAGAGTATTATACAGCATATCTCAGTTAAAACATCTTCTGGTCAGTATTAATTCCCAAGCCTTGTTAAACAGCATAATTGAAAGAAAAGTGTCACATAGTTTTGCTCCTAAATAATTGATGAAGGTCGTGCACCAGACAAAAGGCCTTATTTTCCCTCTCTTCTCTAAGACTCTGCAGGTCATGTTTGCAGAAACCTTCCTGCAGTCAGTAGAATTTATAGGGGTGTAAAATATTGTAGCTAGTAAGAGAAACAAGCTGCGTACATGCCTGCACAGCTTTTGTTTACTACAGTATTTCCACTCTTTTGAGGTTTTATACCCTTGTTTTCTTTTGTAGAATACACAGATGTGTTTGAGAAAGTAGGGGGAAATACCTTCAAAAATGCAAATAAAAGACATAACTGACAACTTTGTAACAAACAGTGCTGTCACGTCTGTTGTGCTTAAAGCCACTTAAGACCTAAAATAATCTAGGATTAAGTTCTTTGCTTCCCAAGGGGAGAAAAAAAAAAAAAAAAAAAATCAGGTTACAAGCTAAAAATAATTAATAAATAAACATATTTTTCTTATATCAGAAGACACATGTACTTGAGAAAGAGAGATAAAAAATAGCTGTTTGTTTGGTTTTTTTTTTAAACAGGAATTCTGGAAGCAATTCGTTGACTGACTCGGGAATCATTTCCTCTGATGCTAGGATGACCTTTCTAATTTTTGGGTTCACAGAGGACCCTATTCACAGCATGCTATTCATACATAGTTATGAAATTTTGCATAATGCAAGTGACATTTCTCAATCCATTTTATTCTTTCTTTTTCTTGTGAATCACAGCTGTTACATCTGTAGAAGTTTCCATAGCAACACTCAATTTTGGACTACACTAAAGGGTGGGAATAGTAGCTTGAGAATGATTGACCAGGAAATAGGTTTAAAATTAAAAATTATAAAGCATTTAGAGGCTACTAGGAAAAAAATGTTTAAAAATGTTTATTTGTTTGGTTTTTTTTAAAGGAGACAAACTAAACCCATCAATGAGAAACTTTAAACCCTTTCCAGCCATGCTCAGTGTCATCTTAGCTTTCCAAAACTGCTCCATAACAGCAGCTGTGAACACATATATCATTAACATGGTGACCTGAGATTGGCAGCTTGTTGAAACATCAATTTCTTCTTTGAAGACTATGGTAGTATGGCTTAGCACTAAATTTTAGCATTAAGGAGTCGTATAATTTCTTCTGTTTCTCTCAGGAAGTCGGCTTGGCACAGCAATGACTGTGAGAATGTCACATGCAATAACCCTGACGTAATCTTGGTAGATGTTGATCTTAATGTACTAATATTTAGTAGTGATCACACAGCAGTCGCTTAGGACAATCTCCAAATCTGATAGACACTTCTTTACTTTTTTTCACCAAAGTCAACTTTAGGGACCAACATCTCAGACTCAGACAGCACTGTCCTAAAGGAGACATTTATCTAAAGCTATTAAGAATGTCATTGTCATGAACTAGCAGAAATCTAGAGTTTGGAAGATGATTTGAGACAGTCTACCATGACTGCTGTACAAGCGCTCCCCATGGAGTGAATACTGATTAGTAATGTGTTGCAAATAACTTCAAAAGGAAAGACAATAGAGGAGTGGACAGACATTTGGTGGCTTATCAGCTAAAACTCTGCACCTTTCATGTCTGGATCCATGCTAAATTACCAGCTTGAAGTTCTCAGAAAAAAAGTCTTTTCTACTTCAAAATAGAAAGAACTTAATTGGACATGATTTAGGATAAAGAGCTAGAGTAGCAGTTTTATGGGATCATGACCTTTTAACTGCAAATTTTGTCATGGTGCTTTTTACAGATGGTGACATTTAGTCCAGGGAATAGTTTGTCTTGACATGGTTTTGTTTTGCTTTGGTTAGGTTTTGTAGCAGTGGCACACAGACACTTTCTGTGATAAATATTTAGATGCCCTACATTTAATTATTAGAAAGTTGATTATCTGGCTAATTTTTGAATTACAGAGTTCTGATTTATTGTACCAGATAAATTACAGTGCAAGTGTATATCTAAAATCAGCACAACAAAAGCATGACTGAATTTCCATGGAAAGAAGTTTTCAAGCAGGCTAAACAAAGAGGGCAGACTGTGTGTTCTAATGCCTGCATGGTGTGTACAGACTATGTGGTGGTCCACATTTCCTGTGAGTTCTCATTTCATGAGATCACCCTAAATACCTGTTAGAAAACTGATACAAATTATGTAACTGCGCCCAGAAAATAACTTTTGTTTCCTATTATCATCCTTTACACTATGCAATTGTTGCTGTATAAGACAACTTAGCCCTGTCTCAAGTTGTGCAGTTCTGTCAAGGCTGGGTTTCTGTGTAATGAGATGAAGACACTTAGAAGCTGGCGCAGTCTGTATCTGCAAGCTGTGTGAGAGCACCTATAGTTCAGGTGTTAACAAACCTTTAAATCATCACCAATACAGACATCCTGTCATACACAAAATTAATGAACATATTTATGCATACAAATACACATGGTTGTAAATAGAAGATATGGTTTAAGGGTTTGAAAGAGATTTCAGCTTATTCTGATATGATTTTGCTAATCTTCAGAAATATTGTGATGAGAAAAAGAAAAATATCTTAAGAAGCAATTGAGAAGAAGTTTAGCCCTATGAATTGGGATAGCTTAAGGAGAGTGTGATAAGGAAGAAAAAAATAATCACACTCAATAGAAAAAGGGAAGTACCATAAGACGACTGGTGAAAAAGAGTTAAGTGCTTCACTTCATGTAGCTTGGCAGATGGAAGAAAACAAATCATTCAAAGTTAAAAACATGCTTGGAAATCTCTGGAGACTTACTTCACATGTCTAATTTACAACCACATGCTGCATCTTTCACTTTTACAAATCAACGAGAGTGCCTACCCTTTAACAGCACAGGGTCACTGGTAAAGGTTGCTAGTGTCAGCCATACAGTCAAGACCTTTCAGGATGTCAGAATAGAATCTCAATGACGCACATTAACACCCACATGCTCCTTTATGTCACTTCCAATTTACTTCATCTTAAACTGTCAGTTTGCAGAGCTCACTCTCATATTAATAACTAGAGGTTTGCATCCAAGCCAGGAAAAATGAACCCTGCTGATAGCTCCATGAGGCACCTGGCTTGCTCTAAGCAAAGCTAAAAGGGAAATATTGAGCTCTTAGTCCTTCTCAGTAGAGTCTAGAGTATTGAGGAAAGGGAAGAGATGATATGACTTTCAGATGGCTTATGTATAGCGTACAGAGAAACATTTGTCTTTTGTTATTTTCTGCAGACAATGTTCAAATAGAGAGTGATTTGATTTCTTTTTTAGTGCTAGACTAGAAAAAAAGACATTACATCCATGAATTAATATAAAATGTTCCCACGAGCTGTAATAAGTTTCCCAATCCTGTGTTTATATTTCTCCATGCTATTACTAGGTATTTAATTCTCTCTCTTACACTTTTTGAGTCTTATTGGAGAGAGTTAATAGGCTTGATTCACCTTTTGAATTCAGCTGGTCAAAGCTGAGCTGTGGGTCTTGTAACTGGAAATATTACTTAGGTAAATCAACAATGCCAAATGTGCTTCAGCCTAGCTACCAAGCAGTCTCCCAAAACACAAAATTATCCCTGCTCTTTAACAGCACAGAGTAGAATGATGTCCTGGAGGTCCAATGTACCCCAAAAATTTCCTCTCCCTCTGTGGTTTGAATGGGAGATGAAAAAGGTGAGAAAAGACCTGTTTCCCCCACCCCTGCCCTGCAGGTGTGAAGGGGGGGAGCAGGGGGACAGTTCCAGCATGAGGGGTGCCCCGTGCCAGGCCCACGCTGGACTGGGCTGAGGATTGGCTGTGTGGCTTTTCATGCCTAGGAAGTGGTAACTCAGCTCTTTGTCTAGGAAGGGTATAAATATTGGGGGGACTTCCCACCTTGGGGTTCCCACCTTGGGGTGTTCCCACCTTGGGGTGCTCCTGCCGTGGAGTTTGTTCCCGCTTTTGAGTGTTCCTGTCTTGGTGTGCCTGCCGTGGACTTCTTCTCCCCCCACCCAGATAGCCTTTGATGCTCCGAAGATGCCCAAGGACTTCACCTTAAGCACCTTATTGTGCAGCTTTATCGCTCTTTAATGACCCTGGAGTTTTCTGAAAAGACCGAGGGACAGACCTTTGAGTCGTCCTTCTTTCAAGCCAGCACGCTCTGTTGTGAGTAGCTTACGGCTCAGCCTTATTGTTGATAGTGGGGGAACGCTATATTTAATAGCTCAAGCCTTTTCCAACTCCTGACTTCAAATTAGTCAAGTCTATCTGGCATCCGTATAGATATTCTCAAACAACTAAGAACGAACCTGCTAATTAAATCTAAATTATCTTCTGTATATAGTTTTTGGGGGTGGGTTTTTGGGAAAATAAAATAACTCTATTTTTGTAAATTCCTGACTCGGCCTAATTAATTCCTGCCTCCATAACAAATGAAAGGCGAAATACTTGGAAGAAGTACTGACGCAGTCTGTCCCATTAGTGTACTTTGCTGCAGTTACTCATTCTGGACCACTGAGGAAAATCATAGAGGCTCTGTAGCATTCCCTGTGGTAGCTGCAGATCGCTTCCTTCTTGTATGCAATTATGTGAACAAAATCCTAGATGTTCTTTCTGGTCTACTTGCCTGAGGAGTATTTTTCTACAATTTTGACTGCATCTGCACATGAGAACCTTAGTTTTGCAGGCAACACTTGAGCATTTTCATTGGAAAGCTTAGAAATTAATTTATCCCTTTTTGGATCACTGTTGAACATGCTTCTTGATAACTTTGTTGGAATAATAAATACAGCAGTATCCCCTTGGTCAGTCATGTTATTTTCAAGGTGCATCCTGACATGTTTTTTCTATTTGTATGGAATACATTTCGTGCCTCCAATGATGTCAGCAATTTCTACCACCTGGCCATCTCTTGGGTTTTTTTTGTTATTATTATTAATAGTACATAAAGTGCATAGATCTCAGTAACAGCCTTGAGGAATACTTCATTTTGAAAAAAAGTTTGGTAAAAATGGCCTCTTCTTTCTACATGTTATTTCTGATTTTTAATACATTGTTTTTTCTTAAATTTGTCTTCTATCTTGTAACAGCTTTGAAACTACCCTTTGATGATGAGCAAGGATGAAAGCTTTTCTGAAAGTTCAGCTACACATTATTAGCTGTCTTTTGCTACCCACATGCACTAGGTGATTTCTTCAGACAAATCTAGTGTATACTAGCTAATCGTACATCTACAAAAGCAATGCTAATTACCTCCCAGTATGTCACATTGATTCCAGCGTTGAAAAAATTGTTTTTAATTTCTCCTTTCTGGGAAAAAAATATAAAACTGAATGGCCTGAAGTTTGACTTCCAAGAATGTTATTTTCAGGATTAACCCTGAAATATCTTTAAAGACTAGTATCATATTTGTCTCTTTCCCCTGAAAGGTGAGTTAAGTATGTCTGCTTCATCAACAGTCACACTTTTGGACATACCCTGAATAACAATCAGTTAATTATCTACACACATGTCAGGATGTTATAAAAGACTAAGCTACCTGCTGTTTGCCAAATGTTAAGAATGTCTAAATACACCTCCACAGATAAAGCTGTAACATTTGCTCACAATCTTAAGCTTTTTTAAAGAATTTCTATACTTCTGATGAGATGACTGAATTTTGCATAAGAAATACTAACTGTCCTAGCTGTCACTAACCTAAACCTCATCCATTTCACAGCAGCTGATTTATGTCTGATGGCAGACAGCTTTAAAAAATATGCTCTTAACTACATCTGACAGATGTGTTCCAAAATAAGGTTACAGAACCAATCCATAATTTGCAGTGAAATTTTTACCCCTAGATTTACTTCTGTTGTGCTGGAGTTTGCTAGGTTAGTATAGCCACACATTTTGAAGTCATATCAGATCAGAAAAAAGCTTCCAAAATTGTTGCTGCTCTTTTTGACAACAAAACATAACATAGCTCTTCCCCTACAGTGAAGCAAAATGTTGTCACTCTTGAAGTGAATTTCAAAGTATACAATGTGGTATTAATGAAAAAATTTGAAGCTGTGAAGGACATCTCTGGGTCCCTAATTTCTGAAACTACCTGGTTTTCATGCAGTTGTCTCTGCTCTCAAGTCCTGATAATATCTGCCACAGGCACATTGAGCAGGGTGGTGAGCATAGCACATTAAAAAAAGAAAAAAACTTGAACAGGTGATGCCTAGCAGCATAAGTAAGTTTAACATTTTTATGTTGGAAGTTCCAGCTAGTTAAAGATGGATTTATTACTATATCTATCCATAGGTTCAGTATTTTCTTTGACTGTAAGATAGAAGCGTGAGCCTCTGTTTGCTTTTCTACAATACTTATGAGTGCTGCTTGACGAAAATTATATTGGGTTCAAGGAGACATTTTCTCAGAACAGTTTACTAGTCTTAGAGTTAGGAACTTTGGAAAATACAAGTCAGTGAGCATAACACAACAAAAAAGTGTTGAAGAGTGATTTAATTTGGACTAATTGTTTGATAAGGTAGGGATTATAAAAAAGTAGTTATTTCTATTTTTTCCAAAAGTTCTGCTCCAAGACTATATATAAAACTAGTTAGATTTTATTTACAGGTTGTAATTCTGTCAGGAATTTTCACAAGGATGCTTATGGGAAATTTTGATAATTTAGGAAAGTCAAAAAAGGGAAAAGGCTAAGCCACAAGATAGCTTTAGCCCACTTACAAATCAGAGGCAGACCAGAGAGCCCTAAGGAAGGGCCAAGAAAGCATCAATTTACTCATGAGGGTGGAGTAGGAATTTGGAGATGGTCCCTGGATCTCCTTTGTGGCAGCCTCTGGAAACTGCAAGTTATAATCCAATTGTGGAACCATGCGGCATAAGTCCACTGTGAATGCAACCCACCAAAGCCAACGTGTCTCCTGACACAGCTTCCATGAGGTAGACCTTGTGAAGTGGTGCTGTCTTAGCAGTGCAGAGAAAAGCCACGCTGCTGGTGTGTTCCTGCCAACAGTGGCAGTTTACAGGAGAGGCAAGGTCATTCCAGCTCAGGGTTAGGGAGCAGGAAGCCAGGATACACCGGTCCAAGGAGAAGCCAGTCCTGGGTGCCTGTCATGGAGGGGTATCCTGCCGCCTACACCAATTGTGGCGGAGGGGAGAAATTAATTGATGTGAGAGGATATTTTATAAAAATATATATTTATTAACTTCAATATTATGAACTCTTGCCACCCCCAACCACTGAATTTTAATATTAATATGGATCTACACAGTCATGGAGAACATTATAGGAATATCTCAATCAACAGAGAGAGGATTTTCCCCATGGCTTAATGCTGCTTGGGGTCAGTATACTGCTTGCCCAGTAAGGTGGGCTGAAAGCTCTTTATGCTCTATGGCAGGAGGCAACAGATATTACAGAGGCATTAAAGCATTTACTTACAAATTCTTATTAATTATCAATCACCCTCTGGGGCTACATCACAGCCTATACTAGTGTCCAGTCTGCCTGTGGACAGCGAGGCTGGAATCCTCCGGCTTCTGGGTAAAAGGAGAGTCTCTGCCCTTGTCTCCTGGCTTCTCCTGGATACTTTATCTGGGAATTCATAGGCAGGACCTCAGGTGCAGAGGAAGGACGATGCCGTGCAGTGTCAGCACTGTCTAATGCTGGCTACAGAGGCCGATCACGTGCAGACAAGTAGGTCTGCTTCCTGGTAACTTGGTGGTGTCTCAGTTCTAGTTTAAATTTCCAGAGACTCTAATAAATTCAATGGAACCAATAACAATTTTATAAAGTGCCCTTCCCTCTTCCCTTTCTTTCCCAGAAGAAAGGGATTAGACGGAGACAGAGAGAAGTAAGCACACGCAAATAAAGGAATCTCACTCAATTTGGAAGTTAAAATAAAACAGTTAAACAATAACTTAAAAAGGGATCACAAATGTACAGGGAAGGGAAAAATAGCAAATACAAAAGGTATAAATACAACCTGATTGTGATGGTGATGGCTTTGTCTGCCTCGTGGGTGATGGCCACGTGGTAAGAGAAACCAGGAACAGATGGTAAGGGTGGTAAGCCTGAGTCAGGGAGTGCAGAGAGAGTGAAACAGGAAGTCCCCCTGCTTTTATGGGACAGGAAGGGGGAGTGGGCTAACCATCACCTGGTGGTGTTCAGACCCACCCCTGGGGAGGAGTCAAGACCACCTAGGGTCAGGTTCAGGGTTACCCTCTTTGGAACGTTAACCCTATACAGGTGACAATGGTGCCCACCAGGCAATAATAAGGCAGTGGGCGTGCAATAATGTACACAGATGCACAGGAGTCTGAGCTCCATATAGGCAGGCTTAAGCATAATAATGAACACAGGCAATGTGGGGGAGTCCAAGCACATTGTTTACCTGTGTACCCCCATTTATTAAATGTGGGCCAAGATTAATGTCCCCTTGGCCACTAGAATGACCAATCAGGTTGGCACTCAGCCTAAACCTAACTTTATAAAGATGTCAGTGACTGCATTTTTGTTTCAAATGGAGTGGTGCAAAGTAGTTGTGTGACACAGTAAATCCCATTGAACAAAAAACGGAGTCATTTTCAAGAGGAAAAGAATTGCTCCAGAGACCAGCTTGAGGGCAGGTAAGATTGCACTGGGGAAGGGATCTGAAGCAAAAATGGCCAAGGAAAAGCATGTCTGGAGGTTGTTTTGAAGCCAAAAATCTCCATGCTTGTGCTGATCCTACAACCTTGTGTACAGGGCTGCTGAGATAGCATAGGAAGAACCAGTAGCACCCACTCTTGATTATGCCTTCAAACATGCCTCAGGGAGGGCAGCAACTAGTTGCTGTCCATAGAGCACAGACTAATCAGGGCCTGAATGTGCCCAAATGGTGCCACAGCTGTCTGCACGTTATAGGTTCCCTGGAACCAGTGAAGTGTGAGGAAAGAATAAAGAACTCCCAGAAGAGGTTATAGCTCATGGTTATAACATGGCCAAAAGCTACTGCCAGGAGGAATGTGGCCACTCAGATTGAGCTCCTGTATTTGTCAATGACAGCAACTGTTTCATGAGAACTCAGGCCCTTCAGCTGGAAAACAGAGATGTAGAGCAGAAAGTAGCCCCTACAATACAGAATAAAATTACCAATGACCTCCATGTTACTTAGATGTGCACAAGTCCATGGGACCAGAGGCGTCCACTCAAGGGTCCTTGAGAGATGGCATTATTTGTCAACATCTGCTGAAATCATGCTAAGCCATGCTGTCATAGGATAATCAAACACTGAAAGTGATGTAAATGCAATATAGTTCATTTTAGCTCTTGCTTTGTCTTTATCTACATGGCAATATTTCTTGACTTGTCAATAAATACACAGCTCTGAAACCACAGACAGTGGCTGGTGAGTTCTGTAGAAATTTTGTTTAACATAGCCAGTCTTACATTGCAAACTCTTCTTGCTTATCCTGTTCCACCAGCACTTCAAGGAGTAGTAGTGTTCCAAATGCTTCCTACTTGACAAGTTGTTTGCTTGTCCCAGGTAGCTTTCTTAGAGACAAATACACCACACAGTAAAATGTAATATGGGATAAACAATACATCAAAATGCCTTTTCTATTACATCATCCATAACAATATTAAAAATAAATTATGTATGTCAAATGCAGGTAGCAAAAACACTAGAATTGGAAAAATTCTGGTTTATGTACTTTTGTCAAAGAATTCTGTATTTTTTAACTGAGATATCTAAGGAAGAACAAACATTGTATTTCTCAGATCTCTTGCCTGGAGAGAGTTGTGCTTTATTTTTTTAGATACAATTCTTGCTTGCTTGGCTTTTTCTTTGTTTGGGTTTTCATTTGGGTTTCTTTTTTGGTTTGGGGTGTTTTGGTGTTTTGGTTGTGGTTTTTTGTTGTTGTTGGTGGTGGTTGATTGGATGGTTTGGGGTTTTGTTTTCATTCAGTTTTTTGTTCTTTTTTTTTTTTATTATTATTATTCCACATAATTCAAAGTGCTTCAAGGATTTTTCCTTTTTATCTCCTCTTTTTTCCTTTTGCAGTTTTTGATGTCTCTAGTGAATATAGGCAAGGGAATAATATCAAATTTTATCTCTGCATTATCCCCGCTGAGTATGATCCTACAGGAGAAAATGGAAAGAATAATCAGTATCAGTCAAGGAGATAAAGGCTGAACTTGATCCATAATTAAACAATACTTTGACATGGCTATGTGAAAAGGAAGTAGCTATCACTACTCTCTGCTTTTTGATAAGACTTATCTCCATTTGAAAGAATGCTTTTAAAGTGTTGAGTTTTTTCCCCTGCTATTGTTTTCAATAAAATGCTTGATTATCACAGTATCACAGTATCACCAAGGTTGGAAGAGACCTCACAGATCATCAAGTCCAACCCTTTACCACAGAGCTCAAGGCTAGACCATGGCACCAAGTGCCACGTCCAACCTTGCCTTGAACAGCCCCAGGGATGGTGACTCCACCACCTCCCCAGGCAGCCCATTCCAGTGTCCAATGACTCTCTCAGTGAAGAACTTTCTCCTCACCTCAAGCCTA
>WAAF01012109.1:25939-36260 GCA_013400475.1 Tricholaema leucomelas
GGTCACCTGGTCATAGAAGGAGATCAGGTTGGAGAGGCAGGATCTGCCCTTCCTAAACCCATGCTGGCTGGACCTGAGCTCTTTGCCATCCCTCAGGTGAGCTCTTATCACCCCCAAGATAACCTGCTCCATCAGTTTCCCTGGCACTGAGGTCAGGCTGACGGGTCTGTAGTTCCCAGGTTCCTCCATCCAACTCTTCTTGTGGGTGGGGACCACATTGGCTACTTTCCAGTCTCCTGGAACCTCTCCGGTGAGCCAGGACTGGTGGAAAATGATGGAGAGTGGCTTCGCCAGCTCAGCTGCCAGCTCTCTCAGCACCCTGGGATAGATCCCATTTGGTCCCATGGACTTGTGGGATTATTGTCTAGATGTTGGAATTATTCTATTATTTTTTATATATATTCTATATGCTGATGTTTTTCCTTTAATGATACCAAATACTACGGCACAAAGGTAAGAATGTACTGAGGTTCAAATAAATGGTGGTGCAAACAATGCAAGGATTGATCATTCTTTCCCCCTGCTCCTAGAAGATAGAAGGGCAAATCATAGAATCATGGAATCATAGAATCAACCAGGTTGGAAGAGACCTCCAAGATCACCCAACTATCATCCAGCCCTATCCAGTCAACTAGACCATAGCACTAAGTGCCTCATCCAGTCTGTTGCTCACCACCTCCAGGGACGGCGACTCCACTACCTCCCTGGGCAGCCCATTCCAATGGCAAATGACTCCCTCTGGGAAGAATTTCCTCCTAACATCCAGCCAATAACTCCCTCAGCACAACATGAGACTGTGTCCCCTTGTTCTGTTAAATGGCCCTGCAAGGAAGTGCACTCCTCACTACTTTGGGATGCCGTTGAACAGACTGACAGAAAAAGTGCTCCTTAGAAATAGTATGTTCTTCAAGCATCTGTTGGACATTGACAAGGCTCTGGGAATAATATATCATAGAAAAATAAATTCAAGGCCAAAGGTGAAACCTAAGAAATATATACATCTGCTCCTCATTATGCTCAGGAAGATAGGCCTGGCTTCTTGAACAGGTTTTTATTATGTCCTTGTATGTAAAATTCGTTCTGGGCATTACCGTTGCCAACTTAAACTTTCACACTTCTATTTTAAAAGCACAGAAATCATAAACCTAGTGTAAGTCCCAAGAATCTTTGATTACAGTTGGCCTCAACACCCACCAGAAGTTGCCACTGTAGAGATTACTCAAGAAGTCATGATCTTTCATTTTTTCACTTAAGCACTGCTACAGTCTTGTGTATAGCTGAAGACTGACAAACTACAAGATATTAGACATAACTAGACACTAGAAAAAGTGTGTCAACTTTATCTAGATCAAACAGATATTAAATATTTTTTTTCTGTGAAAACCAAAATATGAGGATACTCAAATGTTGGTTTTCTTGTAGTAGTTCTAACCTCTCTTATGGATAGAAAAATGTTGCAAAATTTAGCTTCACACCAGGCTTTTGCAATGAGTTCTGTAATTTGGATATAGGACTTCAGTCTTCATCTGTCCTGAATTTTCTGAATATGTCCCAGAAAGCAACCTATCTGCTCAATACCCACACTGCACCATATCTGCTCTCCATTGGATCACACTTTTGGCAAAGTATATACCTCCGAGAGGGGTTGTGCAGCAATGGGAGAGAGATTTAATCACATAACTCATCTTGCTCACTATGTGGGCAAGAGTGTCTTCTGCCTGATGATCCTGGTGGCACAGGCCACTTGCCTATTTTTTTCAACAGATATTGTTCAAAAAGTATTCATCTAATTGATTAAGAATTTTTATCCATATAAATCTGGGCAACATTTCTTTATCTTGGTCATGAAAGACTTTACCAATAACATAACAGACCTAGAATCTGCTATTTTTTATCTCATATCCATAAAACTAACAGTTTTACCATATTAATGCTGTAATTAATTAATTTACCATATAATTTACCACATTAATTACCATATACTCTACTATAGGCTATAATGAAAAAATTTACTGCAAGGAAGTGCAGTAAACATTTGTTTGTTAAATGTAGCATAATAATTCCATAAATTATCACATTGATTATTCTTAAAATAATTTTTTAGGCATGGTTTCCCACTCTATATCAATAAGTGAAAAAAAAACTCTGTAAAGCTCTTGAGGTCTGAAAGCTCAAGAAAAGTTCTGGCCATGAACCACAATGTTTGGTTCTGGTATTTTACAACATTTTCATTTCCGCTTTTTATTTTACATTACAAAAATCTGTTTACACAGATGTTTTGTCTTTAATGTCCATTTCAGGTGGCATTTGGATGTCATGTAGATAGAACTCATATTACTAAAGAAGATAAGCTTCAGTATGTTCACTACCTCCTAGACCTAGCAATAATAGTACTACCAGATAATGTCTCTGTTGTTGTCTTACAGCTTCTTAAAAAGCACGCTTTGAGTACAACCATACTGCATGTTTTAGTAATATCCAAAATCTGCAATGTGTATTTAAATCCAGACATATGAGATCATACAATCAATCAGGTTGGAAGAGACCTCCAAAATCATCCAGCACAACCTATCATCCAGCCCTATCCAGTCAACTAGACCATGGCACCAAGTGCCTCATCCAGTCTTTTCCTGAACACTCCCAGTGACGGTGACTCCACCACCTCCCTGGGCAGCCCATTCCAATGGCAAATCACTCTTTCAGGGAAGAACTTCCTCCTAACATCCAGCCTATACTTCCCCCGGCACAACTTGAGGCTGTGTCCCCTTGTTCTGTTGCTGGTTGCCTGGGAGAAGAGACCAACCCCCACCTGACTACAACCACCCTTCAGGTAGTTGTAGACAGCAATGAGGTCATCCCTGAGCCTCCTCTTCTCCAGGCTAAACAACCCCAGCTCCCTCAGCCTCTCCTCATAGGGCCTGTGTTCTAGGCCCCTCACCAGCTTTGTTGCCCTTCTGTGGACACGTTCCAGCACCTCAACATCTCTCTTGAATTGAAGAGCCCAGAACTCGATAGAGTACTCAAGGCATGGCCTGACCAGTGTTGAGTACAGGGGAAGAATAACCTCCCTCCTCCTACTGGCCACACTGTTCCTGATACAGGCCAAGATGCCATTGGCCCTCTTGGCCACCTGGGCACGCTGCTAAACATGAGTTCAGCCTACTATCTACCAGTACCCCCAGGTCCCTTTCTTCCTGGCTGCTCTCCAGCCACACTGTCCACAGCCTGTAGCACTACTTAGAGTTGTTGTGGCCGAAGTGTAGAACCCTACACTTGGCCTTGTTAAATTTCATCCCATTGGCCTCTGCCTATCCACTCAGCCTGGCAAGGTCCCTCTGCAGGCCTCTCCTACGCTCCAACAGATTGACTCCTGCTCCTAGCCTGGTGTCATCTACCAACTTACTGATGCTGGACTCAATCCCGTCACTCAGATCATCAATAAAGATATTGAACAGGACTGGGCCCAGCACTGTTCCTTGGAGGACTCTATTAGTGACTGGTTGCCAATTGCATGTGGCATCATTCACCACCACTCTCTGGGTCTGGCCTTCCAGCCAGTTCCTGACCCATATCAGAGTCCATCCAAGTCACAAGCTGCCAGCTTTACCAGGAGATTGTAGGGCAGTCACCGTCACACATGCCAAAGCAATGGTCTTTTTTTTATTTTGCTGCACAGAAAATATGAACGTTTTGGCCTCTAGGCTTATTCAGTTTCCTTTCTAGAGAAGAAAAAGAGAGAAAAGAGTATTATGAAAGCAACTACTCAGAACTGATCAAAATTTAAGCATGAAAGCAAAAGAATAGAAGAAAAATAAATAATTGCAGTGAGGCAGACATGAAAAAACTTTCATGAATCCTCCGTCTGTGCATTGATACAGTTTTCTTTTGCAGGTCCAGTGAGTATTTTCTGATAATCATTAATACATACGGACTATAATATATATGATACTGTTGTAAATATTTTACCTGCATTGTCATGATAATCAGTTCTTAGTTTAGGCGTTAAGATATGCAAGACTAAAACACTTGTGAAGTTTGCTGCCATTTTAAGAGAAATAGTTTACAGGACAAAAGGTACAAAGTAGTAGGCAGTAAATTTGCTGTAGTGACAAACACACAGCAGCTACTCTGTAAAGCTCCTATATCTGCACTGTGAAGTTATAATATCTTATCTGTGTGCAATGTAGCCTTGAGAAAGAGGCTGTAAAATGCTGAGATTAGAAAAAGAAATAGCAGCACAGAAATCAAGATAATTGACCATAGAGAAGTTAGTAAGGTAGAAAGCAAGATTAAATGTTAACAGCAAACCTATTTCTGGAAGATAGGGTCAGAAATTACTTCCTTCTATTTTGTTCGTAAGGTTAGAAATGGCTAATATATGCAAAGCAGGCATCATGGAAGCATATGATGTGAATTTAAAGCATCACTTTGATCAAAATAATTCAAAAAATTGATGGTGGGAGGCAGAAAAAAGTAAGACAGAGGTAAATAGTCTCTTTTATTTGCTTAAAGGATGAAGTGTGTGAAAGCAAATAATCTTCTTTGATTTGCATTGAATAACAATGTTTTCTTTCCCTGCCACTGAAATGTGTTTTACAGTTTAGGCAGCACTCAGTGTTTAAATTCTGTTATTGCATACTAGAATATATAAGAAGTTTAACACTATTATTTGGGAAATTCCAGCTATTCAAAGATGGATTTATTACTGTATCTAGCAGTAGGGTCATAATTTTCTCTGACTGTGAGATATAAATGTGAGCCTCTGTTTGCTTTTCTAGAATACTTAAGAGTGATGCTTGATGAAAATGATGTTGGATGTTGAGAAATTTTCTCAAACAGTTTACTAGTCTTAGAGTTGGAGACTTTGGAAAATATAAGACAGTGAGAGCTGAAATACTCACATATTGAAGCGTTTTGAGAAGCTGAATGGGTATTTCTTCTATTTAAAGTGAGTTAATTGTCAAGGTCCAGAGAACAGAGATTAACAATATCTCTGTCCAGAGGAGCAAGATCTGTTCTTCTGGATTTCCGTGTTGTGAAATTAAGGTGCAAACGAGACCACATATCACCACTAAACTATTTATTAAAGGATAAGGATGGACAAAACAGAGGGAGAGAGAGAGAAGGGGGAGAGAGAGGGAAGGGGGAGAGAGAGGGAAGGGGAAGAGAGAGAGAGATAAAGAGAATGATGGAGAAGAGAAGAATGAGCAGGGAAGGAAAAGAGCTGGGATCATATTACCCTCAGTTGCAGACGGTGGGGAGAGAGAGAGAAAGACGGGTGCGTGGCCCAGGAATGATCTTCGGTGGAGTTTGTCAGGCTTCTTTTGGTGGTGGTGCAGCTCTGGTGGTCTTGTGGTGGTCCGTCCTTGGTGGTCTGGCAGAAGTGCCACTGGTGGTCTGCTGGGAGGTGCCACCCTTTGGCAGGCATTGCTTCTGCCTTTTATACAGTTTTCTGCCCAGTGTCCGGCTGTGGCTCCCCAGGAAATCTTCCTGTGCATTCTAATGCATTCGCAGGGGTCCAGCACCACCAGGGAGAGGGCCTCCACCCTCTCCCTGGCTGTACCTGTCCATACCCTGAATACACATAGGCCTTTTCCCTTCGGGGTAGCTGAGATAGGCATCCTGGGCACTCCAGCCAGGCTGAGGTCCAGGAGTTTCAAAGGCATTGTCTGTTGATTTGCATCCCTGACCTTTAGGCCAAGCACCCTGTCTGAGTCCCAGAAGCTAACAAAGGCAATTTTTATCTTTGTTGATTAGGGGAGACGATGCAATCTTTATCTTTGTTGATGAACAAGAGAGAGGATTTAGACTGTCACAGTAATGATGTTGTAATTGATCATCAGATGACTTTTTTAATATGACTGCTGCTGCTGATAGTCCTGTAGCAATGTCTTTTCCTCCTATGAATGGAACAGTGAACATATGGCCACTTCTGGATGTGACCAGTTCAACTCTGTTGTAAGATCTATGGTTTTTTTATTTAAATGTCATCAAATACCTGGTGAAGGGAAAATCTGTTCCCAAGCGCTGGATAGGAAGCAGGAGACATAAACAGCCTTCCACCAACAAAGTTCTGTGAGATAAGTTTGATCATGATCCTGTACGTTTCCAGCTTTTCCAGCAGCTCATTCTCTCCTCCTTAGTGACTCTGTGCTGCTACCCTCAGTCCTCCACCAAGAGCCCTGCAGAACCAGAATACTCATAAAACAGATAGATGGTTAAAAGAACTTGTGCTGCTATTTTTAAATTGTGATTTCCTCCTAATAGTACCACATTTCTGGAAAACAGTACTCCAAAACTCATTCAGGTTGTATGGTGTTCATTGATATTCTTAATATGTATCTATCTCCAAGGAACTTCTTCACTCATTAGTACCCATTAGCTAGTTTATGGCATGATCTCATAGTACTTGGCACTTACTCCAAATTGAACAACTAAGAATTCATATGGAATAAATTTGTCTAACATATGCAGACTCTATTGATAATTTTCTTTGTTAACTTTATAGTACATATTGTAATTTAAGATTGTTGTCTACCAATACAGAAATCGTACCTGTATCATAGCTTTTTTTTTTTTTTTTTTTTTTTTTTTGGAAGAGAGTAGGACTTGTATTAATTTTTTGCCTGAGGATTTGAGCTGGCTACTGCTGCTAATTTCCCCAAACTCTTTCAAGCTTGAAGTCGTCAGCTGCCTTGTGGTAAATTGTGTGCCTAATTTTGGTTTTCTTTTATGATTTGAACTGTACAGCTGGGATCTGTGTCTGTTTTCCCTAGTTTATTCTTGCAAACCACTGCATATAGATAATGCAATAATGCATACAAAATTGTTCCACTTTGTTGAGAAAGTTTCAGCTTAATGCGATCAGATGAAATTGACAACTGAAGGCAACTGCGCTCAAAGATTATTTTAACTCATACCATCAACATTGCACATTTCTCATGCAAGATGCTGATATAGATGGGCTGTAGTATCTTTTCACCATCTTAGGATTGTAGGATACTGATAATACGATATATCACAGACATAGGTATTAGAACACCTTAAGAGAATTTTGATACTTCATCATGACTGCAGTGCCCATGCATTTTAAAATTGTAGAGTGCTATCATCACATCCATGAAACATGGTATGAACCCATGATGTGATCTCATACCAATGCTTGCATGTTGTGGCTTACTGTGTTAGAAAAAGCAATGCTTGCATCAATCCTTCAAGAAATTTGAACTGGTAAGTTTTAATTTGTATCTCCCCCATTTTTTTCCTAACTTTATTTGGCCTGGAAACTGATCTTCCAGGTGCAAGTTTTATTCAAGCAGAACTAGGCTTTCATTTTGCTTTTCTATAATCTCTGTTGAAGTGGCTTGGTTTAATTTTATCACATTTTTATTGTATTTTAAATAACAGCACAAGAAACAAAAATATCTTCAGCCTTTTTGCAGACAATCTTTTCCTTTGGAAGGGAGAATAGTTGATGCTCAAAATTGTCTACAGCCATTTACAAGTAAAATTTGCCAAAATGGGTGAAATATGAATTTAATCTCCTCATTGAGTAATACCTGTGATCTTCAATTTACCTTAGAAACTCAGACATCTCTTCTGTTAAACTTCTGATTGCTCG
The DNA here is from genome assembly GCA_013400475.1 of Tricholaema leucomelas. NCBI lineage: Eukaryota > Metazoa > Chordata > Aves > Piciformes > Lybiidae > Tricholaema lacrymosa > Tricholaema leucomelas. Next base: position 33,561 of record WAAF01012109.1, read on the forward strand.
AAAATTGTCCTTACAAACAATTCCCCCTAGACTAGAGTATGTGATTTAGTGCTACAATTGTCATATCTAGTTAGAAATAATATAGAATGACTGTAATGTACTTCAGGGAACCTTAAATGTAAAATTCAATACTGTCTTGAAAAAAACAAAAATGCAAGGGTCTCTACTATGATACTGGAGTGGATATAACTGAATATCGTCAGGGAAGTCTATTATCTGTGTTAGATCCCATGTTGTAAAACTACATGTATAATATAGCTAAATGTCTTATTTTTACTTCAGTGTTTGGACTCTTTTCAGATCATAACATCATAAAACCAGTAAAAGGTTTGGACTAGATTTTTCAAAACTTACTCTAACAGACAATTTTCCATCTCCTCAAATTGGGCCTGATTTTCAACTCAATAAAAGTGAAGATCTTCTGAACAAGGGTCTTTTTTGGGAACAGGCATTAATCTGCATTGAAAAGATATTTAAACTTAATTCAGGGACAGTGTCTATGGATACTATTTTGTTTTTTTCATACCATCATATTCTGATTTACCCTAAACATTGTGCATCAGTCTTGGTCTAAGTCCGATCATGATACTTAACTGACTTGATTTCTGATGTTGCATTTCCTGTTGTTTCCATTTGTAGTGGTTTGGGTGTCCCCCGCCCCTCCACACTTTAGAAATCACCCAGACTAGACTCAGACAGCTCTGGAAATATGAATGAAGCTTATATTTACAGCTAGCACAATATACAAGCAGATATTTACAGTATATACAGTTATAGACAGAAATATACAAGGTAAAAGTTAATACAGAAACACAACTCCCCTCCCAGAAACCTGAGTTCCCAAGAGGGGCTCCCAACCACCCACTCACCCTCTCAACTTTACCCCAGTCCCAAGGAAGAATGGAGGTTCAGCCAGGGGGGTTAAGAAGCAAGGTGAATCAGCCAAAGCAAATGGAGGGTGAGGTTAGAGAGTAAGATGGAGTTCAGCCAGCCACACGAGCTCCCCAGCACACTAAGTGACCAGAGCAAAGACGAGAGTGAAGTGACTTTATCTGTGTTTTGCTTTTTATTCTGATACATCTCAGCGAGACTATGAGGGAAGTAGACATCACCATTGTTTTCATTTCACACTCTGTGACCTAATCCTTCTCATCAAAACGTTCTAGCTAGCTTCAAACTAGCACAACCTGTGTCAACTAAATCCCTGTATTTCCGAACCTTTGTACTGCCAGGCCACCTAATGAATACATTCCAATAGATTCGGTTCTCTCCACTATCCCTTTCCTCCTCCTGGCTGGAGGCAGGCATCCCTAATCCTGAACATGGCATGTGGGGTGTACACAATGATTGGTGTTGTTGTGAGAGAAATTGCAATTGTTGGAATAATTGCAGCAGCTATGGGGAGCTGAAGAAGTGACAGCTACTTTTCTGGCATTACTGCTTATGTTTCTGCCACTCTACAGTTCCCTGACTCTCTTTGAAAGAGCTGAAGTAGGTTGATCATCCCTCTTGGTCATGTTCTCACCAAATCGGTCATGCAAAAGTATCCACATTGACACGTGATTGCTGATGTCTAGGTGGAATTTGTCTCCTCCTGGGCTGGAATTGCCTTACAGGAGAAGGGTGTCTGTTCCTGATGGCAGAAACATGCACCCATTCAGATGATGCAGGGATGGGATCCTTTACCAAACTGGAGATGGAGGTTTTAAGATCCTCCTTCAGTTCTTTCATGCCTTCTTTAATGCCTTCCTTTATGCTATTCTTAATGCCATTCTCAATGCTATCTTTAATGCTGTATTTTATCTCTGTACCTAGATTTTTTTATGACACAGATTATGGCAGAATGTGTGCCTGAGCTGGTCAGTGAATTCACCAACAGTGAAAGACCTTCCATTGTCACTTCTTGGTAGAAATGTGCTAGCCAAGATGTTAGCATAGGATGAGGGAGCAAGCTTAATAAGCTTCTTCATGAGACCTGTTCTAAGAGGAATGTCATCAGGCTCATGTGTGCCATGATCTCCACAGAGCACTTCCTTCACAGCAAAAGCCTTCAGAAGCTTAATTCCCTGCTCAGTGGTGTTCCACTTCTTAGCCGCCCATGGCAGATCTTCTCGGGAAGCATATCTCATAGCCACAGCCAACAGAAGGCATGTCCACAAGCTAACCTTATCAAGAGGACTTGTTAGGTATTTGCCGCTCCACTCTCTTTTTGAGTGGTCCTAGCTGCTTGGCAGACTTGTCTCCTGCCTGCAGGGCACTGGCACTGATAGTACAGCATGTCACCAGCCAGCTTAAGATTTGCTCTCTTGATTCCCTCGAGTATTCCTTTCTGACTTCCCTGACCTCTCTGAGGGGATCATTGGAATCCTGGATGTCATCCTTCTCTTCTTCTTGTTGATTTGGTTGTCCCTGGCCTAGAAACAGAACTTTCCTAAGAGCACTCTTAAACTCATCGGAACCATCCTCTTTCTTGGCAGCCAACCTCATAGCACTACTCTTATTTGAGTACTGGGATCTAAGCAGGTTTGCCAAATCTCAAAGACTATATGTCTCCTCTTCCTCCTCTTGCTCACCAGAGGTCCCCTCTCCTAAGTCCTCTTTTGAATCACTCTCTGTCAAATGTCGTGCCTTATTTTGGGCTTTGCAGGCACCAAGATGGCCTGCATGGTGACAGACTTTGATGAGTCCACTAGTGGTTTT
>WAAF01012112.1:13493-30796 GCA_013400475.1 Tricholaema leucomelas
GTCTGGGGGGGGGTGCCCAGGAGTTGAGGTGCCCCTTGAGGGGGGTTTTGAGTGGGGGGCTTGGGTGGGGGTGCAGCCTGGAGACCTGCTGGGTGTGACTGGGCACAAGGGATGGGACTGGGAGGGGTCTAGGGGGGGTTCCCCTGAGGGGGGGGCTTGGATGGAGGCCTGCAGTGTGGGGGTGCAGCCTGGGGGGGACCTGCTGGGTGACACTGGGGACCCTGTGCGGGCTGAGATGCTCTGGGTTGTGGCACCCCTGGGCTACTGATGCCACCCTGGGCATCCCCAGCACCCCTGGGCAACCCCAGCGCCCCCTCCCCCACCTCAGTGCTCCCTGCTGAGTACCCATCCTGATGCTCCAGGGGATGCCAGGATGAAGTCACCCTGTTAGGTGCCCACCCTGGCACTCCAGGGGCTGCCAGGGGTGAGCTGCTCAAGCCTGGTCCAGCTCCTGCTGGTGCCCATCCCACACCCCCCTGCTCCAGGAGCTGCCCTCAGGGGGGGCACTGCCCCCGTTTGTGGGCACGGGGAGGACCCGGCGGTGGCAGTGGTGGGCACGGGGGGGTATGGGGGGGTGGGGGCAGGTTGGCAGCGTGGGGGGAGGGGAACCAACCTCCTGCTGATCAGCTTTGGGAATTTTGCCCTTTCCAAACTGGCACCAACTGGAGCGTCCCTGCCCGGCAGAGCTGCCCAGCAGCCGCGGCTGGGAGCTGTGGCAGGGGGGGAGGGTGGCACAGAGCAGCCCCTCCCGTGCCCACCCTCCCATCTCCCCCCCCCAACCCTGCTTAGGGACACTGAGGACACTCTGAGTGTGCCCAGCCACAGGCAGCAGTGCTCAGCCCCGGGGGAAACTGAGGCAGGGAGAGACCTTGGGGGGGTGCAAGGTCCAGGGTGGTCTTCTGCCCCCCCCCCCCCCGCCTTTTGGGTTCCCCCTTTTGGGGGGGTGGGTTTAAACCACCCCATCTCNGGGGAGTGTGGGTCCACCCACCCTCTCCCCTGCCCCCTCCCCCCCCCACCCCTGCTTATGGACACTGAGGAGCCTCTGAGTGTGCCCAGCCGCAGGCAGCAGTGCTCAGCCCCGGGGGAAGCTGAGGCAGGGTGGGGCAGGGGCCAGGGGGGTCTCCTGCCCACCCCCACCCTTTGGTTTCACTCTCAGGGGGGGGGTTGGGTTCAAACAACCTCGGTTCTGTCCCTGCCAGCGAGGAGGGTGGCAGGAGGGGACACTGGCACGGGGTGGGTAGGGGGTGGGGGTGAAGTGATGCTCCCCCAGGTGGCAGCGGTGGGCACAGGGCTGGATGTGGCCCTCCCGAGGCTGGGTGCTGGGCACTGTGCCAGCGAGGAGCTGGCACCATCCATGGCCCTGGAATTCTTTCCGTTCCCTCTGGGATCTGGAGGAGCTGGGGGAGGAGCCAGGGAGCTGCCAGGGGGCTGGGGGTGGGCACAGGGCAGCTGCTGAGGGTGGTGACATGGCAGGGGTGAGGGCAAATGGGCACCAAGGGTGGCAGGGGTGGGGGAGATGGGGACTGGCTGCTGAGGGTGGTGGCACTGTGGGGCTGGGCACTGGCTGGTGGCACTGTGGGGCTGAGCATAGGCTGTTGGCACCGTGGGGCTGGGGACACTGAGTTTGTTGGCACCATAGGGCTGGTCACAGGCTGTTGGCACTGTGGGAGTGGGCACAGGCTGGTGGCACCATAGGGCTGGGGACAGGCTGGTGGCACCGTGGGGCTGCTGCCAACTCCCTGCTGCTGAGGGATTCAATTCGTGAGGACCTCAGGAGTGGAGGTTCAGTGAATGCCACCCAGGGGGCAGCAGGGACAGGAATGTGCCAGGAGCTGGGAACCAGGCTGGGGAGGGGCAGGGAGGGGACACAGGGACATGGGGAGGGGACAGAGCTTGAAACGACCCCCCCAGATAGTGAGGCTAGGACCAGGAGGGATCCTCCAGGACCAGGATGGATCCTCCAGCATCAGGATGGATCCTATAGCATCAGAATGGATCCTGTAGGATCAGGATGGATCCTTCAGCGTCAGGATGGATCCCCTAGGATCAGGATGGATCCTCCAGCGTCAGGATGGATCCTATAGCATCAGAATGGATCCTGTAGGATCAGGATGGATCCCCTAGGATCAGGATGGATCCTCCAGCGTCAGGATGGATCCCCTAGGATCAGGATGGATCCTCCAGCAGCACCACCCCAACCTGCATGTCCCTTGGAGCTGCTCCAGCTTCGGCATCCTCCCTTCACCCAGCCCTGGCAGCCTCAGAGCCAAGAGGCAGGAGAAGAAAATAGCAGCAGGGACTGAGGAGGAAGAGGAGGAGGAGGAGGAGGAGGAGGAGAAGGAGAAGGTGAGGAGGAGAAATAGGAGGAGGGGAAGGAGAAGGAGAAGAAGGAGAGGAGGAGAAAGAGGAGGAGAGGAGGAGGGGAAGGAGAGGAGAAGGGGAAGGGGAAGGAGAGGAGGAGGAGGAGGAGGAGAGGAGGAGCAGCAGAAGCAGCTTCTCCTGCCAAGCTGCTTTCCCAGTGCCCACCTGTGCCCATGCCTGTGCCCATGCCTGTGCCCATGCCTGGCCCTGGCTGTGGAGCCTCAATTGTCGCTGGCATTGGGGACCCTCCTGAGCCAGCAGGGAGCTGCCAGCTGGGAGGTGCCAGCTGGGAGCTGCAGGGCAGAGCCTTGCCGGGGGGGTGGTGCCAAGGGGGTTTGTGTCTCCAACTTGCCAGGGTGCAAGGGGATGCTGTGGGAGATGCCTGCTGGGTGCCAGTTGGGTGCCCATCGTGTCGTGGGTGGAGGGGATGCTTGGTGGCACCTCCAAAGCGAGCACCTCCCCCAGCTGCCCTCCCTGGCAAACCTCCCTGGGGGGCTTACCCCAGCCCCACTCTCCACCACTGGCATCCTCACTGCCACCCTGGGCACGGGGGGGAGTCCTCAGTGCCCAGCAGGCACTGTCCCTGCCTGCAGCCGTGACTGGGTAGAGCTGAAAGCCCCAAATTGGCAGAGCCAAAAATAGCCTTGGCCAGGGAGCAGAGCGGGGGGGGTGGGGGTGGGAGGTGCCAGGGCTCATCACATCTCCACCCTGGCACAGCCTCGTGGCACTGCGCTGCCAGCACCCTGCAGGATGGCATCTCAGGGGGATCCTGCTGGGATCTGTCACCAGGGCTGGGCTCAGCACCCTCCCTGCCTCAGTTTCCCCATGCAGCATGGGGGAGGGAGGGGACCCTCCAGTGCCAGCTCCCCGGGGGGGTTATTCCAGGGCTGGCACCGCTTATTTCCGTACCACTGCCTCCTGCCGGGTGAGGAGAGGCTGCGGGCACCGAGGCTGTGACAGCAGAGTGACAGCAACGGGCACAGGGACAGCAGAGGTGCCCTGGCCCGAGCAGCCAGCCACAGCCTCACCCTGCAGGGCTGTGACACTGTGGGGACAGAGCAGGGAGGGGGGACAGGGCCAGGAGAGATGCCACAGCCACAGCAACCTCCAGCTGTGGTCTCATCCTGAGGGGCTGTGGCACTGTGGTGACAGTGGAGTGGGGACAGGGACAAGGACAGTCCTGGCTCACCCTGCAGGGCTGTGACAGTGGAGAGGAGACAGCAGTGGGGACAGCGACAGGAGAGATGCCACAGCCACGACAACCTCTGTCCTGCCATGGCCTCATCCCGTGGGGCTGTGGCATTCTGGTGACAGTGGAGTGGGGACAAGGACAGGAAAGGTGCCCCAGGCTCAGCATCCTGCCATGGCCTCACCCTGCAGGGCTGTGACAGCACAGAGAGGGACATCGATGGGGACAGGGACAGGACTGGAGCCATCCTCATCCTCCTCTCTTTGCCCTCTTCCTGCTTGGCACAGGGCAGAGAGCTCCAAATCCTCTTCGCTCTCCGGCCGGGGAGGAGCAGAGCAGGGCTCAGGGCTCAGGGCTCAGGGCTCAGGGCTCAGGGCTCAGGACAGGGCTCAGGGCTCAGGGCTCAGGGCTCAGGGCAGGGCTCAGGGCTCAGGGATCAGGGCAGGGCTCAGGGCTCAGGGCTCAGGGCTCAGGGCTCAGGACAGGGCTCAGGGCTCAGGGTTCAGGGCTCAGGGCTCAGGGTTCAGGGCTCCATCTCAGGCTGAGCCTGGAGAGGTTTTGGTTTCCTTCTCCTTCCCTCGGCGTGGATTTGAGTTCCCTTCCTGTAAGCAAGCAACAAAAATAACAATGATCAGAGGAACCTTGGGAGGGAAGGAGGGAGGGGAAGGGGGAAAGGAGGAAAGGGAGGGAAGGGGAAAGGGAAGGAAGGGGAAAGGGAGGAATGGGGAAAGGGGAAAGAGGGGGGAAGGAAAAGGGAGAAGAGGAAAAAGGGAGAAGAGAGAAAGGGGGGAAGGGAGGAAGGGGAAAGGAGGAAAGGGAGAACAGGGAAAGGGGAGAAAGGAAGGAAAGGGAAAAGGGATGAAGGTGGAAGGGGGAAAGGGGAGAAAAGGAAAAGGAAGGAAAGGGAAAAGGAGAGAGAGGGGAATAGAAAGAAGGGGGAAAGGGGAGAAAGGGAAAAGATAGGAAAGGGAAAAGGAGGAAAGGGGAAAAGAGGAAAGGAAAAGGCACAGAAATTTTAAAAGGAGGAGGGAGGGGGAAAGGGAGAAAAGGGGAAGGGGAAAGGGAAAGGGAAAAGGAGGAAAGGGGAAAGGGAAAGGAAAGGGAAAAGGAGGAAAGGGCAAAGGGGAAGGAAAGGAAAAGGAGGAAAGGGGAAAGGGGAAGGAAAGGAAAAGGAGGAGGAAGGGGAAAAGGAGAAAAGGAAAAGGAGACAGAAAAAGGAGAAGATGGAGAAGAGGTGAACGAGGCAGGAAAGGGAAAAGGAGGGAGAAAATGAGGGGAAGAAAATGGGGGGAGGAGAAAAAGGGGAACCGGAGAGGGGCAAAGAGCAGCGGAGGGGGCGAGGAGGCTGCGGGCTGCGGCCGGGCGGCTGCGGCGGCGCCGAGCGGCGGAGCGGGAGCGGAGCTGAGCTCGGGGAGCTTCGGCTCCATCTGAGAGCTGTCAGCGCCGATCGCAGCTCCGCGCTTGACACAGCCGCGGGAGAGCTCAGCCCGGCCCGGCCCTGCCCGCGGCACCGGCACCGGCACCGGCACCGGCGCTGCCCAAACCCCACCCCCGGCAACCCTGCCCCCACCACGGGTCCAGCGCCGTGGGCACGAGTGGGGTGAGGAGGGGGAGGCAGCCCCTGCGTGTCTGTGTGCCCCCCCCGACGTCTGTGTGCCCCCCAATGTGTGCCCCCCAATGTGTGCCCCCCAATGTGTGCCCCCCAATGTGTGCCCCCCAATGTGTGCCCCCCAATGTGTGCCCCCCAATGTGTGCCCCCCAATGTGTGCCCCCCAATGTGTGCCCCCCAATGTGTGCCCCCCAATGTGTGCCCCCCAATGTGTGCCCCCCAATGTGTGCCCCCCAATGTGTGCCCCCCAATGTGTGCCCCCCAATGTGTGCCCCCCAATGTGTGCCCCCCAATGTGTGCCCCCCAATGTGTGCCCCCCAATGTGTGCCCCCCAATGTGTGCCCCCCAATGTGTGCCCCCCAATGTGTGCCCCCCAATGTGTGCCCCCCAATGTGTGCCCCCCAATGTGTGCCCCCCAATGTGTGCCCCCCAATGTGTGCCCCCCAATGTGTGCCCCCCAATGTGTGCCCCCCAATGTGTGCCCCCCAATGTGTGCCCCCCAATGTGTGCCCCCCAATGTGTGCCCCCCAATGTGTGCCCCCCAATGTGTGCCCCCCAATGTGTGCCCCCCAATGTGTGCCCCCCAATGTGTGCCCCCCAATGTGTGCCCCCCAATGTGTGCCCCCCAATGTGTGCCCCCCAATGTGTGCCCCCCAATGTGTGCCCCCCAATGTGTGCCCCCCAATGTGTGCCCCCCAATGTGTGCCCCCCAATGTGTGCCCCCCAATGTGTGCCCCCCAATGTGTGCCCCCCAATGTGTGCCCCCCAATGTGTGCCCCCCAATGTGTGCCCCCCAATGTGTGCCCCCCAATGTGTGCCCCCCAATGTGTGCCCCCCAATGTGTGCCCCCCAATGTGTGCCCCCCAATGTGTGCCCCCCAATGTGTGCCCCCCAATGTGTGCCCCCCAATGTGTGCCCCCCAATGTGTGCCCCCCAATGTGTGCCCCCCAATGTGTGCCCCCCAATGTGTGCCCCCCAATGTGTGCCCCCCAATGTGTGCCCCCCAATGTGTGCCCCCCAATGTGTGCCCCCCAATGTGTGCCCCCCAATGTGTGCCCCCCAATGTGTGCCCCCCAATGTGTGCCCCCCAATGTGTGCCCCCCAATGTGTGCCCCCCAATGTGTGCCCCCCAATGTGTGCCCCCCAATGTGTGCCCCCCAATGTGTGCCCCCCAATGTGTGCCCCCCAATGTGTGCCCCCCAATGTGTGCCCCCCAATGTGTGCCCCCCAATGTGTGCCCCCCAATGTGTGCCCCCCAATGTGTGCCCCCCAATGTGTGCCCCCCAATGTGTGCCCCCCAATGTGTGCCCCCCAATGTGTGCCCCCCAATGTGTGCCCCCCAATGTGTGCCCCCCAATGTGTGCCCCCCAATGTGTGCCCCCCAATGTGTGCCCCCCAATGTGTGCCCCCCAATGTGTGCCCCCCAATGTGTGCCCCCCAATGTGTGTGTGCCCCCCAGTGTGTCTGTGCCCCCCAATGTGGTGCCCCCCCCAATGCGTGTGTCCCCTGGCACAGACACGAAGGGGCACAGTGACAAGCAGGGCACTAAGATGAAGGGGGCACAGCAGCAAGATTCAGGTGGCAAGAGGGGCACGAGAACGAGGGGGGCACAGCAGTGGGGGTGGGCAGGGTGACAAGGGGAGGGGCACAGCAGGGAGAGCAGCAGGGGGAGGGTGGCAGCGTGAGGAGGGTGGCACGGGGGGGGGGTGCCCCTCGCCGCCTCTCAAGCCTGCAGCCTTCACCTGTCTCCTTGGCACAATGTCAAGGCTCTGTGCCACCAGGAGCCTTGCAGGGCTGTGCTGTGCCAGTCGCTGGGCACTCAGCCTCCCCCACGCCTCTCTCACCCGTGGCCAGACTAAACAGAGACTGGCACCTTTGGGGCACCCAGTAAAGGCCCTCCTTGGTGGCAGGAGCTGGCTGCCAGCCCAGGGGCATCGCATGGTGACAGCTCCCACACTCTGACCAGCACTGGCAGTGCCCACTGGTGGCTTGGCTGGCAGCAGGAGGGTGGCATCAGCACCCACTAGTGCCTGTCGTGGGCTACCGCTGTGCTGGGCACTGATGGGGCACAGCAGGATCCCTCAGTGGGTGTCTGAGGGGCATGGGGGTGGGTGGCATCCCTGCCATCCAAGGGTGGTGCCCTTGGTGTGCCAGGGGAGAGTGAGTTGTGCCAGATGCGATTATCTGCTGCTGGATTAGTGGCTGGGCTGGCATTTGCTGGGCATGGGGCTGGGCAGGGGCAGCAGTTCCTGAACTGGGGGCATTGACACAGCTGGAGGTGGGCAGAGCACCCAGAGTGGGCAGCTCCTTGCTGCCTGGCATTGTTACCTGTCATCTGCCAAACCCAGTGCCTGTGCCGTGCCATGCCAGTGCCATGCCATGCCAGCCTGGTGCCTGGCTGGTTCGGTGCCATGCCTGCCCTGTGCCAGCCAATGCCAAGCCAGTGCTGCCCATGGGGCTGGCGAGGAGGAGCCTCTGGTTCCCTCCATGCTGTGCCAGACCACAGCAGAACAGGGTTGGTGCCATCCCAGCCCCACTCCATGCCAGCCAACCATGCCCATAGGGCAGGGGGGAGGGGTTGGGGGTCCCCCTGCCTCCACCTGTGCCAACCTCCCCCCTGCCCCCTCCTGTGTGGCTGCCTCTGCCAGGCTGCTCTGCCTCTGATCTCCTCTCGCCCACCTCTCTCCTGGCACCTTCCTCTTTGATCTCAGCTCTGCTCTCCCCTCCCCCCCCTCCTCCTCCTCCCATTCCCACTCCTCCCTCCCTGCATCTCCTTCCCTGCATCCCTGCTTCCTGCTCCCATCCCGAAGGATCACAGCCCTGGCACACCTGCGGCTGGCAGGTGGCACAAAGGTCACCCCCAGGGTGGCCCAAGGGCATCTCTGTCCCCCCCAACCCCCCCCCCCTCCAAATCCTGATCTGGGAACTGCCTCATCCCAAAAAAAGTCCTTGGGAATTCCATCCTGGGAATTCTGAGGCTCACACTGCTGGATCCTGGGGGGTCCCAGGGAGCTTGAGGAGCCTCCTCCTGGGAATCCTGGGGGGCACCACCCTGAGCTGGGGCATTCCACCCCCAAATCCTGGGCATCCTGGCATGCCATGTGCCAAGGATCCAGGAGTGATCCCACCCCAAGGATCCTGAGGGGTCTGATCCAGGGATGTCCTATGCCAGGTATCCCTGGGGGGTCTGATCCCATCCCAAGGATCCTGGGGGGGTCTGATCCCATCCCAAGGATCCTGGGGGGGTCTGATCCAGGCAGGGATATCCCATCCCAAGGATCCTGAGGGGGTCTGATCCCATCCCAAGGATCTTGGGGGGGTCCAATCCAGGGATATCCTATCCCATGTATCCCTGGGGGTCCAATCCCATCCCAAGGATCCTGGGGGGGTCTGATCCCATCCCAGGGATCCTGGGGGGGGTCCAATCCAGGGCCAACCCTTCCCAGGAGGGTAGCAGATCCCAGGAATCCTGAGCTACTCCTTCCCAGGATGCCAGAGCCCAGAGATCCTGGGGCGGGGGGAGGGGAGCAACATCCCAGGGATCCTGGAATGCTCAGTCCCAGGTACCCCCAGGCCAGGGGTGCCAGGGGTGCCAGCTGTGCCAGCTGCCAGGCCTCCTGGGTTGCCCTATGCTGGAGTTTGTTGGGGGGTGCCCAATGCCAACTCCTCTGGCACAGCCTGGCACTGGGCATCCTCCCAGCTCAGGCCCCTGTGCATCCTTTGTGCCAAGGGCCAGCATGCCCTGTCCCCCGTTGGCATCCTCAGGGCTGGCATGAGGGCTGGCAGGAAGGGCAGTGGGAGGGGGGGGGGGGCACAGTGTGGGATGCCCTACGATCCTTTGGGATCCCTCTGGGATCTCTCAGGGGGTTTAGTGCCCAGGAGTGGGCCTGGACCCTCCCTCCCCCTTCCTCTCCACAGCCATGCCAGGGCTGGAGGTTGCCCATGCTTGGCACGAGCATAACGAGGGTGTGGGGCACCCCGAGGGGGCAGGGCCAAGCCGTGCCAGGCTGTGCCAAGCCCAAGGAGGCCATGCCAGGGACTTAGAGACTTCATCATCCTCAGCTCCCTGAGCCCCAAGGGGATTTGTGCCCTCCCTGCCCCGCCGGGAATTAGTCAAAGGAGGATTTCGGGGGGGGGGGGTTGGCACCACGAGGGTGGGGTTGGCACCATGGAAGGGGAGGTTGGCACCACAGGGTGGGGCTTGACATCGTGGAAGGGGAGGTTGGCACCACGGGGAGGGGGGGAGGTGATGGCACCACAGGGGTGGAGTTGGCACCACAGGGGTGGAGTTGGCACCATGGCAGAGGTGGGAGGGGGGCACGAGAAGCAGCTCTGCCCCCACCGTGGGCTCCTTCTCTGTCCCTTACCCCCCCCCCCCGGGGCTGGCAGGGCACGTGGGTGCCACCACCCCACACGTGGTGCCCTCCCCCCCAACCCCTCCCCTCCCTCCCTCTGCCCTCTCCCGGTCGATGNCAGGGCATTTTGGGAAAGCCATGACGGAGCACAGGGCGCAGCTGGCACGGGCAGCAGGGTGCCAGGCAGCCCAGGCCCCGGCTGACCCCCCTGGTGCCCACGCAGTGGCACAGACTCGGTTCGTGGAGGAGCCTGAGGACCAGACGGTGGTGGCAGGGCAGAGGATTGTCCTCTCCTGTGTGGTGCTCAACTACTCTGGCATCGTGCAGTGGACCAAGGATGGCCTGGCCCTGGGCACGGGGCAGGGCCTCAAAGGTACCCAGGGGGCAGCTGGCATGGGGGTGGCACCGGGGAGGGGGAGGGAAGGGCTTTGGGGATGCCACCGTGCAAGGGATGGTGGTTGGGTGGCACAGGTCCTGCCAGTGCTGGCTACCAGCTCAGCTCCCTGGGGGTGGCACCCCCACAAAAGGGTTGCTGTGGGCACAGTGCCGTGGGCATGGTGCCATGGGGCTCCAGCTGGGTGTTGGGGGTGCCTGTGCTTGGCTCTTGGCTCTGTGTACTGCGGGCACTGGGCACACGGTGGGCCCTGGGCACACTGAGGATATCTGGGCATGTTGAGGTCCCTGGGCACACTGGAGGCACTGGGCACACAGGGGGTGCCTGGGCACACAGGGTGCCCTGCTCCAGGCATTCCTTGTGTGTGTGCCAGAGACCCATACCTGTGCCAGGTGCCTACTGGCCACCCCTGTGTGCCCACTGAGACTGGCACCCCCTTGCTCTGTACCCACTGGGGCAGACACTGCTGCCCTATAACCAGGGGGTTGGATGCCTCCTCCCCACCCCTGCATCCCTGCGGCTGTGCCAGGTGCTGTGGCAGTGCCAGGTGCTGTGGCAGTGCCCAGTGCTGTGGCAGTACCAGGTGCTGTGGTGGTGCCCTGTGCTGTGGTGGTGCCAGGTGCCGCGGCAGTGCCAGGTGCTGCAGCAGTGCCCTGTGCTGCGGCAGTGCCAGGGGCTGTGGCAGAGCCCTGTGCTGTAGCAGAGCCAGGTGCTGCGACAGTGCCAAGTGCTGTGGTGGTGCCAGGTGCTGTGGCAGAGCCAGGTGCTGTGGCAGTGCCCAGTGCTGCAGCAGTGCCCAGTGCTGTGGTGGTGCCCTGTGCTCTAGCAGTGCCCTGTGCTGCAGCAGTGACAGGTGCTGTGGCGGTGCCCTGTGCTGTGGCGGTGCCAGGTGCTGCGGCAGTGCCAGGTGCTGTGGTGGTGCCAGGTGCTGTGGCAGTGCCCTGTGCTGCGGCAGTGCCAGGTGCTGTGGCGGTGCCCTGTGCTGTGGCGGTGCCAGGTGCTGTGGCGGTGCCAGGTGCTGCAGCAGTGCCAGGTGCTGCGGCAGTGCCAGGGGCTGTGGCAGTGCCCGGTGCTGTGGCAGAGCCAGGTGCTGTGGCAGTGCCCAGTGCTGCAGCAGTGCCCGGTGCTGTGGTGGTGCCCTGTGCTCTGGCAGTGCCCTGTGCTGCAGCAGTGACAGGTGCTGTGGCGGTGCCCTGTGCTGTGGCAGTGCCAGGTGCTGTGGCAGTGCCAGGTGCTGTGGTGGTGCCCTGTGCTGTGGCAGTGCCCTGTGCTGTGGCGGTGCCAGGTGCTGCAGCAGTGCCAGGTGCTGTGGTGGTGCCAGGTGCTGCGCCAGTGCCCTGTGCTGTGGCAGTGCCAGGTGCCGTGGCAGTGCCAGGTGCTGCGGCAGTGCCAGGTGCTGCAGCAGTGCCAGGTGCTGTGGTGGTGCCAGGTGCCGTGGCAGTGCCAGGTGCTGCGGCAGTGCCCCGGCGCCGTGGCGATGCCAGCCTGTGCCCGCAGCCTGGCCGCGGTACCGCATCGTGGGCACGGCAGACTCGGGGCAGTACAACCTGGAGATCAGCGAGGCAGAGCTCTCCGACGATGCCATCTACGAGTGCCAGGCCACCGAGGCCGCGCTGCGCTCGCGCCGTGCCAAGCTCACCGTGCTCAGTAAGGGCAGAGCCCTGCACCCTGCTGCACCCCCATGGCTCCACCACCACCCCCCCGGCTCNATGGCCCCACCACCCCCCCCCCGGCTCCACCCCCATGGCTCCACCACCACCCCCCCAGCTCCATCCCCATGGCACCACCATCCCTATAGCTTCACCATCCCCTTGGCCCTACCATGCCCACGGCTCCACCATCCTCTATGACTCTAACATCCCCTTGGCCCTACCATCCCCATGGCTCCATTGCCTCCTCGTCTCCACCATCCCCTTGGCTCCATCATCCCTATGGCTTCACCACCCCCTTGGCTCCACCAGCCCCACAGCTCCACCACCCCTTTAGCCCTACCACCGCTTTGGCTCCACCACCCCCATGGCACCAGCTCCATGCCTCTACCACCCCCTTGGCCTTACCATCCCCATTCCTCCATCACCCCCCTGATGCCACCATCCTTTGGCCCTGCCATCTCCTGGCTTCTCCACCCCCTTGGCTCCACCACCCTTTTAGCCCTACCACCTCCATGGCTCCACCACCCCCTTGGCTCCACCACCCCCTTTGGCCCCAGCCATATCCCCACCGTGCCCATGCCACCCCCCCCCCCAGCTCCGTGNCGTGCCCCCTGCCCCCTCGTCCCCTCCACTCCCCCCCTCCACCTCCCCCTGAGACCCAGCACCCACCCAGAGTCTCTCTCTCCCTCTCCCCCCTCCCCTCTGCAGTCCCCCCTGAGGACCCAACCATCGACGGTGCCCCTGAGATCCTGCTGCGTGCGGGCACCCCCTACAACCTGACCTGCCGGGCACGCAGCGCCAAGCCTGCTGCCACCATCGTCTGGTACCGCGATGGGCTCCAGCAGGACGGTGCCATCACCACCACGGTACTGGGCACACCCCCCCGGGGGAGGGCAGAGGGAGAGGGACCTCAGCTCCAGCCCCTTCAGCCCTGTCGTCATCCTTTGGTGCCAACCCGGACTGCCCCCCTCTGGCTGGCAGGAGGTGCTGGCAGATGGCAAGAGGGAGACGACCACCAGCCAGTTGGCGATCAACCCAACCGACCTGGACATCGGCAGGGTCTTCTCCTGCCGCAGCACCAACGATGCCATCCCCGCGGGCAAGGAGACCTTCGTCAAGCTCAACGTTCACCGTGAGTCGGTGCCAGGGGAGGTGGGGACCAGCCTGGAGCCTCGGGGACACAAAGCGGGCAGGGAGAGGTGGCACAAGGGAGAGGCTCCTGGGTGCTGCGGGGTGGGACTGAAGGTGCCAGGGCCGCGCTTGGAGCCTGCGTGGCTGGAATCTGGTTGGTCCCTGTGGGATTTGCCCAACGCCACCGGCGCCAGGCTGCAGGTAGGAGGCTCAGGGTGGGATTTGGTGGTGAACGTCGCCCCCCTGTGGCTGCTGCGGGAAGGTTCTGCGCAGCCGGGGCCCAGCACTCTGGCACAGGGCAAGGGACACACTGGGTGCAGCACCCACACCGGGCAGGGATGCTGGGTGCCCATACCAGGTAGGGCTGCTGGATGCCCACACTGGGCACAGATGCTGGGTGCCCATATCAGGCAGGGCTGCTGGATGCCCACACCGGGCAGGGATGCTGGGTGCCCACACCAGGCATGGATGCTGGATGCCCACACTGGGCAGAGATGCTGGGTGCCCATACCAGGTAGGGATGCTGGGTGCCCACAGTGGGCACAGATGCTGGGTGCCCACACCAGGAAGGGATGCTGGGTGCCCACACTGGGCAAGGACGCTGGGTGCCCACATCAGGCAGGCATCCTGGATGCCCACACCAAGCACCAGACCTTTGGAGCTCTCTCCCACCACCAGCCCCACGCTTTGGGTGGCAGCACAGGGTGGCAGTGTGATGCCCAGTGGCAGGGCCGGGCAGGGGACTCACCTTCTATCCCCTCACCCTCCACCACATCACACCTGTGCCAGCACTGGTGCCAGCTGTGTGTGTCCCACCCCCTGCAGACCCCCCGACTGTCACCTTGTCCATCCAGCCCCAGACGGTGCAGGAGGGAGAGAGAGTTGTGTTCACCTGCATGGCCACTGCCAACCCCGAGATCAAAGGCTACAGGTGAGGAGCAGCTCCAGCCCCAACCTCCTGCCCCGGGGCTGAAGGAGCTGAAGGGACCTTGGGGAGCAGGAGGAGGAGGAGGAGGAGGAGGAGGAGGAGGGGAATGTGCCAATGTGCTCCGGTGGCCAGCAGGGGCAATGCCATCCTGGGCTGATTGGAAGGGCTGTGGTGAGTAGGTGGAGAGAGATTCTCCTGCCCCTCTGCTCTGCCCTGCCGAGGCTGCATCTGGAGGACTGAGTCCAGATCTGCGCCCCCCTCCCCCTTACCCCCCCCNTCATAGAACCATAGAACCATAGAACCATAGAGTCATAGAACCATGGAACCAGAACCATGGAACCATAGAACCAGAACCATGGAACCACAGAGTCATGGAACCACAGAACCATAGAATCAGAGCTGGAAGGGACCACAAGGCTCCGCCAGTGCCAACCCCTGCCATGCCCAGGGATACCTCACACCAGAGCAGGCTGCCCACAGCCTCATCCAGCCTGGCCTTAAACCCCTCCAGGGATCAGGCTTCCACCACCTCCCTGGGCAACCCCTGCCAGGCTCTCACCACCCTCCTGCTGATCAACTTCCTCCTCACCTCCAGCCTCACTCTCCCCCCCTCCAGCTCTGCTCCATCCCCCCCAGTCCTGTCACTGCCTGACAGCCTCAGAAGTCCCTCCCCAGCTCTCTTGCAGCCCCCTGCAGCTCCTGGCAGGCCACAGGAAGGTCCCCTGGGAGCCTTCTCCTCTCCAGCCTGCACAGCCCCAACTGCCTCAGCCTCTGCTCGCAGCAGAGCAGCTCCAACCCTCTGCTCCTATCTCGGACTTGGTGACCCTGAGAGGCTTTGCCAACCTGGATGTTTCTGTGACTCTGTGAGGTTCTGTTGGCACCAGCCTGGCACTCACCAATGCTCTGATCATGCTGGCAGCCCTGGTCCAGCCCAGAGCCACAGAGATGCTGAAGGGAATGGAGCAGCTCTCTTGTGAGGAGAGCCTGAGGGAGCTGGGGCTGGCAGCTGGGAGAGGAGCCTGAGAGGTGCCCTCAGCAGTGGGCATCAGTGTGTGCAGGCTGAGTGCCAGGACGATGGTGCCAGGCTCTGCTGGGTGATGCCCATGCCAGGCCAAGGGGCACTGGGTGCCAGCTGAGGCACAGAAGGTTCCATGTGAACATGAGGAGGAATTTTTACCCTGTGAGGGTGGCAGGAGCCTGGCACAGGCTGCCCAGGGGGGCTGTGGAGTCTCCCTCCCAGGAGATACTCAACCCCTGCCTGGCTGTGCTCCTGTGTGCCCTGCCCTGCCAGGGGCGGGGGTTGGCACTGGCTGAGCTTTGCAGGTCCCTGCCAGCCCCTGGCACTCTGCGATTCCATAGGGAAGGTTTTTGTGTGCCACTTCCCCCACACACACACCCCCCCCGTGCCCGGGAGTGTGCCCAGCTTGGCTTTGTGCCCCTCTGCCAGGTGGGCCAAGGGAGGAGTGATCATCGAGGAGGCCACGGAGGACAGGTTCGACACGCAGGTGGACTACACCTTCTTCACCGAGCCTGTGTCCTGCGAGGTGCACAACGACATCGGCAGCACCAACGTCAGCACCTTGGTGGATGTGCACTGTGAGTGCCCCCCGGGCCCGGCCCCACCCCGGGCCCGCCTCCGGACACGCCCCTGCCACGCCCCCGGCCCCACCCCGGACCTGCCCAGCGCTGCTCCTCCTGCTGCTGCTTCGGCCTCTTCCTCACCCTCTCCAACATCCTCTCTTCGTCATCCTCTTCTTCTTCACCCTGCCTTTTTCTTCATCCTCCACTCACCCTCCCTTCTTCATCATCCTCTTCTTCTTCATCCTCTCTTCTTCATCCTCTTCTTCACCCTCTCTTCTTCACCCTCTCTTCTTCATCCTCTCTTCTTCAATATCCTCCTCTTCATGCTCTTCTTCACCCTCTCTTCTTCACCCTCTCTTCTTCATCCTCTCTTCTTCATCCTCTTCTTCTTCACCCTGCCTTTTTCTTCATCCTCCACTCACCCTCTCTTCTTCATCATCCTCCTCTTCTTCATCCTCTTCTTCTTCACTCACCCTCTCTTCTTCAATATCCTCTTCTTCACCCTCTCTTCTTCATCCCCTTCTTCTTCACCCCCTCTTTTTCATCCTCTTCTTCTTCACCCTCTTCTTCACCCTCTCTCCTTCTTTGCTCCTTCATCTTCTTCACTGTCTCTCCTTCTTCACCCTCTTCCTCTTCTTCTTTTGTTTACTTCACCCTCTCTTCTTCACCCTTTTCTTCACCCACTTCTTCACTCTCTCTTCTTCTTCCCCCTCTATTCTTCATCATCCTCTCTTCTTCTTCCTCTTTTTCTTCACCCTCTCTTCATCCTCTCTTCTTCATTCTCTGCTCCTTCACTTTCTCTTCTTCACCTTTTTCTTCACCCTCTCTTCTTCTTCACCCTCTCTTCTTCACTCTACTTCACCCTTTCTTCTTCATCATCTTCTCTTCTTCTTCCTCTTCTTCACCCTCTCTTCTTCATCATCCTTCTTCTTCACCCTCTCCCCCAGTTGCCCCTCGGATCGTGGTGGACCCCAAGCCTACTGTCACTGACATCGGCTCCGACGTGACCCTGACCTGTGTCTGGTCAGGCAACCCCCCCCTGACCCTCACCTGGACCAAAAAGGAGTCCAACATGGTAGGTTCCAGTGGGCAAACTGGGATGGGGGGGGTGGCATGGTCCAAGGAGGGTCTTGGTGGTCCAAAGAGGGTCTGGGTGGTCCAAGCACAGTCTGGGAGGTCCAAGGAGGTTTTGGGTGGTCCAAGGAGTGCCTCATGTCCCTGCTGCCCCCCAGGTCAATTGGTGACACCCCCCCCCTTAAGCCAGCACTCTGACCTGGTGAGAGATGCCCACAGCTGGGTGAGGAGGGGTTGGATCTGGCTGCTCTTGGAGATCCCTTCCATCCCAACCCATTCCATGAGCTCCTCACCCAACTCTGGGCTGCTGTGAGATGCCCACAGCAGGGTGAGGGTGAGGGTTGGACCTGGCTGCTCTTGAAGGTCCAAGCCATGCCCAGGCTCGTGCTGATGCCCTCCACCCCCCCCAGGTGCTGAGCAACAGCAATCAGCTGTACCTGAAGTCGGTGACGCAGGCGGACGCGGGGCAGTACATCTGCAAGGCCATCGTGCCCCGCATCGGCGTGGGCGAGAGGGAGGTCACTCTCTTTGTCAACGGTGAGTTGGCAGCCCCAGCCCTGGGGGCGGGCCAAAAGCGAGCCACACCCCCCCACAGCCACACCCCACCCCACCCCCTCCCCAGAGGGACCAGCTGCAGAAGCTGGCAGCCCTGGGAGGGGTTGGAGGCGTTCAGAGGTCACATCCAGGCTTCACCTCTGGGGGGGGTTTTAACCCCACTTGGGTTCCCTCCTGAGCTTTGCTGGCAGGGAGGGGTGGGGGGGAGCAGCAGGAGGGCACAGCCTGGCACAGGTTGCCCAGGGAGGTGTTGGAGGTGGTCAGAGGTCACAGGTCACATCCAGACTCCACCTCTGGGGGGGTTTTAACCCCACTCGGGTTCCCTCTCCCCCCAGCCAGGCTCTCCTGGGAGGTTTGGGGGGCAGCAGCAGGAGGGCACAGGCTGGTACAGGTTGCCCAGAGAGGGGTTGGAGGTGGTCAGAGGTCACATCCAGGCTCCACATCTGGAAGGGGATGCAGAGGATGGGGGGGGGG
>WAAF01012113.1:0-190644 GCA_013400475.1 Tricholaema leucomelas
GGGCACAGTAGAGGGGGAGGAGAACCTCTCTTAATCTACTAACCACTCCCTTTCTAATACACCCTAGGATGCTATTGGCCTTCTTGGCCCCAAGGGCACATTGCTGGCTCATGGTCATCCTTCTATCCACCAGGACTCCCAGGAGACAAAGCAGGTTGAAGGAAGCCAGAGACTCTTCATTCAGCCAAGATGGCCTTGGGCCATCTTCATTTGAGACTCCCTGTCAAGTGAATATTTTCTTTTTAGGAGGAATTATTATTGAGTAAACTCAATCAAGTCATGGCCTGTTCTGTGGATAAACAAGGCAAAGCTGCAAGTGAGTTCAAGTCCTTGAGCTCCAGCCTGCTTGTACACATCCTCCCTGGGCTGCAGCACTCTCCCATGGGTCCTGATTCACTTCTACACCAGATCTGTCTCCCTCAGGCACAGGATATCCTACTGCCCTGTAGCTGATTGTGCTGAACATTTACAACCTTTCACAGACTTATTCACAGTTGCAAGAAGCTGCTCTGTCCCCAGAGCCCTGCTGCTTTGCAATGAAAAACAGGTGCTTGCACGGGTGGCTTACTCATGATGGGTAGTTCCTCATGATGAAGGGAGCTCCAGCTCCCTCATCCTCTGCTGGTAAAGCCATGCCTGGCTGGGTAGGAGCCACCCTGGGGCCATGGGATGCAAGAAAGCAAGTTCCCACCATTTTATGTACAGGCAGAGCAGGGATGGAAGGGTCTCAGCATTGTACTGCAGCAGTGGCAGCATCTCAGAGGAGCTTCAAGAACTTCAACAAGGGGTCTAAGGTTCATCTGGCATAGGGTTGCTTTGCAGTGTGATGTGGAAGAGATGTGTGGATTTATGATGTCTGCAGATTTCTTTCTCCTAAAAAGCCTTCGAATTGACCACAAGTTTGCAAACTCCAAGCCCAGCTTATTTCCAAAGCCTTCCAGAAAGAAGGCTACCAAAACAACTGCAAAGTGTGCCAGGCGTTGAGATGTTTCATCCTTTTGCTGTGCCTGGGTGGGATGAGTGGAAGGACGTCACAGCTGTGCCACCTAGCAGCTGCTCATCTTGGTCCCTTGAGCAATCTCATCCCAAATTCTCAACAAGATGCTCCTTTCTCTCTGGGGAGTGGAAGATGAAGCCTCACAGAGGCTTATCGGAAAAACTGCCCCACCTTTTCCATACAGCACAGGCTGGAAACTCTCCATAGAATCATGGAATGGGTTGAGTTGGAAGGGATCTGCAAAGGTCTCCGTATCAGGTTCCATCTGTTAAGTAGGATTTGCCACAACCAGGTTCTAGTAGCCAGTTCATGGAGGGTTTGACCGGTGTCACTTGCACTTCCCCAGGAACAAAGGCTTCTGCCATTGTGCAGACAAAGGTTTCCCTCTTCAGGAGCTTTTCTCCTTCTTCCCGTGCAGGCTTTCCGCCTCCATTCCCCTTTTCCCTCCTACCCTTTTGAGCCACCCTCAGCAGCTCCTTCCCGTCCCTGGCTCAGGGTAGTTCTACAGCCGTGGCAGGGTCTCAGGGCAGCTTCAAGAAGGGGTCTGAGGTTCGTCTGGCAGAGAATAGCTTCGTAGTGTGACGTGGAAGAGACGTGTGGATTTATGTCTGCAGATTTCTTTCTCCTGAAGAGCCTTTGAGCTGGCCACACGCTGCTGGGACTGCAGACGGGGAAGGATTTCCGCGCAGGACTAAGGCTGTTGCTGACTCCCGGTTCGCGGACCTGCGGTGCCCGAGTCAGCGTTCGGAAGCCGAAGTCCTTTTGCCGGTGACCGGCTGCCCTCTCCTGGTCAAAGTGGGAAATGCAGGCGGTGCTGAACTCCCCCGCAGGACTTGGGCTTGCACAAACCGAAGGGACTCCTCTGAGCCTCGGTTAATTTGGACCTTAGCAGAGGTCCCTCATACTGGCTGTAAGAGGGGACTGCACTCGCAAACTTGTACAAGAAAAGTTTGTTCCCCTCCTCAGTGAACACCAGAAAATACAGCACACAGGGATGTGTCTTTGTGCTGGGCAACCCAGTTCAAGAGGGACAGGGATCTTCTTTAGAGAGTCCAACAGAGAGAGCTACAAGGATGCTGAAGGGACTGGAGCACTGCCTGATGAGGAGAGGCTGAGAGCCCTGTGGCTGGTTAGTCTGGAGAGGAGAAGGCTGAGAGGGGATCTAATAAATGCCCATAAACCGCTGAGTGCTGGGGGTTAGGAAGGAAGGGACAGGGACAGCCTCTGCTCACTTGTGCCCTGGGATAGGACAAGAGGCAGGGGATGGAAACTACAGCACAGCAAATTCCACCTCAACGTGAGGAAGAACTTCTATGCTGTAAGGGTCACAGAGCACTGGAACAGGCTTTCAGTAGAGGGTGTGGAGTCTCCTCTGGAGACTTTCCAGCCCTGTCTGGATGTGTTCCTGTGCGACCTGCGCTAGAATCTACAGTTCTGCCCTGACAGGGGAATGGGACTCAAAAATGTCCAGAGATCTCTGCCTACCCCTAACATCCTGTGAGCTGTATTTTTCCTAGGTACCACCTTTGGGACTTCTGAGCACTAAAGTTTTGTGACCCATTGAGCATTTGCAAGTATGGGAGCACATGCCTCTGGCAGTGGGCTGGCTGGCTGAGCTTCTGGATGGGAAATCAAGAGTCACCACCCTGTGCTTCCCAGAATTTCTCCCTGACTTGAAATCATTATGAAAACAAATCACAAAAGGTCTTACACAGAGCGTGGTCAGGCTACAGACATCTCTGGATTGAGAAGAGACCATGAGTGTTGCCACGGGGTTGCTTGTCTGAGGCTGATGAGGAGCTCTGGCTTGTGCTGCTGAGCTGTGTTCAGTACCTGGGCTGAAAACATTCTTAGCAAGACTTTGTAGAACTTGGTGGAGCCAGGACTCAACTCACTGTTACATCTCTCTTTGTGCCTGTAGCAGGTATCTTTGGCAACCAGAAACTAGCCTGGAGAAGAGCAGCCTGACAGGGGATCTGAGCAATGCTCAGCAACAGCTAAAGGATGAAGGGCAAGAGGATGGGATAAGGCTCTTGTCAGTGGTGCCCAGAAACAGGACAAGGGGCAATGGGCATAACCTGGAACCCAAGAGGTTCCATCTGAAGATCAAGAGAAAGTTCTTTGTTGTGAGAGTGCTGGAGCCCAGAGACGTTGTGGAGTCTGGAGAGATTCCGAACCCATCTGGGCATTGTGATCCTGGGCAAGCTGCTGTGGCTGCCCCTGCTTTAGCAGGGGTTGGACTGGGTGATCTCCAGAGGTCACTTCCAACCCTTACCATGCTGGGATTCTTAGGGACACGTGTGCCACACTGGCTTGAGTTACCCAGAGGAGCAAGCCAAGTGGAACCAACGATCCTATGCCACTAATAATTCTTACCTGAGCTCAGAAGTATCTGGAGCCTTACTTCCTTTCCATTTCATTCTGAAGGTGTCCAAGTGCATCCTTGCTTCACAGAACCACTTTTAAAGCTTGCATTGAAAGAAGGCTCTGTTCCACTTTTGCCTCCCTGCCCTTTCTTCCCCAGGTGCAGGTGTCAGTGTCCACATGGGTTGTGAGGGGCCCAAATGCACCCCTGCATCACCTATTCTTGTGCCTAAAGCTGCAGTGAGCGACAGCATGTTGGAATGAAACCTTTGAGGCTACAGAGTCAAAGCATGATAGGGATTGGAAGGGACCCCTGAAGATGATCCAGTCCAACCTCCCTGCCAGAGCAGGATCCCCTGGAGTAAATCACACAGGAAGGTGTCCAGGTGGGTTTTGAATGACTCGAGAGCTGGAGACTCCACAATCTCTCCGGGCAGCCTGCTTCAGAGCTTTGCCATCTCCAAAGTGACGCTTTTTTCCAACAGGTCCTGTGCCTTTCTTCCACTTGGTGTCTCTCTTTAGTCCCGAATCTGGGGCTGGATCTCCAGTAGCACTCTCCTGGGGAGGAAGACTTGCTTAGTGCCATCACAGAAATACTCCAAAGTTTCTTTGGGGCACCACAACTCCATGGTGATTAGCAACGTGGAGAACTCGGTGTGAGACTCCTTTCCTTCCCCTTATTCCTGCATACAGCTTGGATGTGTGTTCCCCAGCAGCTTCGGGTTTGGCTTAGGACATTCAAGTATGTGTTTTTCTTATTACTGCCCCCTCCCTGGAGGTGTTCAAGGCCAGGCTGGAGAGGACCTAGAGCAACCTGGTCTAGGAGAAGGTGTCCATGCCCATGGTAGGAGAGTTTGAACTAGATGATCTTTAAGGTCACTTCCAAGCCAAACCATTCTGTGATTCTATGAAAGTAACGTCTTTATTGCCCAGCTTGACCTAAGTCCCACTACAGAAAGCCAGGGCTGGTTTGACTCATCTTCCAACAAGTGCTAGAAGTGAAGCACAAAGTTTTATTTCATTAAAAAGGAAAATGAAAAAGCTCTTTTGTGAATTCATCAGGATGATCTCAAATATCACATTGGACAACAGCACAGAATGTCACAGAATGGTTGGAAGGGACCTCCAAACCTCATCTAGTCCAACTCCCCCTGCAGTCAGCAGGGACATCCTCCACCAGAGCAGGTTGCCCAGAGTCCTGTTGAGTCTCACCTTGAATATCTCCAGGAATGGGGCCTCAACCACCTCCCTGGGCAACCTGTGGCAGTGTTCCACCTTCTTCATAGTGGAAGAAGACCTTGCTCCTGACATTCAATCTCAGTCTGCTCTTCTCTTGTTGCAAGCCATTGCCCTCATCCTGTCCCTGCAGGCCTTTGCAAACAGTCCCTCTGCAGCCTTCTTGTAGCCCCCTGCAGGTACTGGCAGGCTGCTTTTAGGTCTCGCTGGAGCCTACTCTTCCAGGCTGAACCCCCCCAGCTCCCTCAGCCTGTTCTCATAGCAGAGGTGCTCCAATCCCCCAGAAGATAGAGGAGGATTTCACTAACCCTGTCCAATCCTCATTCTAGTCCCATTCTAATCCCTCTTCATATCGTAGTGGCAAAAATTCAGGGGGGGAAGAAGCAATTTAAGCCTTTTCTGCAGCAGAACTCAACTTCCCTCTGATGGCCAAGACTAGTACCAGACTGATAGGGAAATCCATCAGCTTGGCTTCTTTTTATTTTGCTTTCTGTGTAGTGCCAGGCATTTTTTCAGTGCCAAAACCCACTGCTGTGAAAGACTTTAGACATTCCCTGCTACACATGGCAAACACTGTGGCTTGGGGCACAACCGCATTCATGTGCTCGATTCTGTGCCCTTTTCTGTTTTGCCAGTTCCTCTGAGATTAAAATCTCAGAGCAGAAGTGGTCCAAATGGAGCATTTGGCAGTCCCCTCAAATAAAAACTCCTTTCTCCACAGACCTCTGTCCGTGTCTTGCTTCATTCTGATCTGGAGACCTAGAGACTAGACTCTCAGCTAGCCTGAACGAGGGGAAGTCGACCACATAACAAGCAGCTGAGGATCTGGAAAAGAGTATCTACCAATAACTTCTTACTTCATGTGGGTTCTACCCAAATAACTCCCTGGCCCTCCTGTGGGAGAACAAAGAGCTGTATATTTCCTTTTACGAGCTGTTTTGTACATAAATGCTCTTTGCAGTCCTCCTCCATCTCCACTGAAACCAGCAAGAGCAAGTTTGCAGACTCTGAGCCCAGCTTATTTCTAAAGCCTTCCAAACAAAAAAAAACAACACCCCAAAAAAGAAAGAAAAGTAAAAATAATAATGATCAGAGGAATATTCATCAGCTTACAGCTGCCCAGCACAAAACAACTGCAAAGTGTGCCAGGCGTTGAGATGTTTCATCCTTTTGCTGTGCCTGGGTGGGATGAGTGGAAGGACGTCACAGCTGTGCCACCTAGCAGCTGCTCATCTTGGTCCCTTGAGCAATCTCATCCCAAATTCTCAACAAGATGCTT
The DNA here is from genome assembly GCA_013400475.1 of Tricholaema leucomelas. Classification (NCBI taxonomy): domain Eukaryota; kingdom Metazoa; phylum Chordata; class Aves; order Piciformes; family Lybiidae; genus Tricholaema lacrymosa; species Tricholaema leucomelas. The sequence goes on from WAAF01012113.1 coordinate 5,877, forward strand.
ATTTCTCTCTGGGGAGTGGAAGACAAAGCCTCACAGAGGCTTATCTGAAAAGCTGCCCCACCTTTTCCGTACAGCACAGGCTGGAAGCTCTCCATAGAATCATGGAATGGGTTGAGTTGGAAGGGATCTCCAAAGGTCTTCATATCAGGTTCCATCTGCTAAGTAGGATTTGCCACAACCAGATTCCAGTAGTCAGTTCATGGAGGGTTTGTTCATTGTCACTGCCTCAGGAAAAGAGGCTTCTGTCATTATTGCAGGTAAAGGTTTCCCTCCACAGAAGCTTTTCTCCCCCTTTCCTTGCAGGCTTTCCCTTCTCCGTGCCCCTTTTCCCTCCTACCCTTTTGAGCCACCCTCAGCAGCTCCTTCCCATCCCTGGCTCAGGGGTGCTGGAGCAGCTATAAACAACTTCTCAGTTCTCCTCCTCATGCCAAAACCCAACTAAGGCTGCTATGAAAGGGACTTTAGATGTGGGAAAGCAATTTGCAACCCTCAGGATCCTGCCTGCCACCAGCAGAGCTTCCCCAGCCAGGAGGCAGTGAGGCATACTTCAGCCTGTCTCTTAGACAAGCCTCCACTGAGCGATCCCATACATCAGGCCAATATCAAATGCAGCCACAGAGGAGGCTTTGCCTTATCTTTCAGGACAATTACCAAGCTATACATCACTGGAGCAGTCTGGGAACTATGGGAGATTGTGGTTTCTGGTAACGACTACAACAAAATCTTTTCTTGGTTAAGGCTGGCGATGGAATTTGTAGCCCACCTCCTGAGGGGCCGAGCCCCATTCTCCAAGAGATGAGCTCCTCTCGGGTGTCAGAGGGCAAATCAATAAGTAACTCCGCATAGATGTGCGTTTCGAGGGGAAAATCATGCTCCCCACCATCACCTCCTGCCCCTCATCTTTGCCTTGGAGAAGCTGCAGGTTTCCTCAGCTCCTCGGAGAGGTTGAAAACTGTCCAAAATGTGCTTCGTAGGAAAGTGATGGCTCAGAAGCGAATGGGTTTTGCAGGGTCTGCTCACCATCTGTGTGCCTCTAGGAGATTGTCACACTTTCGGCTGGCTTCATCCATCTCTCCTAATTCCTTGGTTACAGTCAAAACAGTTTTAAAAAGGCTTTGGTTCCCACAGTGGGAAAAGTCACTGGGACGCTGCCTGCTAAGCACCGCTTCACCCAGGAGCAGCTGATGCCTCATGGAAAACCCTGAGGAGCAAATTCCTCTTCTGAGTCACTTCTGCTGATGTAGCTTCCACTCAGAAAACTTCTCTGCTCCCTTCTGTACTGGAGAAGGGGATCTTGCTTTTCTGGCCTGGCTTTGAGCTGGAAGAAGGGAGGTTTAGACTGGAGATCAGGAAGGAATTCTGTATGGTGAGGGTGGTGAGACACTGGAATAGGCTGCCCAGGGAGGTTGTGGATGCCCCCTCCTTGGAGGTCTTCAAGGCCAGGTTGGAGAGGACCTTGAGCAACCTGTGCTGGTGGAATGTGTCCCTGTGCATGGCAGGGGGGCTGGAACTGGATGATCTTTAAGGTCCCCTCCAACCCAAACCATTCTGTCATTCTACAATTCCTAGGAGGATTCACTGTTTCTGGAGAAGTCACAGTGTGTTCAGCAGGGCTAGGGAGGTTCTTCTTCCCCTCTACTCTGCCCTACTGAGACCTCACCTGGGATACTGTGTCCAATTTTGGGCTCCCCAGTTCAAGAGAGACAGGGACCTGCTGGAAAGAGCGCAGCAGAGAGCCACGAGGATGACTGTAGAACTTGAGCATCTCCCCCATGGAGAGAGGCTGAGAGCCCTGGGGCTGTTTAGTCTGGAGAAGAGAAGGCTGAGAGGAGATGTGATCAGTGTGTACAAATATCTGAGGGGTGGGTGTCAAGTGGAAGGGGCCAAGCTCTTTTTGGGGGTGCACAGGAGTAAGACAAGGAGCTACAGCTACAAACTGGAACAGAGAAGGTTTCACTTCAACATGAGAAGAAATTTCTCTACAGTGAGGGTGACAGAGCCCTGGAGCAGGCTGCCTGGGGATTTGTGGAGTCTTCTTCTCTGGAGACTTTCAAAGCCAGCCTGGATGCATTCCTGTGTGAACTACCCTAGGGAATCCTGCTTTGGCAGAGGGGTTGGACTGGATGATCTCTGGAGGTCCCTTCCAACCTCTAAGGTTCTGTGATTCTGTGGTCTGTTGGCACTGATTCACCCACCCTGCCCTTGGTGAGCTGGTTGATTTCCAGGTAGAAGGAGGCTGATAGGATGAGCCCTGACTTTCTAGACTGGCATGGTTTGAATTATTCTCCTCCTGCCTCCGTTCCATTTTTCAGTGGAGTGCCCCAAGCCACTGACAGGCTCTGTTTAGCAGTGAAGCAATAATAGTCTGTGCAGCAGCTCATCAGGGGGATGCCAGCGAAGATGCTGCATGGTTGAGTCATCCTTGTGGTGCAATGGTGCTGCCCACCCTACGAGACTGAGCAGGTCCAGACCTTTCCAGCTGGGATAATTCATCTCTTGCTGTCTTGCTCAATAAGTTCCAGCAAGTTGAAGGGTGAAAAAAGAGTCCCTTTCATTGCCGAAGACAACTGATGGCTTCACCACCTAAGGTGCTGACTGTCCCAATATGGATCTTCATTAAATGTGGCAGTCAGGGAGGAGGGCTGTGGAAAAAAGCCCAAGTGGTGGGAGAAGGAGCCCACAGCACCCAGTCTGCCCCCACAGCACCCAGTCTGGCCCTGACAGCTCAGAGTGTTGGCTAAGGGATATCCAGGAGCACGTCCAGAAGGGCAGTGGAGCTGGTGAAAGGTCTGGAGAACAGATCTGGTTGCAGTTGAGGGAACTGGGGTTGTTCAGCCTGGAAAGAGGAGGCTGAGAGCAGACCTTTTCACTCTCTATAATTCCCTGAAAGGAGGTTGAAGCAAGGTGGGGGTCAGCCTCTTCTGCTAGCTAACAAGTGATAGGATGAGAGGAAACAGCCTCAAGTTGCAGCAAGTGAGGTGTAGGTTGGATATGAGGACAAAGAGTTGTCAGGCTGCCCAGGGCAGTGGTGGACTCACCCTCCCTGGTGAGGTTTAAAAGCTGTGTAGATGTGGTGCTGAGGCACAGGGTTTAGGGCCAGACTTGGCAGTTAGAGAATGGTTGGACTTGATCTTTTCCAACCAAAATGAGTCTATGATTCTAGTAGCTCCATTTCCAGTGCAGTTCGTGGCAGCTAAGGAGGAGGTGGATATCTGAATAATCCTGAGGGATCGTGGCTTGGATTAGAGAGAAGGAGGAAGCCAAAGTTCAGTTTACTACAAAGGAATGAGGACACTGTATTTCTTGCCTACTCTAGAAGCATGCTTGCATCCACCTTGCTGATGAGCACCACCAGCTTTCTGCTGCGCTCCTGTCATGAGCAGGAACAGCTGCTCCATGGCTTTTCTTGTCCTTCCTCATTTTTCCACCTCTCTACATTCTGCCTTTATCTGAGGCTAAGCTACAGCAGTTGCTCCATCACCTCATGGCCCCAGCCCAGTAGAGAGGAGAGACCACAGAATCACAGAATGTTAGGGGCTGAAAGTGACCTGGAAAGCTCACCCAGTCCAATCTCCCTGCCAGAGCAGGATCTCCTACACCAGATCACACAGGAACACATCTCCAGAGAGGGAGACTCCACAACCTCCCTGGGCAGCCTGTTCCAGTGTTCTGTCACCCTCACAGGAAAAAAATCCTCATCATGTTTCCATGGAACTTCCTATGCCTCAACTCCCACCCATTGCCCCTTGTGCTGTTGTTGGGCATCACCAGGCAGTGCCTGGCTCCATCATCCTGGCACTCACTCTTTACATCTTTAAAACCATGAATGAGGTCACCCCTCAGGCTCCTTTTCTCCAAGCTCAAGGCCCCAGCTCTCTCAGTCTCTCCTGGTAACAGAGATGTTGCACTCAATCCTCTTCATGGCTCTGCTCTGGACTCTCTCAAGCAGTGAAAGGAGAGGAGACCTCTTAGAATGAAAATGGACTTAATGAATCATCCAGGTTAACTTGAGGCTCTCCTCTGTGGCATCATTTATAGACTGCCTTTTTCAAATGTAAGATCAAACAGCAGCTACCAAGCTGTGTCAGACCTCAAACCTTTAATATCACCTCTGAGTAACCAAGGACACTACCCAGGGTGTTGGACACAGCCAAAAAGAAAAGCAGCATGTTGTGTCCTGTGCTTGAACACGGCATCATGCTCAAGGCACACCGAGTCCTTTCTAAGCAGCAGCAGCAGGGTGCTCTCCCACTCTATAAGGCTGACACAAGAGAGACATGGACCTCCTGGAGCAGGTCCAGAGGAGGCAACAAAGATGATCAGAGGAGCACCTCTCCTATGAAGACAGGCTGAGACAGTTGGGGTTGTTCAGCCTGGAGAAGAGAGGATTCCAGGGAGACCTCATAACTACATTTCAATATCTGAAGGCCTGGGAGGGGACTGTTTAGAAGGGCTTGGAGTGATAGGATGAAGGCAAGGGTTTGAAACTGGAGCAAGGGAGATTTAAGTTGGACATCAGGAGGAAGTTCTTCACAAAGAGAGTAGGGAACTACTGGAACAAGCTGCTCAGGGATGTAGTTGAGACCTCATCCCTGGACACATTCAAGATCAGACTCTATGTGACCCTGGGCAGCCTGAGGTGTCCCTGCCGACTACAGGGGAGTTGGACAAGATCTTTGAGGGTCCCTTCTGACCCAATTCAATCTGTGAATCCAGAGCAGGGGAGCAATTGCTCTCAGATAGCCTCAGGAGACATCTTGGCAGTGTAAGAGGTCCAAGTGGACATTTATAGCACAGCTCCCCAGGGGGGATTTCTGGCTTGGCTTTGCACTGTGGCAAACTGCTCAGTACCCAGAGTATGGCACAAACTGTTGGAGGAGAGGCAGAAAGCCTCCATGGAGAGCAGGCAGGAGGTCTTGCTGACTTATGATGTGTGTGCCACAGTGATGGCTGAGGAGGCTGCCACCATCCATGTGGGTATCACATGTGTTGCTTCAGTAGATGCAGCATCATGTAAACATTAGCACTCCTCGAATGGAATGCAGCCAGCAGAGGGCTGTTTCTCCTGCAGAAGAGGCCAGCTCTTGTCTCCATCACCAGGAGCAACAAATCCATCCCTCCACTCCTAATTCCACTGCTGTGCACTAAGACAAAACAAAAAGGGAGGCGGTAAAAGAAGAAAAATACGGGTTTGAACTTCCAGAATCCAAAGAGTTTGGACACTGCAGCCTCACTTGGACATGGAAGCACACCCTGGACTCCAGCTGAAGGCCACTCACTTTTAGTATGCTTGCAAATGGCTATTGGTCTGTTGGGCTAAGGAGGGAACATCATTCCTTCCTAGAATCATCAAAAGGTTTGAGTTGGAGGGGACCTCCAAAGGTCATCTAGTCCAAACCCCACCCTGCAGTCAGCAGGGACATCCTCAGCTAGATCAGGTTGCCTCACCTTGAATATCTCCAGGGATGGGGCCTCAACAACTTTGCTTGGCAACCCATTCCAATGTTCCACCACCTTCATGGTGCACAACTTGTTCCTAACATCCAATCTAAATCTGCTCTTTTCTAGTTTAAAACCATTGCTCTTTGTCCTATCACTACAGGCCTTTGGAAACCCCCTGCTGATCTGAGGACTGGTGTGCCACAGCAACCTGACCCCAAGGCCTGGCAGAGCTTGGGTGGCCTTCTAGGCTTTCCAGCACCTCATTTCAGTGTGTGCTGAGAGGCTTTGGTGAGAGAGGAGAAGGCTCTGGTGAAGATGCTGCTGAAAGCTGTGTGTTACCAGGTCATCACCACTGCTGGCTCTGGCCTGTCAGAGAGGAGCAGCTTGGTTTTCATCCAAGCCTTAGGCCCTTTCATCCAAGCCTTAGGCTCAGCAGCATTGAACACATCAGCACATCTGCTTGTAGAGCCACAGAGCCACAGAGCCCCTTGCTGGCAGGCTCGGTGGAGAGGGTAGTGCTGAAATATGGTGTGAAGCCTGATGACACAGAGCCTTTTGTGGAGATAAAGGAAGGCAGAATTCCTCTCATCACTGCTTCAGATGTCTTTGTCTGGCTTTTTGTTCTGGTTGGAGTGGGCACTGGGGGCTCTGGTGGCTTCAGAACAACCTTTGCCAGAAGGTAGATCTCACTGTGGGGCTGTGGGTGGTTCCCAGTCCTAGTTTGCTCGTGGGCAGCTACACGCTGAGGTGTCTCCATCTGCTTTGGCCATACTGGTGCACAGGGACATCCCTACTCCTGCCTAGTGAAAAGAAGGGCTATTCAGAGGCCTTTCTACTTCTGGTTTACAACACAAACCAGCAACACTCACTCCCATCTGACCCCCACTGTGGTCCCTCTCTGAGGTGGTGGCCCAACCCCACTGTTGCCCTGCGTGCAGCATGGCAGCCAGGAGCGTGGCTGCGCAACATCAAAGTTCATTAAGCATCCAAAAGCAAATAAATCAATCAATACATTCCCAGCATACACACTCCCAACTCCTTAGAAAACCTCCTTATTGAGAACCAACCCAGGCAGGGACTCCCAGGAAGAACTACAGAGAAAGAGAAGCCTCCAAAGCTGTAATTTTGAAGGTTCTACCACTTGGGGGATAATTACAACCAGGGAAACGCTGTTCACATCTCCCATTAATATAAAGTAATGACTGCGTGCCTGTAGCCAGCTAACCACAGAGCTGAGCAGGGACTGTCAACTCTTCTGCCCTGCCATAATATGAAGCATCTTGGAAATGTTCAACAGCCACCACACGCCAGCCTCTTGTCATCCCTCCCCTTAAAGAGGCAGAGCTCCGGCTCCCCAGAGCTGCTCACGCAGGAGGTGTTGTCACCCAGGAGCATCCTTTTGACCTAAACTAAAACTGAGAACCAACATGGTTGTAATTTTTCAGAGTTTTGAGATCGTTTCAGGCAGTGCAAAAAAGCTTTTGCCTCAGCAAAACACCCATTTCCAGTCTGAGCAATGAGTCACATATCAAAACACCAGTTTGTCTCCCTTCCTTTCTGTGTTTTGTTTGCTCTCCTTTGGTCCTGCTTTGAGCTAGACCAGAACTAATCCTGCTCGCTGCTGTTGCTTCCCAGCTCAGGCTTTGCTCACTGAGGGCACTTTCTGAAGCTCAGGGCAGGTTTGTGCAGCCAGAGGCTTCTTCTAGCAGGGAGAAGTTGATGGGAAGAGTTCCTGCCAAGGGCTGGGCTGTGGAAAGGCTCTGCCTTAGACTTGCTCCTCTGCAGACCGAGGGCACTGCCACAGCTTGTGCCCCACCGTGGGCCACAGGAAGGTAGAGGTGGCAGCTGTGGGGAGGAGCAGACAGGACAGATGACCCTTAACTAGCCAAGAAGGGATTACATCCATGGATGGCACCCTCAGGAGAAAGATGAGGAATCACCAGGGTCAGGGCTCTTCTTCACTGGGTGGTGTCATAGAATCATAGAATCAAAGAATCAACCAGGTTGGAAGAGACCTCCAAGATCATCCAGTCCAACCTAGCACCCAGCCCTGTCCAATCAACTAGGCCATGGCACTAAGTGCCTCATCCAGGCTTTGCTTGAACACCTCCAGGGATGGCGACTCCACCACCTCCCTGGGCAGCCCATTCCCGGGAGGACTCTGTCCCTTCTGCCTTTGATCCTAATCCATAACTTTCAAAATCCAGCTCCAGAATCCAGCTCCCATTTGTGACTGATTCTAGTCTGGGACTTCCCCAGTGCCTGCTTCCAGCACCAGTGGTGCCTATGGTGCCATCATTGCCACCAGCAGTTAGGTTACATGTTGGTTTGTGTCTCTGTGGCTGTATTTCATTGGATTCTTCCTTCCATCCCAGGTGGTTCAATTCCTTTCCCAGCCCACCAGTCTCTCTCCCTTCTTTCCTATCTCTTCCCTTTGGGAAGGCAAAGGGGTTCACAGAGAGACATCCATGCCACCTTTTCATGCCACTTCCAAGTGTACCTCCAGCATGTGCTTGTGGCGATGAGCAAGGAGGTAGTGGAAGAGAGAAGAACATAGAAATGAACAAACAGAGATAAGAGAAACCAAACCAAAGAGTAATTTTTGAAACTCCAGCAGAGCTTCTATAGCTGGAAAAAGTAATATCTAAGTTGAAGTATTTTCTGTGGGATTTTTCCCCCAGGTCAACACAAGTCCAGCACTTCCCTACAAAGATTTCAGCCTGCAAGGATTCGTGAAAGGGGCTGAGAACCTTCACTGCAGAGTGACTGCGGAAAATCCAGTGGCTCAATTATCTCAGCAGCATGGGAGTGAGGTTTGCAGACAGCGTCCCTGCTGCACAGCAAGCAAGACGATGCCCATCCAGTGATGGGCAGAGCAGAAGATGAATTCATCCCAGCCCGAGAGCAGGAGCCAGGTATGGAGGAGGGCAGAGAAGCCTCTTCTAACTTTCCGTGGAAACCTAAAAGTGTCCTTCTCTCTTTCCCAGGAGGTTAAACACTCACTGGAGACATGTGAGTTTCTCTGGGTAAGGAGGAGCTGGCAGTTCCTTGTGTGCCCCTTGCCACCTAGAGCCTGCAGCCCCAGGCTGAGGGGAGGCCAGCCAGCATCTTGAGCTGTGTGGACAGGAATGTCCCACTTGGCAGGCACCGAGGACATTCTTTGGCTCATCTGTAGAGCTTAACACCAGAGGCATTCATGATGTATCAAGGGAAAGGCTGCAGGACGAAGGAGCTCCTCTGCCTCGCTTCAGTCCCTTCAGCCTCCAAACAGTCCAAAACGTGCCTCATGGCCCAGCACAAAGCTGTCACCACGGGGAACAGGGACAGAGACATGGAGGGGAAAATGTGGCCTGAGAAATTGTTCCATGTCACTGGGAGGCCATCCCCAGAGGTCTGTCAGCAGCTGACATATTTAGGGTAAGCTTCCTGCTTCTGCGATCCCATCCAGGGTCAAAAAAAATCAAACTACAGAAGGTGTCATCAGCTCCTGGCTGGACCCTGCCCTTCTTCCCTGGGGATGCTTGCAGTGAAGCAGGGTGCCCTGGCCCTCATTCCCAGGAAGACAGCAAAGCTCCTGGGTGTCCTGTGCCTGGGCAATAGGCAGCAAATCTCCTTTCTCTTCCAAGAGCCTCGGAGAGCCTGGCAGCTACCCCAACACCATCTCACTCCAACTGAGAGCTAAGGAATTTTGCCTCAAGACCCATCTGAAACCGGCTGGAGCTTTCCAAGACCGCTGCTCCCCTGGGGTGGGGGAGGCAGGGAAGGAGCCTTGTGTTGTTTAATAGAGAAGAGAGGCTCCTGAAAGAATGAGAGCTCATGGCTTGGTGACTCCAGAGGCTTTTCTTGTTGCTTTCTTTGATGGGAGGAGGGGGAAAGGGAAACAAAAGGCCTGGGGCGGGGGGAAGGAGGGATGTGTTTTGAAATCTGCTTCCTTTTGGCCACGCTTGAACTTCCAAGAGCCTGCCTTTGACTGACATCCTTAGGAAGTGGGAGAGAAAACTCCATGCTGAGCCGGCTGGCTGCCCAGTGGAGGAAGGAGGAGGCTTCTGGCCCCAAGGAGCTGAAATAGATTCCTTTAATGTATCAGTCATCTGGCATCTCAGAGGGGCACTGAGGGTTTTGAGCCTGTTCCTGGAGGCTTCCAGGGCCTCTTCATCCCCATCCAGGGTTGTTTTGCCTGGGCACTGCATCCACACTCACCTGGATGGCTCCAGCTGGAGCAGTGGTGGAAGTCCAGGCATGGAGGCACTGTGTGTTTCACTGCTAGCAAGAAAGGAACCAGACTCTATAAACCTGACTTCACCTTTCCCTGTAGTCCTGGCATGTATCTGGGGCAGGTGACAGAAGACAGAACCACAGGAGAAAATGGGAAAACAGTCTTGAGAAAACAGACTAGCTCCTCAGATCACATGGAACTGGGATGGGAAGGTGGGAAGGGAGCCAGTGAGAGGCCAAGAGGGAAGTCTGTCAACAGTACCTAGGGCTTGCAGACTGCTGGAAGGACCACAGAGGCATCTGCAGGATGATGGTGCCAGGGTGGATGCTCAGAACATTGTAGTTCTGGCTGTCTCCAGAGAAGATCAAAATGAGGCTCAACAGGGCACTGGGCAACCTGCTGTAGTGGTGGCTGTCCCTGCTGACTGCAGGGGGAAACTGGACCAGAGGCCCTTTGGAAGTCCCTCCCAACCCAGGCCATTCTATGACTCTATGACTCTATAAGCTATGGTGACCATGGCTGAGTGGGCATTCCCAGAAAGTTCATCTGATATTGGCAAGCTCTAAAACCATCTTTTTGCCTTCTAGTGCCCCTCATCTCTTGTCCCCTCCCTGGGAAGGTTCAAAACTAGATTGGAAAGGGCCTTAAGCAACCTGGTCTAGGGGAAGGTGTCCCTGCCCATGGCACAGGGATTTGAGCCAGATGATCTTTAAGGTCCTTTCCAAGCCAAACCATTCTGTGATCCTATGATTCTGTGATTCCACATCTCCATCCTTCTGGACACATCACTGACATTGTGTTTGCCCTTATGGCCAGGACAAGGGCTTGTTGCTGTGATTAGATCTCTTGCATTGGACACAAGTCAGGGACACAAGCTCTAAGATCTGACAAGGAACTTCCAGAAGACTTGTCTCCAACTTTCCATGTCTGAGCACAGACATTTCTCAGCACAGGTCTTTGGAGGTTCCTCTTAGCACAACTCAAAGCAGGTGGCCTGCTGAAATCCAGACTGTGCTGGGCAAAGCCCTCTGTGGTGGGCTACAGCTGTGGCTGACATTTGTGCAGCTGGTGTTGATCTGGTCTTGGTGTCCATGGACTAATGACTTCCAAGTTCCTCTTTTCTCCTTGGGCTTGTCTTCTGTGAATTCTGGGATGCATCAAAAGAAGTGTGGGCAGCAGGTGAAGGGAGGGGATTCTCCTCCTCTGCTCCATTGTTTTGAGGCCCCACCTGGAGTACTGTGGCTAGCTCTGGAACCCCCAACACAAGAAGGACATGGAGCTGTTGGAGCAGGTCCAGAGAATGGCTGTGAAGACAATCAAAGGGCTGGAGCACCTCTCCTATGAAGAAAGGCTGAAAGAGTTGGAGTTGTTCAGCCCAGAGAAAAGAAGCCTCAGGGAACATCTTATTGAAGCCTTCCTCTTCCTTGGAGGAGGCTACAGGAATGCTGGAGAGAGACTTTTTACAAAGGCATGGAGTGACAGGATGAGGGGTGGCAGCTTCAGACTGGAAGAAGCTGGATTTAGATCAGATATTAGGAAGAAATTCTTCCCCATGAGTGTGGTGAGGCACTGCAACAGGTTGTCCAGAGAAGTTGTGGAGGGTCTAAGCCTGGCAGTGTTCACAGGCAGGCTGCATGGGATTTGAGCAACTTCACCTAGTAAGAGGTATCCCTGCCTATGTAGGGGGTTGGAACTACATGATCTGTACCGTTCCTTCCAACCCAAACCATTCTATGGTCCTGTGATTCTATGGCTCTGTGGTTCTGTGATTCTGTGATTCTACAATTCTGAGGTACTGTGATTCCATGATTCTGTGATTCTACAATTCTGAGGTACTGTGGTTCCATGATTCTGTGATTCTACAATTCTGAGGTTCTGTGGTTCCATGATTCTGTGATTCTACAATTCTGAGGTTCTGTGGTTCCATGATTCTGTGATTCTACAATTCTGAGGTACTGTGGTTCCATGATTCTGTGATTCTACAATTCTGAGGTACTGTGGTTCCATGATTCTGTGATTCTACAATTCTGAGGTTCTGTGGTTCCATGATTCTGTGATTCTACAATTCTGAGGTTCTGTGGTTCCATGATTCTGTGATTCTACAATTCTGAGGTACTGTGGTTCCATGATTCTGTGATTCTACAATTCTGAGGTACTGTGGTTCCATGATTCTGTGATTCTACAATTCTGAGGTTCTGTGGTTCCATGATTCTGTGATTCTACAATTCTGAGGTTCTGTGGTTCCATGATTCTGTGATTCTACAATTCTGAGGTACTGTGGTTCCATGATTCTGTGATTCTACAATTCTGAGGTACTGTGGTTCCATGATTCTGTGATTCTACAATTCTGAGGTTCTGTGGTTCCATGATTCTGTGATTCTACAATTCTGAGGTTCTGTGGTTCCATGATTCTGTGATTCTACAATTCTGAGGTACTGTGGTTCCATGATTCTGTGATTCTACAATTCTGAGGTTCTGTGATTCCATGATTCTGTGCTTCTACAATTCTGAGATACTGTGGTTCCATGATTCCGTGCTTCTACAATTCTGAGGTTCTGTGATTCCATGATTCCGTGCTTCTACAATTCTGCAGTTCTGAGGTTCTGTGATTCCATGATTCTGTGATTCTACAATTCTGAGGTTCTGTGATTCCACGGTTCTGTGAATCTGCAGTTCTGAGGTTCTGTAATTCTGATTCCATGCTTCTACAATTCTGAGGTTCTGTGATTCCATGATTCTGTGATTCTAAAATTCTGAGGTTCTGTGATTCCACAATTCTGAGGTTCTGTGATTCCATGATTCTGTGATTCTGCAGTTCTGAGATTCTGTGGTTCTGTGGTTGTGTGATTCTGCGATTCTACAATTCTGAGGTTCTGTGATTCCACGGTTCTGTGAATCTGCAATTCTGAGGTTCTGTAATTCTCCAATTCTGAGGTTCTGTGATTCCATGATTCTAACATTCCTAACAGGGAGGAAGGTGCCCCCTTGCTGAAGGCAGACAGGAGTGAAAGCTCGTCTGGCCCTTGACCAGGAGCCTCGGGAAGAAGGGCTGACCCCGCTGTGGTCTTGGGGAGCAATGCATGATTTGGCTTACAGGGGAGAGCCTCCAGCAAGAGCTGCATGCCAGAGGTTGTCTGCAGCCGCTCAGGCTGCCGGTGATGGATAAGAAGGCTGGGGAAGCCCAGGCGGCTTTAGCTCTCGGCGTTCAGCTGTCCCAGCGCTGCGAAGCGCTGCCCTGACTGCTGAGAGACAGCGAGCCTGCACACGTCCCTGCCGTGATAGATGACACCAATAACGGCCGGAGCTGTTGCAGGGAAGGAGAAGGTGATTTATCCCCGGGCCGGGCCGAGCCGAGCGGGGAGCGGAAATCCTACGGGAGCTGCGGGGGCACATCAGCTCCCCTGCGTGTCACACATCAAGCCCCGCCGTGTCACACATCAAACCCCCGCGTCCCAGCCTCCCCGACACCCGGGGCGCCGCTTCAAAGGCGTGACGCGCGGCGGCGGGAGGCCGAAGGTGCTGCCGGGCTAATGAGCGGAGGGAGCCATAAATAACCGCGGCCGTCGTTAGGCTTTGCCCCCTCCTCCTCCTCCTGGGAGCCGAGCCTGCTCCGGCCGCGGCCAGGCAGCGCTCCTCACACCCCATCCGTCATGCGGAAGGCCCTGGGAGGGAGCGCGCAGCAGGGCAGCAGAGCATCCATCTTGCGGAGGGGAGGCCTTTCAAGTGCCTGCACCGGGTGGTGTGCAGGCGAGCGCGGGGCCGCGGCGGGCTGGTCTTATTTAGCGGTGCCTGTCACCTCCTAGGCCCTTCCTCTGCACGTCCGGCGCTTGCCCAGGCTCGCTCCCATCCACGCTGTAATTTATTGCCCCTGGGCTTTGCTGGCTGAAGCCCTGCGGCTCCCGGGGATGGCGAGGTAAGGTAAGTCGAGCTCCTCCCCGGGGCCTTTTCTCCAGCAGAAGTGCGGTCCCTGAGGAAAACCGCTCCTCGGGATGGGGATTTAGGAAGCCGACGGTGGGTAAGTGCTAGCAGCTGAGGTTTGCGTGACTCTGGGCCGGGGTGGGACGTGGCTGGACAGGTATGTGGCTGGACGGGGATGTGGCTGGACAGGGGTGTGTCAGACGGGGACGTGGCTGGACGGGGACGTGGCTCAGGCCTGGTGGAAGAACATCGGGAATCACCTGGCCGTGTTGTTTGCTTCGCAGGTAGCTGAGATGCCCAAGAGGAGAAGGGACCAAGGTGTCCTCGCTGTCATCGCTGCACCCAGATGCAACCTTTCCAGAGTTCCAGCTCTTCCTCAACATGTGCTGCTCCCTTGCCTGCTGTGCCAGCGCATCCCTGGGCTGTACCCACCTGCTCTCTGCCACCAGCATTGCTCCTGGCGCAGAGCTTTTCACATCAAGCCTGGAACGTTGACAAGGAGCTGGGAGTCTTTCCATGCCTTACTGGTGATGTATCTAGTGCTCAAAGAGTTGGAATTTGATTCTGCTCAGAACCAGCAGCCATTACATCTCTTGGGGTTTTCTTGTATCACAGAATCCTGGCATGGTGAGGGTTGGAAGGGACCTCTGGAGATCAGCCACTCCAACCCCCTGCTAAAGCAGGGACACCCACAGCAGCTTGCCTAGGATCACAATGGCCAGCTGCATTTGGAATCCCTCCAGACAAGGTGACTACACAACCACTTGTGGGCAGCCTGCTCCAGGGCTCCAGCACTCTCCAGCAGAGAAGTTCCTCCTCATGTTCAGATGGAACCTCCTGGGTTCCAATTTGTGCCCATTGCCCCTTGTCCTGTCATTTGGCACCACTGAGAAGAGTCTGGCCCAATCCTCTTGACTGCTTCTCTTTAGGTATTGATCAGCCTTGGGAAGACCAGTGGATAGAGTCAAAGACCAACAGGCTAAAACCTCTTCTGAGACAAGGTGTTACCAGCCATGCCCCGCTTTACACAAGCTGGAGGAGGAAATTCTAACCTACAGGAGTACTGTGAGAAGAGATCTTCCCCAGCAAACTCACCACTTGGATAGACAGGACAGAGTGAAAGCTGTGTTGCAGTTATTTTACTGACTTGGAGGCCTCGAAGCAAGAAGCCAGAGTCATGGTGGTAGAGCTGCCAGTACTACCGCCTCTCTGGAGGGCTTGGTTGCAGGTTGGGAGAGCCAGAAGTGAGGTGATGGGGTTAGAGGGACTGATGCTGTGTGGGACTCTTCCCTGAAAGGGTTGTCAGGTCCTGGGCCAGGCTGCCCAGGGCAGTGGTGGAGCCCTCATCCCTGGAGGGGTTTAAAAGCCATGTAGATGCAGTGTTGAATGACATTGATGGTGACCTGGCACTGCTGGGTTAGTGGTTGAACTTGACCTGTCTTAAAGGTCTTTTTCAACCCAGTTCTGTGAAGCAGCAGCAGGGATGGTGGCTGTACAAAGGGAAGAGGGAATCTGAACAACTTCAACTAGGGACAAGTTGGGAGAGTTGGGGCTGTTTAGCCTGTAGAAGAGAAGGCTTCAGGGAGGCCTTAGAGCCTCCCTGAAGGGGATTACAGGAGAGCTGGGGAGGGACTTTTTACAAGGACATATAGTGACAGGATGAGAGGGAATGGGCTGAAGCTTGAGGAAGGGAGAGACTGGAGATTAAGAAGAAATTTTTTCCCCTGAGGGTGGTGAGACACTGGAACAGGTTGCCCAGAGAGGTTGGATGTTTGCTCCCTGGAGGTGTTCAAGGTCAGATTGGATGTTGCTTTGAGCAACCTGGTTTAGAGGAAGATGTCACTGCCCACAGCAGAGGGTTGGAACTAGATGATCTCTAAGGTCCCTTCCAACACAAACCATTCTATGACTCATGTGACTTTATGCATCTGTGAACTGATGAAGATGTCCTTGCTCACTGCAGGATTGTTGGACTAGATGACCTTTAAACATCCCTTTCAACCCAACCTATTCCACGAGTCTAAGAAAGGAGAGAAGTAACAGGAGAAGCTGTGTCTTTTGAGAGGCTTTGGTGAGCTGGAGAGCTATCAGGCATGGCTAGGTCACATTCATCTCTTTCTTCCTTTCCCCTGGGGATCAGAAAGGGTTAACCCCCCTGTGCTACAGATCTGTGCTCACATTGAATCTCCACCCATCAGATCTCTGCTGGGTTTGGAGGAAGGGGTGGAGGTGCTTTACACATGTCACTGGCCATAACTCAGGCTTTTATGATAATCGTGACCAGATGGTTAATGGGACTTAATAAACCACTGTTGACCTGGGCTCAGTGTACACAAATCTCTTGCTCCCTTTCCTTTTTTGCCTTCCTTGTCTGGAAGCTGCAGATTGGTGCCCCTAACCCACCAGTTTCAGTGGCCAGCAGCTAGGTAGGGTAGAACAAACCCCCACAAAAGCCACATTGCAACCATAACCTGTGAGAGTGACAGCAAGTAATGGGGCACTGGCTCTGTGCATTGGACAGGCACAAGGGGCATCTTTGAGAAGGGTGGAGAAGGGGACATGGCAGGGACACCAGGCAGGCTCTTGCCTCAAGCACCAGAGGCCCTGGGTGAACTCCAGTGATTGCTGTGGAATTAAATCCATGCTTCTGGTGCAAGCAAGAGGAGCCTTTAGCCAAGCATTTCTAAGAACTCTCACATCCTGCTTTTGGCAGGCACAGAACTTTCCACTTAAAGTGGAAATTACAACTTGGGTAGGGGGAGAAGCTATGGAATCCCATCTCAGGCTTTCCCCTGGGAGACCAGGGCAGGGAACCCAGATAATGGAATCTCATCTCAGACTTTCCCCTGGGAATCCAGTGCACAGAACCCAGATATGAAATCCCTTCTCAGTCTTCCCAGTGGGATCACAGTGTGTAACTGATCCAGGCTGTATCTTCCTCAAGTCCTTATCTAATCTACTTCAAAATACCTAAGTGATGAGCCTGTCACTCCAGGCATGGAAGGACATTTTTTGATCAGTGCCTAGCTGCCATCTCTCCTGCTTGTAATCGTGGAACGATGAAATCATTTTAGTCATTGAATTACAGACTAGTTTGAGTTGGAAGGGACCTTTCAAAGTCATCTATTCCAACAGCCCTGCAGTCAGCAGGGACATCTGCCATTAGAGGAGATTGCTCAGAGCCCCAGACAACCTCACCTGGAATGGTTGAAGGGATGGAGCTTCTACCACCTCTCTGGGAACCTGGGCCAGAGTCTCACCATCCTCAGTGCAAAATTTACACTTCCTTCTCCTCAGTCTGAATCTCTCTTTTAATTCAAACCATCACCCCTTGTCCTGTCACAACAGGCCCTGCCAAAAAGGCTGTTCCCAGCTTTCTGATCATCCCCTTTAAGCACTGAAAGGCCACCAGAAGGTCTCCCTGGAACCTTCTTTCCTCCAGGCCGAACAACCCCAACTCTCTCAGCGTGGATGCTGCATTGTCACCTGTCTGCCCCTGACCAGCCTGCTCAGCTGTTTGCATTCCCAAAGGGATGATGCAGACCCTTGACAGGCATGACCTGCTCACTGCTAACAGTCATACAAGCTTGGATTTTCTCCTGTAGTTCTTTACAAGAGCTCCCCAGGCAGAACTTTCCCTAAGCTTGGTTTCATAGCATTGCTCCCAGGAATGCTGCTGCTGACTGGTCTTACAGGGCCTAGGAGGAGAAGCTCCTCAGCTTTCCCAGAAAGCTAAACAGATGTGCCTTGGATGAAGGAGTGAGCTTAAAGCTGAAGGTACAGAGGCATATGGAGGAGACCAGCCCTGTTCTGCTCTTCTGGCCATTTATTTTCTTCTTTCTTCCTTTTTTTTCCCTCCCTTGTTTCAATCCTTTTGCCTGCTGTTTGGGAAATGTCCTATCTTCACCACACCATGCACCTAGGGCTACGTTTCTTCTCTCCATGGGCAGTTCACATGGCTTCATTTAGGACTTCATCCAAGAGCTGGTGGTCACAGCTGGAGTCTTTATGCTGACTTTGATGGATTTTGGAGCAGCCTGAGTAGATTTTGGTACATCTTCAATCATTCTTGGGTAGTCAGCAATTGTTATTCTTCCCAGACCTCTGCCTCTTCTGAAATAAGAGGGGGGTTTGCTGCCTGGTACTTGGATAGCCATAGGAACCATGGGAGATAGGTGGTCAAGTAGGCTGCACAGTGAGTCAGAAACATAAAAGGATGTGTTTAAAATCTTAGAGCCAAAGACTTGCTTAAAGGTTTGGCCTTCAATAGGTGCAATATGAGAGGTGAAACCTGCTACATCGTGAAGAACGGGAAACCAAAATGGAGCCAACCCTGGGACAGCTCACCTTCTGCTCCATCCTCTTCCCACCCTTCCCAACCACTGCAGCCTCTGCCAGATGCCCACATAAATCCTGACTGGGCAGCTTCAGGGCAGTGCTGTGGCACCAAGACCCCTACAGGGACATTCACTGCATGGCCAAAAAGGCCAACAACATCTTAGCCTGTATCAGCAGATGTGGCCATCAGGAATAGGACACGGATCACCTTCCTGTACTCAGCATTGGTGAGGCAACACATTGAGTGCTGGGTTCAGGTTTGGGTCCTTTACTCCAGGAAGAATATTGAGGTGCTGGAGCAGGTCCAGAGAAGGGCAACAAAGTTGGTGAAGGGTCTGGAGAGCAGGGCTGGTGAGGAGAATCTGAGGGAACTGAATGTGTTTAGTCTGGAGAAGAGGAAGCTGAGGAGATACCTCTCTACAATTCTCTGAAAGGAGGTTGGACTGAGGTGAAGTTTGGTCTCTTTTCCCAAGAAACAAGCAATGAGAATGAACAGCCTCAAGTTGCACTAGGGGAGGTTTAGGGTTGGACATTAGAAGAAATTTCTTCACTGAAAGGGCTCTCAAACACCGGAAAAGGCTGCCCAGGTTGGTGATTGAGTCCCCATGCTTGAAGGTGTTTAAAAGAGGCAAAGATGTGGTGCTAGGAGACATGGTTTAGCACCACCCTTGGCAGAGTTAGATGATCTCAGCTCAAGGTCCTTTCCAACCAAAATGATTCTGTGAAATGGTGCTGAGGAACATGGTTTAGTGGTGGGATTGTGAGCCTTAAGTGAGCAGTTGGACTTGATGATGTCAAAGGTCTCCTCCAACTTCAGCATGAGATTCTAGAGGATTCCACAGGATTCATAGAAACATTCAGGTGGGAAAAGACTCTCTGGCTCACCAAGTCCAACCCAGAACACTGCTCTACAAGGTGCATCCTAGACCATATCCTCAAGCACCACATCCAAATGACTTCCAGTGTTGGTGAGTCCACCACCTCCCTGGGCAGCTCATTCCAATGCCTGACCACTCCTGCTGGGGAAAAAAACAACAACCTACTATCTAGTCTAAACCTACCCTCATGCATCTTGAGACCCTTCCCTCTTGGTCTATCACTAATTACCTGTGAGAAGAAACCAGCACCAACCTAGACAGCCATGAGGTCTCCTCTCAGCCTTCTCTGTTTCACACTACTCAGCCTCAGCTCCTCCAGGAGTGCGTGCTCAGGAGGAGCAACTGCTCCTCATAAGATAGCCTGGAGAAGAGGAGGCTCAGGGCAGACCTCATTGCTATCTACAACTACCTGAAGGGTGGTTGTAGCCAGGTGGGGGTTGGTCTCTTCTCTTAGGCAACCAGCAACAGGACAAGGGGACACAGCCTCAAGTTGTGCCGAGGGAAGTATAGGCTGGATGTTAGGAGGAAGTTGTTGGCAGAGAGAGTGATTGCCATTGGAATGGGCTGCCCAGGGAGGTGGTGGAGTCACCGTCCCTGGGGGTGTTCAGGAAAAGCCTGGATGGGGCACTTAGTGCCATGGTCTAGTTGAGTGGATAGGGCTGGGTGCTAGGTTGGAGTGGATGATCTTGGAGGTCTCTTCCAACCTGATTGATTCTATTCTATTCTAAGATGTCTTCTCCCCTGATGGGGTGGTGCTGTGCTGAACAGAGAGAACATGGGATGAACATGCCCAGGAGAGCAGATGTGGTCCTGTCTCCAAACTCCACTGGCAGCCTTTACAGAGCCAGGCACATCAGCACAGGCAGAGCTGGAGGAGCCAGCCTGAAGTGGGCCTTGTTACTGCCCAGATCTGAGGGAGAGCAGTGGAAGGTGCACAGATGGTCGGCCACTTTCCCTAATGAAACACGTCTTTATTGTCCCGAGGAAGCTGGCTTTCACAACCCAAGCACCCAGGCTTGCTCCTTGCTTTTTATACACACACACACACATATATATGTATATATTATTTCTTTTCTCTGCAAACCCTGGGCAGTTTTGCCCCTTTCCTTAAATCAAAAAACTGCGGCCGATAAAGACGTGTTTCATTACTTGAAGGGCTGGCCAAGCATCTGTGTGCAATGGACTTCATTTGCTTCTTCTCTAGGCTGCTGGCACAGACATTCCCAGCCCAAGCCAGAGAGGGAAAGTGCAATGAATGCAGGGATCAGAATGCTCCCAAACATGGGTAGAGTTCAGATGTTGTGGTTGCTTCTTTATAGTGCCCAGTGGCCACCTCATGGTGAGATTTAAGCACAGTCTGACTCTGCCAGCTAGCAATATTTGGGTGTCTTTGCTGTCATGGTTCACCAGAAGGATATGGTGTCCTTGGGGGATGAATAAATCGGTGCAAAGATGCCCTGAGTGACCTGTTTCATTCTTTCATTTCATGCTTTCTTTTTTGTCTTCACCAGAAGGAGAAGCTGTGCTTGAAGGATGAATAAATCGGTGCAAATCTGCCTCAAGTGACCTCTTTCATTCCTTCATTTCGTGCTTTCTTTTCTATCCTCATCAGAAGGAGAAGCTGTCCTTGAAGGATGAATAAATTGGTGAAAATCTACCTTGGGTGACCTCTTTCATTCCTTCATTTCATGCTTGCTTTCCTTTCTGCCCTCACTAGTGACATTGCAGCCCTTATTTCTGTATACACAGCTGGATTCAGCCTAGAGAAGGCCTCAGAGCTGCCTTCCAATACCTGAAAGGAGCCTACAGGAAAGCTGGAGAGGGACTTTTCATGAGGCTGTCTAGTGATAGGACAAGGGAGAATGGTTTGAAGCTGAGGGAGAGTAGGTTTAGACTGGATCTTAGGAAGAGTGATTGGCATTGGAATGGGCTGCCCAGGGAGGTGTTGGAGTCACCGACCCTGGAGGTGTTCAAAAAAAGCCTGGATGAGGCACTTAGTGCCATGGTCTAGTTGATTGGATGGGGCTGGGTGCTAGGTTGGACTGGATTATCTTGGAGATCTCTTCCAACCTGGTTGATTCTATGATGATTTTAAGAAGTTCTTCAGTGCAGGTGTGGTGAGACTCTGGAATAGGCTTCCCAGAAAGGCTGTGGATGCCTCTGGAGTTGTTCGAAGCCAAGTTGGATGAGGCCTTGAGCAACCAAGTCTAGCTGAAAGGCATCCTTGCCCATAGCAGAGAGGTTGGAGTAGATGATCTCTGAGGTCCCTTCCAACCTGAGTCATTCTGTGATTCTATGATTCAAGGCCCTGGTAGAGCTCCTGAGCACCAGTTTGGGAACCTCTTCCCATGAGCTGGTCCTGAGCTCCTCACCACCAAGGAGGGGATGTGATGTGACATTTGGTCCACACAACTGCCATTCACAAGGCTCTGGGACCCTTCCTATCACCAGAAATGACACTGCTCAGTTGTGATTTATCCTCCTGAGAGAATACTTCACCAAAACCCTGCTTTGAAGCACTACCTTCATCACGCTGGAGTGAATCCATTCAGAGGCCCAGGACAAAGCATGTGGTTGTGATGACAGCCCTGGGACCAGGGTGTGTTTGTCCCCTGGTGCAATGGGACTGTGCCTGTGAGCATATATTGGGTGAGAAGGAGTTGGCTTTGATGGTGTCGAAAGATCCAATTGTCTGTCTTGCAAAAGACAGAATGACACTGAAAGGAGGAAGGGAGAGGGACCCAGGAATCATTTATACCACAAGCACAAGCATGAAGCTTCAGACACCTGAATAATTAGAAGCTTCCCTACCTGCATAATTTTTCAGCTGATGTCGTGATGTTAGGATATAGGCTGGACTTGATCTCAGAGGTCTTTTCCAGCCTCAATAATTGTGTGATCATTTCTTGCCTGCTCACTAGAGGCTTCCCAAAGACAATAAAGGACCAGCCTGAGAGGGTAGCAGCCAAGTAGGATCCTCAATAACCACAATTTTTGGCTTAATCTCTCCTTGCTCATCTCCAAGGTCTTGGTCCTGGCTTTCAAAGCTTGTCTTGGTCCAGGACACATTGGTGCCAGTTGAGGACCAACTCTTCACACAAGGATGGTGAGATGCATCACCAGGCAAGGGTGATGAGACATATTCCTACACTGTGTGACAACAGCATGGCAGCAGCATGATCCATGCCTCTTGGGCTGCTCAAACCACACCTTTCAATGGAAACCTCAGGCATGCTGGTGTTTAACCTACACAAACCCAAGGTGGGGTTGACTCATGAGAAGAAAGCAGGGATTAAGAATTCTGCTGGTGAAAACCTCCCATAAGTACAGCAGATGCTTATGAAGCACAGCACACAGATGGCCCAAGCCTATATAACTCATCTTCTTCACTGTTTAAACCCCTTCTTTAGCTTCTTAAATTGCAAAGAGGGACTCAACTTGCAAGTTCCTTGACCCATCTTTGCCTAAGGCACCCAGCTTCTAGAGGACCTGACCATCATGGAGTTTTGGAGATCTTCTCCTTAAGAATATGTTTGGGGGAGAAAAAAAGTCCTTAGTGAATCTACTGCTCTGTTGGTGGTTTTGTTAAGACCTCAAGTGACTTCTGTTGGCAGAGCTGAAGAGCAAGTCGATGTCTTGGCTAGGTTTGATGGAGAGCTGAATCTTCACTAAAGTGCTGTGGTTGTCCTTTGGAGAAGCCTGAGCTGCTGGCCCAATACAAGACAAAAGCTGTATCGTGCATATTAAGAAAGATTTCTTCTCTGAAAGGCTTGTCAAATCCTGGAACAGACTTCCCAGTGTAAAGGTGGACTTACCATCCCTGGAGGGGGTTAGAAGCCATGTAGATGCAGTACAGAGAGATGTGGTTTAGTGGTGACCTGGCAGTGCTGGGTTAGTGGTTGGATTGGATGATCTTCAAGGCCTTTTCCAACCAAAATGACTCTATGATTTAGTGTGCATATGATGGTTTTCCAGTTTCAGTGACACTGTGACACTTCTGAGCTACCACTTTTTAAGCTGCAACCTGCAGGCAACACTTACCCTGCAGCTAGAGCTGGGAAACCCACCTGTGTGTCACAGCAGACAGGTCTTCAGGCTCTCTTTCTTCTTAAAATGACTTGCAGCACCAAAATGCTCCTCCAAAAGCCCTGAGGCAAAGCTTGGCATCAGGCAGGGGAGTGGTGGAATTGGCATCCTTGGAGGTGTTCAAGAAATGCAGGAGTATGGCACTTTGGAACATGGTTTGATGGCCATGGCAGTGTCAGATTGGAAGTTGGACTTGATGATCTGAGGGAGCTTTTTTAGTCAAAGCTATTCTATGATTTGATGGTCCAGTGCCATTAGGGTGGAGATGCTCCTGATGTGGCATCAGAATCTCCCTTAGCTGCCCTGCTGCAGCCCAGGCAGTGAGATGCCAGCTGTGCTTGCTTTGTCCAGCAGCTTCCTGCCAGAGCTTACTGGCCGAGCTAGAGGAGTTTGAGAGCACGCGGTGTTTGGCAACACAGCTTCATCTCTGTCCCTTCATCTTCTTGCCACCTTGAAGAGCTCAGGGTGGGAAGAGCTGTTGATAAATAGCTTGTCTCTCAAGTCCTAAGCAGACAGAGTGTGCCCGAGTGATAACCATAAAGCAAGCCCCACTTCCACCACTAAAGCGACAGAGAAGCATGCTGAGGGTCAGGCCTTTGCTGGCTGATTCACGGCTCTGGGGTCACAGGGGTTAAAGATTCTCATCTGAATGGGATTAGACGTTTCCAAGGAAGCACAGCCCTTCAGTGCCCCCAGCGTTTCCTTCAAGCCTTTGGAGTCTCAAACCCTCTTAAGATCTACCTCATTATTCTGTCCCATCACTTGAAAAGTTCATCAGGGCTTCGGCAGAAGGCACGAAGGGTGTGTGGTGTGGGGGAGGTGGAAGGAGATCTCTTGAAAGGTACAAACTCCTCCCATCAAACCTAAATCTGTCTGGGTGCAGAGGTGTCACAGAATACCAGCATGCTGGGGGTTGGAAGGGATCACCTGGAGATCATCCAGTTCAACCCCCTTGCTAGAGCAGAAGCACCCACAGCAGCTTGCCCAGGATCATAATGGCATTGGGGGGGGGTGGAATCTTTCTGGACAAGGAGACTCCACAACCTCTCTGGGCAGCCTGCTCCAGGGCTCCAGCGTCCTCACCACAAAGAGATTTCTCCTGATCTTCAGATGGAACCTCCTGGGGTTCAGCGTGTGCCCATTGCCCCTTGTGCTGTCACTGAGCACCACTGAAAAGAGCCTGGCCCCAGCCTCTTGCTCCCCACCCTGTAGCTATTGCTGAGCACCAATCTGATCCCCTCTCAGTCTGCTCTTCTCCAGGCTTAGCATCCCCAGGGCTCTCAGCCTTTCCTCCTCACAGAGATGCTCCAGGTACCTCAGCATCTTTGTAGCCTCTGATGGACTCTCTCCAGTATTTAGAATCATAGAATCAACTGGGTGAAAGAGACCTCCAAGCTCATCCAGTCCAACCTATCACCTAGCCCTGTCCAATCAACTAGACCATGACACTAAGTGCCTCATCCAGCCTTTTTCTGAACATCTCCAGGGTTGGCGACTCCACCACTTCCCTGGCCAGTTCCTGAGAGTCTCCTTGGTGCCCAGATGATACATTCACCCTTTTCCAGAGTGTGGTGGTCCTTGCTCAGTGCCCTGTGTGCACCCCAAACACTGCTGTGTGACTTTACCTTCCACCCTGCTCACTGCAAAGCAGCACAAACCCCTGTTTGGTTGGGGAGAACTGACCACAAGGCACATCACACATGATGGCAGCCCTCCCAGAGAACACAAACATCTCCTATGGATACTGCTGCTTCACCAACGAGCCTCTCATGAAGCTGCCTGGGCCCAAGACTGGAGCTGGCTCTGTATTTACTGCCTCCTCAACTCCTGTCAGACATCAAACACTCCTCTCCCAGCAAGGTGTTTGCTTTCTGGTGCTTGGTGTTGAGCTCACAGTGTGAAGTTAGGATGGATCAGGCCCACTACAAGATGTGAGGCTATCACAGCTGTGTGTGGTAGGTGTCCATGCACGCTCGTGTCTAGGCTGTGTGCTTAATGCAGAGCTCTACAAAGCCATCAAGCTGCCTTTGAAGTGCTGATAAGTGTAATGCTGGATGGGGAAGCCCAAACAAATGAAGCTGCTCTATAAAACATTTAGTGGTTGTGTTGTTTGCACTTTGAACAGGACCAACACACAAGAGGGATTTCTCCATCTTTTCTCTCCTTTATGCTGTCTCTCTTTGCATTTTCTTCTTCTCTGTTCCCTATTTCCAGAGCATTTACCATGGATTTTGCATGGGGATATCTCCAACTCTCTGCCTCCAGAAAGCGCTGCTGCCTGGCACAGAGGGGAGCTGGTTCTTGGCAAACAGATAGCAGAGATAAAAAAGGAAAGACCATGACTCCTTCATGTACCCTCTAAGACATAGAATTGTTTTGGTGGGAAAAAACCTCTGAGATCATCAAGTTCAACCACTGACCACCATGCCCCACAGTGCCATGGCCACACATTTCTTGAACACCTCCAGGGATGGTGACTATACCACCTCCCTCAGCAGCCTGTTCCAATGCCTGACCACTCTTGCAGGAAAGAATTTTTTCCTAATACCCAACCTAAACCTATATTCCACTACTTAACTCTAGAAAATGGCTACCAGAAGTGCCTGGTGCAGCTCATATCCTTGGCCTGCTGTCATTTTGTCTGGCTTCAAGCACAGCTCTCAAAGTGTCTTAGATGGAGAGCCAAAAAACTTGTCCTAAGTCACAGGCCACAGGGATGTTTAGAAACTGCCCAGTGAAGAGAACCAAGCTTCACACTCCTGTTACTTTAAGAGTTTAGAACAAGACTCCATCTATTTAGATGAAGCTGTAAGCCCATCCAAGCCTCTAGTTAGCTCCATGCCACCTCTGCTTGAATAGGTAGACACCACCCTATGAGACAGACTTGATGTGGCAAAGCTGTTTCTGAGACTTTTCCCACAAAACTGAAAGCAACTGAGAAAGAATAAATATTTGCTCATTGTTACAGTCAATGATCCTAGCCATTGTGGGACTCCCATCTCATAAGTGTATCTATCTCTAAAGCAAAGCAGAATGTGAGGAGGTGAAGTGCTGCTCTTGTTGCTGGGAGAGAACCTCTCAGTTGCCCCTCATGGAACACCACAGTCAAGTACTGATGAGTATAGTTAAGCAGTTAATTGTCTACTCAAAGGCAATAGGGATTAGAGATCACCTCCAGACCATTTTCAGCCTCATGGTCCTTGCCTGTAGTGGCAATATATCAGCAGGAGGTGAATGAAGCTTTCAAGTCACAGAATTATTTCAATTAGAAGAGACCTTTAAGATTGAGTCCAGCCTTCAACTTAAGACCACCAAGGCCATTAAACAACATCCCAAAGTACCATGTCCACATTAAACAACATCCCAAAGTACTATGTTTGTTAAGGTTTGTGTCATTTAGCTTCTCAGGGCTGTGATTAGCAGGGAAGAGCAGGACATGCTTCTATGTTCCCACCAACAGGCAATGAGAGATGAGTAAGAGGCAGTAAAGATTCTGTCTCTCCATCTCTTCTGGCCTATAGCACTATATTATGTCACAGGGTGCTTTTCTTTCTCTCTATACTGGGATCCTTTCAGAGAAAAGATGTAGCCAAGTGATAGAATGGTTTGGAAGGCACCTGAAAGATCATCCAGTTCCACCCCCTCCACCATGGGCAGGGACAGCTTCCATTAGCCCAGGTTGCTCAAGGCCTCATCCAACCTGGCCTTGAACATCTCCAAGGAAGGGACATCCACAACCTCCCTGGGCAATCTGCTGCCTTTGTCCAAGTCGAAGGCTTCAGATTATTCAAGAAATGGAATGATTCTTCTTTATCTAGACCTCAGAGAAGCCACAGCTCTTAGCCTTTCCTACTATTCCAGCCAATCCCATCCAGGAGAAGTGGCAAGGTCCCAGCTGTTCATTCTGCAGAGCAGGAATTAAATCCTGCACACACCATAATGCTGCTGTACTTGGACACAAGTGGAAGGAACTTGTCCATTTTCCACTTTTCCTTCCATCTGCCCTGGGGCCTGAACTCAGCTGCAAGTTTCAGCATAAGCAAGTTTCAGCATGAGGAGAGGGACAAAGTTGCAGCCTGCACATCTGGAATGAAGAGCTGAAAATTGGGCTCGGTGCTGATAACGCTTTATTGACAGGAGATGAAAGTCTTGATTCCAATAACTTTCCGAGCTCCAGTTCCCACTGCTTTATGAGGTGTTACACACTTTGGTACCTTTGAGAGAGTTTGCTTCCCCTCCTTTCTCTCCCACGTCTTTATTGCTTCTGTTCCACAGACTTCAGACATTAAAGCCTGAAATGCTTCGGCCCAGGAGGGCACAGAAACCTCCTTTTCCTGAGCCCCAGTGAGAAAGCATTCAGCAGCCAGGTTCTCCAAGTGGGATGCACACAGCAGACTCCAAGGCCAGCATGTCCCCATCAGTGGGCAATGGCCGAGTTCAGTGCTGATCACAGAACATTAGGGGTTAGGAGGGACCTCCAGAGATCATTGGGTCCAACTCCTCTGTCAAACAAGCATCACCTAGGGCAGGGCACACAGGAACACATCCACATTGGCTTTGAAAGTCTCCAGAGAGGATAACTCCACAACCTGTCTGGGCAGTATGCTTCAGTGCTCCATTACCCTGATGGCTCAGGTCAAAAATCTACTTGTAAAGAGGGCAGCCACCTGTAATCCATACTCAGCTCCTCTTCTGCCTGCTGTGTGACACCAGTGTGGAGGTCCCCAGGCTTCCAAGGAGAGTTCCCAACAGTGGGAGTGGGACAACGTAAATGCAAAGATGAAGACAGGGGCACAGCTCAGTGGAGGACTTGGCAGTGTTAGATTCAGAGCAGAACTCATTCTTGGAGGTCTACTCCAACAGTGATGGTTCTGTGATTCCTAGGAAAGTCAAATACTACAGCAGATGAGTGCCATGATGTATTCCTTTGTAACTGGGGCTTTATCCAGCATCAAGGATCAAACTGACCTCAGAAGGCTTTAAAGGCAGGACCCCAGCCACATTCCTCAATCCTGTCCTACAAGGTCTAAGTCAGGCACTGGAACAGGCTGCCCAGGGAGATGGTAGAGTCACCATCCCTGGAGGTGTTCAAGAAATGTGTGGGCACAGCACTTGAGAACATGGTTTAGTGGCCATGGTGAGGTTGGGCTGATGACTGGACTCAGTGATATTAAAGGCCTCTTCCAAGCAAAACAATTCTATGATTCTACTCTAAGTCATCTTCAGCCATTGGACTTTGGACTTGCTTCTATTCCGTTCTCTGAGCTGGCTCTAGCCATAAGTTGAGGAGCTTCCTCTAGCTTCTCCTGGACTACCTGGGCATTTACTCTTCTCTCCTACCAACAGGACCTCATAAGAATCAGCTACTGTGAGGGACTACAGTCTCTAAGCCAGCCCTGCATTAGCAGCAAAAGCTCCACAAAGAGCAAGCCAAAGGCTGCAGGACATTAGAATTACAACTGTCAAAACACAGCCTTGCTCGAACTGGGAAATAGCTCCTGAAGAGCGGTGGTAGTGCTGCAGAAAACCTTCTGTGCCTGTAAGCATTCCTTCCTTCCTTCCTTCAAACCATTTATTTCATGTTAATCCCTTTGAAATCTTGCTTCTGCTCTCCTGGATGCTCCCATGTTTTCTTTAGAAAGAAAAATGCTTAGACAGAAAAAAAAGAAGTTTGACATTTTCAGCCAAAAAAAGATGATGTTTTAGCTCAAGAACAAACTCAAGGAGGAGCTTCAGCCAGCTATCAGAAGTCACTCTTTAAAAGCCAGTGTCTTCGGCTGCTCAGCATCATGGGATCTGTAGTCTCACCCCAGAGTCCCACCTGCAGTTGAGGTGGGCATGAAGAGCTCACTGCAGCTCTCATTAAGCGAGTCAACTGAAAATGGGATGGTTGGAAGGGATGCTCTGGAGATCACCTAGCCCAGCACCCTTGCTAAAGCAGGGGCACCCACAGCAGCTTGCCCAGGAGCACAACGGCCAGCTGGGTTTGGAATCTTTCCAGACAAGAAGAATCCACAACCTCTCTGAGCAGCCTGCTCCAGGGCTCCAGCACTCTAACAACAAAGAAGTTTCTCCTCATGTTCAGATGGAACCTCCTGGGTTCCAGTTTGTGCCTATTGCCTCTTGGCCTGTCGCTGGACACCACTGACAAGAGTCTGGCCCCTTCCTCTTGCTCCCACCCTTTAGCTGTTGCTGAAATCCCCTCCTCAGGCTTCTCTTCTCCAGGCTTACCAGCCCCAGGCTCTTCAGCCTTTCTTTCTCACAGAGCTGCTCAGCATCTTTGTAGCCTCCACTGGACTCTCCCCAGTAGTTCCCTGTCTCTCTTGAACTGGGAAGCCCAGAACTTGCCCCAGTACTCTAGAAGTAGCCTCTCTAGGGCTAAGTAGAGGGAAAGGAGAAGCTCCTTTAACCTGTGGGCCACGCTCTTCTTAGTGCACCCCCAGGATACTATTGACCTTGTCTGTGAGGGCACCTTGCTGGCTCACAATGAATGTATTGGTCACCAGCACTGCTGCAACTTGAGGCTGTTTCCTCTTGTCCTCTTTCTTGTTACCACCACCTCACTCAGATCTCTTTTCAGGGAGTTGTAGAGAGCAATGAGGTCTCTCCTCAGCCTCCTCTTTTCCAAACTAAACAACCTCAAGTTCCCTCAGCTGCTCTTCACCAGACCTGTTCTCCAGAGACTTCACCAGCTTTGTTGGCTTTGTCTGGACCTGCTCCAGCCTCTCAACATCCTTCTTGGAGTGAGTGGCCTGCCTGTAGTGAGATCTCCCTTGTCTGAGCTGAAGAACCTTCTTGCCTTTGGCAATTTCTTCATCTCTTGCTGGTACCACAAAGTCTTTTGATAGCTTCAAGCTGCTCCTGCCTCTCCCCAGAGGTTTGAGTCCAACAGCACAAGTCCACCACCAGGCTGTCCCTTAGAGGAAGTCCTTTCTTTGAAGGTACAAGGTTATCTTCCACATTGATGCAGTCCTGATCCATTTGGGGAGTCAGTGGCAGTTCTTTAGGCTGCTTTTTCCTCATGCTTTCTGAGGGAGCTGGGTGGCTTCAGTTTTACACCAGGTGTCCAAGAGCAGCTCAGAATATGGAAAGGTCTTGCATGCTTACTTGATAAGGTCCCCAAGAGAGCAGAATCATTTCCTTGCCCTCACAGGTTTTATTTTCAGCTTTACAGCAAGCCTGTTGCTCTTTGCTGGACCTGACTTGCCTCTGGTCTGTCAACCACATGGTGCAGATGTCTGCATCCCCTTCCCTGCCAACATTCTTCCCTCCATTATTGCCCAGATCTGATCTCTCTGTCAGAACCCTCCATGTGTTAAGGATCTCATTAGGACAGTGTGTTGGTTTCCTTCTGCCTGCTGCACACCCCGAGAGCTTAGCTGGTGAAAGCCAAGCTTTGGCCACAGGCAAATACAGAATCATAGAAGTGTCAGGGCTGGAACGGACCTCGAGGATCATCCAGCTCCAGCCCCCCTGCCACAGACGGGGACACCTCACACTAGATCAGGTTGCTCACAGCCACATCCAGCCTGGCCTTAAAAGCTTCCAGGCATGAGGCTTCCACCACCTCCCTGGGCAACCTGTGCCAGTGTCTCAGCACTCTTAGTGCAAAGAACTTCCTAACATCCAATCTGAATCTACCCACTCCTAGTTTTGCTCCATCCCCTTAGTCCTATGCTTGTCACAGAACCACAGGCTAATTTGGCTTGGAAAGGGCTTCAAAGGTCATCTGGTCCAACCCTCTGCAGTCAGCAGGGACATCTGCAGCTACAGCTCAGAGCTCCATCCAGCTTGACCCAGAACAGTTCCAGAGATGGGGCTTTTACCACCCCTCCAGGCATCCTGGACCAGGATCTTGCCACCCTCAGCATAACAAGTTTGGTCCCTCCATTCTGGACCTCCTTCTTTGAGTTCAAACTATCACCCCTTGTCATAACAGGTCCCACTCAAAAACCTGTCTCCAGCTTTCTTTTAGGGTCCCTTTCAACCTAGACCATTCTATTTAAAGGGACCTCCAAAGCTCATCTAGTCCAACCCACTCCAGTGTCAGCAGGGACATCTCCACTAGAGCAGGTTGCCCAGAGCCCTACTGAGCCTTACCTTAAGTATCTCCAGACATTGAGCCTCAACTACCTCCCTGAGCAACCCATTCCAGTGTTTCAGCACTCTCACAGTAAAGAACTGGTTCCAAATATCCAATTAAAATCTCCTCTTCTCTAGTTTGAGTACTTAGTGTCTGTCTTGTCCACCCTTTCCTCCAGATCCATTATCAGTGGGTGGCAGAGTGGCTGAGCCTCCAGCCAGTTGTCCTTCTTGGACAATGTTTTCTGCCCTGTCTTGGTTCTCAGAGATGACACAAACATGTGTCAAGTCTGGTGTGAGACACATTCCCTTCTAGCTCCAAGATCCACTTAGAGATGATTCATTACTCCTCTTCCAACAAGCTTCTTGCCTTCCTTTGCCAGTCCTGTCTTTCCACTGAGGGAGCAACAGGTACCCATGTGCCTACCCCAATATCTTTTGCCACCAGGATGCTGAGATGGAAGCAAGGAGCATGAAGTGGAGCATGCTGCTCCTCTGCTACAGCTGGCTGCCATCTAACAGGTGGGAAACAAACACCCCACAGCAAAACAAAGAGGAACCCTGTTTAGTTTGGCACTGTCAGACGAGGAGAGATGATTACTTCTGCAGTGGGAAAGCGTGGCATTAGCAACCAAGCACTTCCCTCCACCTCAGCTATGCTTTGCTTTTCTCCAAGGAAGGTCTCCTCATTTTGTTTTCACAGCACAGGCTTGAACTGAGTGGGCAGAGAAGCATTTCAAGACAAATATTTATAAACTAAGTGGTTTTCCTGGACAAAGGAGATCCAGATGACAAACACCCCGCCAGCTGCAGCCTGCCTCTGCTCGTCACACCACAATCCCTCTATTTGGTGGCTCAGGACCCATGGAGGTGCCCCAGGGGGGGAGAGCTCAAGGATGGAAGAAGCAGCACATCAGTTTAGGTCACAGGTAGCAAAATACCTGAAGTCAACAAGGACCATTGTAAAGCTGATAGAGTCTGAAGATGCAGAAGATGAGCCCAGTATGAGACATTTGTCAGGGGGTAAATATACCCTGGAAGTGCCTCTGAAGCTGCTCATCCACACTATCAGCTCTAGACAACCCTAATAGTTGAGTAGAAACTTTCTTCCATCCTCTACTTCTGTCAAGAGGAAAAAACAAAATTGTTCACCATATCATAGAATGGTTTGGGCTGGGAGGGACCATACAGATCATCTAGTTCCAAACTCCCTGCTGTCATGGGCAGGAACACCTACTGGACCACACTGCTCAAGGCCCCATTTAACCTGATTTTGAGCACCAGGAATCATAGAATCAACCAGGTTGGAAGTAGACCTCCAAGATCGTCCAGTCCAACCTAGCACCCAGCCCTGTCCAGTCAACTAGACCATGGCACTAAGTGCCTCATCCAGGCTTTGCTTGAACACCTCCAGGGACGGTGACTCCACCACCTCCCTGGGCAGCCCATTCCAATGCCAATCACTCTCCCTGCCAACAACTTCCTCCTAACATCCAGCCTAGACCTCCCCCCACACAACTTGAGACTGTGTCCCCTTGTTCTGTTGCTGCCTGCCTGGGAGAAGAAGACCAACCCTACCTGGCTACAACCTGCCTCAGGTAGCTGTAGAGAGCAATGTGGTCCCCTCTGAGGCTTCTCTTCTCCCAGCTGCACACCTCTAACTCCCTTAGCTTCTCCTCACAGGACTGTGCTCCAGGGCCCTCACCAGCTTGATCACCCTTCTCTGGGCACATTCAAGCACCTCGTCTCTCTTGAATTGAGGGGCCCAGAACAGGATGCAGTACAAGGACATATCCTACATCTTCAGGATTTGATAAATGCTTCATTAGGAGGAGGTTCTTATGGCTCAGAAGGTCAAATCAAGGTGCATGTCCCTTCTTGAGGGGAGACAGCAGCAAAGGACTTCTCTAGGGCCATAGGTAAGACACACTCAGAGTTCTCTGAGGGTGCTGCAGCCATGAAGCAGGCTGCCCAGAGAGGTGGTAGAAGTCCCATTCCAGGAACCATTCTGTAGCTCTGAGCAATCTGCTATAGTTAGAGATGTCCCTGCTGACTGCAGAGGGTAGGACTAGATGACCTTTACAAGTCCTTTCCAAGCCAAACCAGTCTGTGGTTCTATAACAAGCACATCCTCAGGCTTCCAAGATTTTAATATCCTTGTGCTTAACATCTTGAGATGATTTTTCCTTTTACCCTTCTTGAGTTCATGTTGTAGTCTCCTTTCTCTGGAGGAATTCCAAACTCGCCTGGCCATTGTGATCATGGGCAAGCTGCTGTGGGTGCCTCTGTGCTAGCAGGAGGTTGGGCTGGATGATCCTCAGCGGTCCCTTCCAACTCCCACCATGCTGGGATTCTATTACTTAAAGTAGGTCTAAGTAGTTCTCCCCTCTCTCCCAACTATGTTGAGCAGGTAGTTGTGCCGGCATTGTTTTCACTGCAAAGCTTAGAAGCAGCTCTGCCCCATTCTGCAGGCAAACAGGAGGTCATAGAATCAGAGAACTGTCAGGGCTGGAAGGGACCTCAAGGATCATCTAGCTCAAGTCCTCCTGCCACAGGCAGAGACACCTCACACTAGACCAGGTTGCACAGAGCCACATCCAGCCTGGCGTTAAAAACTTCCAGGTATGAGGCTTCCACCGTCTCCCTGTGCAGCCTTTGCCAGTGTCTCACCACCCTCATGATGAAGACCTTCTTCTTGACATCCAACCTGAATCTACCCACTTCTAGTTTTGCTCCATTCCCAGTCCTATCACTACCTGACATCCTAAAAAGTCCCTCACCAGTTTTCTTGTAGCCCCCTTCAGATACTGGAAGGCCACAATAAGGTCTCCTTGGAGCCTTCTCTTCTCCTGACTGAACAACCCCAACTCTTTCAGTCTGTCTCCATAGCTCTAGCTCTGATCACCCTTGAGGCCCTTCTCCAGACTGGTTCAAGCACCTCCAGATCTTTCTTGTAACAAGGGCTCCAGAACTGGACACAGTGCTCCAGGTGAGGTCCTCACAAGAGTGAAGGGGCAGAATCACCTCCCTTGCCCTGCCAATCACACATCTCTTGAAGCAGCCCAGGACCTGCTTGGCTGTCTGTGCTGCAAGTGCATACTGGTGGCTCATGTTGAGCTTCTCATCCACCAGCACCCCAAGGCTGGTCAATCTTCCAGATCAATCTTGGAAGCACAGCATGGGAAACACTTTTTGCCCATGAGGATGAGCAATTATCCCAGACCTGTATGTGCTAACAATTCCTGCCCCACGTCAGTCACCTCCCACAACTCACAGCCTCCACAGCAGGCTCTGAGCAGCCCTAGGGCCCTGCAGAACCTCCAGCTGCTCTGGAACTGGATGTGCCAAATGCCAGGAGAGTGCCAGGTTGGGCTCTGCTAGTTTTTACTTTTAGTTCTTAATGCCCTGAGGTTTTTACTACTTTCCATTGTTAATTTCAGGGAGGAGCTCCACTGCCAAGGGCCATTCACTTGTTCTGGTTTCTTCTGCAAAGGCCAAAATGCCTTTTTTTGGTTACTTCTCAGAAACAGAGCCTCTGTAAATGGCACGTAGCAGCTTTCCACCCTCCCTGGGTTTTAACCACAGGTATCTGACTCCTGACAGCTTCTCTCCTTTTTAACTTGGTGTTTCTGCAGTTGCTTGCACCCTCTGGGGCTTTCTGGACACTCCTGGTCCAGAATACCTGCATGAAGCAATCTTCCCACGCAACAAAACAGGCATCTCCATCCACAGGGATGCTCCTGAACCTTCTGTCCTGAGATACATCCTCCATTAAATCTCTTGTGATGTTACTGAAGGGGGCACTGATGTGTTTGGTTAGCAAGGAAGCTCTGGAACAATCCATCTGCCACGGCCTTTGGATGGATATTAATCTGTCTCCTGGGTTTCCTTTGTCCAAAGGAGTCACTTGCTCTGATGTGAAATCATGCAAGAGCTGCTGTCTTTGGGGGTTCCAGTAAGAAACTTTCCTCCCTGTGCCTCCCATTCAGCTGTATCATAAATCAGGAACAACCAGAAGAAAAACAAAACAAAGCAACCCAGTAAAATTCAGCTCATGACAGCTGATGTACAAGACCTAGGGCCTCTGATCTTCACCAGTGATGGGGATGAACTCACTCCCTGAACCTCTTCTCCCTCTGTATGTAAATCCTGGTGGTCTAGTGAGATTTTTCAGATCATAGAATGGTTTGGAACGGACCCTCCAGAGGTCCCTTCCAGTGCAGCCCCTCTGCAGTCAGCAAGGACATCCTCAACTAGATCAGGTTGACCAGAACCCTGTCAAGCCTTACCTTGAATATCTCCAAGGATATAGCCTCAGCTACCTCCCTGAGCAACACTGCAGTGTTCCACCACCCTCATGGTGCAGAACTTGTTCTTAACATTCAGTCTGCTCTTCTCTCATTTCAGACCACTGCCCTTTCTCTGCAGGGCTTTGGAAACAGTCCCTGTCCATCACTCCTGTGGACCTTTCAGGTGCTGGAAGGTTGTTATTAGGTATCCCTGGAGCCTTCTCTTCTCCAGGCTGAACAACCATCAGCCTGTCCTCACAGCAGGGAGTTGGAGCAGCTCTGATCATTTCCATGGCCCTACTCTGGACCTGCTCCATCAGGCCCATGTTCTTCCTGTATTGGGGGCTCCAGAGCTGGACACAGTGTTCCAGGTGAGGTCTCACCAGAGCAGAGCAAAGCACAGTGGCAGAACCACCTCTCTAGATCTGTGGCTCTGAACCTTGCATGCTGGACTAGAGCACTCAGGCTTTGGAAAGTGGCCCCACAGAAGGCTTTACAGACCAGGTAGGAGGAGAGATTAGGATTTATGGGGGGGGAGGGATTCAGTTTCTGGGCAAAGCTTGGACCATAACAATAGAAATAAGAAAATCTGGTTGTGCAGAAGAACTTCTGAACCTCCATTCAAGCCAGCCAAGCTGCTGCAACACAGGTCCTATTTCTGTCAGTGGAAATGATGAGTATGGATCAAACTGATTCCAGAAGGGATGTCTCTGTTGTATCAAAGCAGCATGTCTCTAAAGCTTGTGTGACTGCAGGAGCTCCAAACAGCAATGTTCTGTCTCTTTCTCCTGCCTACTCACCAGCTATGGTCAGGAAAAGTGACTTTATTTCAAAATGGGTAAAGCCCAAGCTTATTTTTTTTCCCTGATTCAGATAATTCAATCATAGAATCCCTAAGGTTGGAAAATACCTCCAAGATCACACCCACCACTAAACCATGTCCCTTGGCAATACACCTACACATTTCTCAAACATTTCCAGGGGAGGTGATTCCACTACCTCCCTGGACAGCCTATTCCAGAGCTTAGCCACTCCTTCAGTGAATAAATCTTTTCCTAACATCCAGTTTAAACCTCCCCTGCTGCAACTTGAGCCCATTTCCTCTCCCCCACGATTAAAAGCTGTATTTAATTGGAAGTGCCAAGGCAAGAAAGCACATTAAGATTGTATTCCATAAGAATTTAAGAACAGAACAGAACTCCAACCTGCTTTGCAAGATACCATTTTGTTGTTTCCCTTTCTCATGCTGTTAGTCTCAGTGAGAATGATCTGCTCACTTCCACAAAATGGTTTGGGTTGAAAGGGACCTTAAAGATCACCTAGTTCCAACCTCCTGCCATGGACAAGGACACATTCCCCTTGACCAGGCTGCCCAAAGCTTCATCCAACCTGGCCTTGAACACCAGCAGGGAGGGGGCATCCACAACCTCCCTGAGCCAACCTGTGCCAGTGTCTCCTTGCCCTCACTGGAAAGAATTTCTCCCTAATCTCCATTCTCAATCTCCCCTCTTCCATCTCAAAGTCATTGCCCCTCTTCCTATCACTACAAGCCTTTGTTAGAAGGGCTCCATGTGAAGGTTTGTCATGAGACCAGGCTTAAGAGTGAAACATGGCCTGTCAGCATTGACTTGTTCTTCCAGTGATGCCTGGGCACCTTGGCTTTGTTAAAGCTTCAGATACACACAGAGGAGTGACCTTTCTGCTTTCATAAGCTGTATAAATAAAAAAGGGGCTTACAAGCTGCTTCTGGCAGCCCTGGATGATGGAAAGCTGAAATTCCACTTGGCGAGGCTCTAAGTTTTAAAAGTGAGCTGTTGCTGAGTGGAAATGAAAAGAGAGGCTTTAGGAATTTCTCTGGCAATAAAACGCTGAAGTGGTTCAATTTGTAGCTGTCAATGCATCATCTGCTGCTGGTGGTTTGAGAACTGGCTGAAGGACAGCACAGAGGGTTGTGATCAGTGCTGCAGAGTCCAGGTCACAGGATGTTAGGAGCTGGAAGTGACCTCCGGAGAGCTTCCAGTCCAACCTCCCTGCCAGAGCAGGACCAGAGAGTCTAGCACAGGTCACACAGAAGCACATCCTGACACGGTGGGAAGTCTCCAGAGGAGGAGACTGCACAACCTTTCTAGGGAACCTGTGCCACTGCTCTGTGACCCTTACAGCATAGAAGTTCTTCCTCACGTTGAGGTGGAACTTCCTGTGCTGTAGTTTCCATCCCTTGCCTCCTGTGCTATCCCAGGGCACAAGTGAGCAGAGGCTGTCCCTTCCTTCCTGATCCCCACCCCTCAGAAACTTATAGACATTGATTAGATCCCAAGTCTTCTCTTCACCAGACCTAACAGCCCCAGGTGCCTCAGTCTCCCCTCATTGGGAAGTGCTTCAGCTCCCTCAGTGAAGGGCTATGAAGAGGATGGACTCTCTCCAGCAGATCCCTGTCACTCCTGGACTGGGGAGCCCAAAACCGAACACAATATTCCAGGTGAGATCTCACCAGGGCAGAGGTGAACCTCCCTGGATCTGCTGGCCACACTCCTCTTAATGCCACCCAAGACCCCACTGGCTTTCTTGGCCACCAGGGCACATTGCTGTGCCATGCAGAGCTTGGTGTCCACCAGCACTCCCAGATCCTTCTCCACAGGGCTGCTCTGCAGCAGATCAGCTCCCAGCCTGTACTGGTGCAGTTTAGTGTTCCTTCCCAGGTGCAGGACTCTGAACTTATCCTTGTTGAACCTCATCACCTTCCTCTGTGCCCAGCTGTCAGTCTGCCCAAGCCTCTCTGAATAGCCTCACAGCCTTCAGCTGTATCAGCCAACTCTCCCACTTCAGTAACATCAGCAAACCTGCCCAGCAGACTCTGTCTGTCTGTGCCCTCATCACAGGCATTGATGAAGATATTGAACAGGACTGGACCCAGCACTCATCCCTGGGGAACTCTAGTCACAGCTCTCCAGCTGGACTTGGCACTGTTGATCATCACTCTTTGCAGGGATTGTAGCTCTTTGTGATTCCCAGAGGTCAGGACTATTCTACAGTGGTGACCCAGCACAGATTTCCAGGGCCCAGTCTTGTTCTACATCTTCATCGATGTTGATGAAGGGATGGAGGGTACCCTTCGCCGCTTTGCTGACGGGACCAAACTGGGTGACCGGCTGACACCCATTAGGCTGTGCTGCCATTCAGCCAGACCTGGACAGGCTGGAGAGGTAGCCATGAAGTTCAGTTGTAGGGTCCTGCACCTGGGGAGGAAGCACTCTTCAGTCTGGAGAAGGCTCTGAGGAGACCTTATTGTGGCAGGGGAGGGATGGAGCAAAACTAGAAGTGGGTAGATTCAGATTGGTTGTTGGGAGTAAGCTCTTCACCGTGAGGGTACTGAGATGC
The DNA here is from genome assembly GCA_013400475.1 of Tricholaema leucomelas. Lineage (NCBI taxonomy): Eukaryota > Metazoa > Chordata > Aves > Piciformes > Lybiidae > Tricholaema lacrymosa > Tricholaema leucomelas. Next base: position 44,504 of record WAAF01012113.1, read on the forward strand.
TGGCACAGGTTGCCCAGGGAGGTGGTGGAAGCCTCATCCCTGGAGGTTTTTAAGGCCAGGCTGGATGTGATGCTGAGCAACCTGGTGTGAGGTGTCCCTGCCCATGACAGGGAGATTTGAACTGGATGATCCATGAGGTTGCTTCCAGCCCTGATGATTCTGTGATCACCTCCTGCACCAACACAAGTGAGAGGTTGGCCATCTGGAAAGCAGCTCATTGGAGAAGGACTTGGGAGTGCTGGGGGACAGACTGACCAGAAAGGGCAAACCTTACCAACCAGCACAGCTGTATCTGGTTTCACAAGCTCCCAAGTGAAGAAAAGAGAAAGTGACAGCTGACATGAACACCTGGGAAAGCCATCTACCAATGCCCATCCTAAGGTTCTAGAAACTGCCTGCTTTGAAACCTTCCCTTTACATTCAGTTGAAGCACCCTGGAAAGCACAGAGACAGAGCAGGCAGGTTGTCCATCCTGTGCCACATGCTTCCTGCCTCACTCATAAAGATCATTGGCTGGTTTGGGTTGGAAGGGACCAACCTGCCTGCAGTGAGCAGGAACATCTTCAGCTATAGCAGCTTGATCAGAGTCCCAAGCGACCTCACCTGGAATGTTTCTGGGGGTGAGGCATCAACCATTTTTCTAGGCAACCTAGGCCAGGTTCTCACCACCCTCAGTGTAAAAAGATTCTCCTTCTTTCCCTTTTCCAGTTTAAGCAATCACCTCTTGTCCTGTCACAACAGGCCCTGCTAAACACTGTCCCCAGCTCTTAGGTCATCCTCTTCAAGCACTGAAAGGCCACCAGAAGGTTTCCCTGGAGCCTTCTCTTCTCCAGACTGGACAAGCCCAACTCTCTCAGCCTGGCTTCACAGCAGAGGACTTCCAGTCCTCCTGGCATTGCTGTGGCCTCCCCTGTGGCCCCACTCCAACAGGTCTCTGTCTCTGCTGTGCTGAGGAGTCCAGAGCTGGCCCCAGCACTGCAAGCAGGGTCTCAGCAGAGGGGCAGGATCCCCTCCCTCCACCTGCTGCCCGCATTTGTGGGTAAAAAACCCAGAATGGTAGGGGTTGGAAGAGACCTCTGGAGATCATCCAATCCACCTCTCCTGCTAAAGCAGGGTCAGCCAGAGCAGGTTGTCTAGGACTACACCATCTAGGCAGGTTTGGAGCATCTCCAGCAGAGATGACTCCACAACTTCTCTGGGCAGCCTGCTCCAATGTCACCCTCACAGTAAAGTAGAATGAACTCCACCAAGTCTTTGCTCTGTGACCCTTCTCTGAGGGGCCAAGCAGAGCAGTCAGGCATTGATGGGGACTCTACCTCTTCTGTGAAGGCTGTCATCAATTTGTTCCTCTAATTTCTTCTCCCTCCCCCTCCCCACTCATGGCACAGACATCAAGAGGCTGCAATAGGCATGTTTGAAGAAGACAAATGAACAAAGACATTCCCCTTGCATTTCCCAGCTGGATAAATCACAGATGGGCCTAAAACCAACCCCCTCCTTGCCCCAGCATGTCATTACAGATCTGCCACTACTCTTTTCCAAGAGGAAGGATGGAGAGAGCTTTAAATGATTAGCTGCCTTGTGTCCTGCCATGTCTCAAAGCAACAGGGGGGGTGACGTGGGGAAATAACAGCAGAGGGGAGGAAGAACACAAGGGCTGAGCAGCCAGGGCTCCCTAACAACTGTGGTTTCTTTATGAAGAGCAATAAAGATGGTTTTAATGTACCATATATATGATGCAACAGATGCAGGACGCCTCTGGCAAAGCTCCTCTGGGCCAAAGCTGGCTGAAGACAGTTTGATGATTTGCAGGGAGCTGCAGATCCCAGGAGGAGGGTTGTGCATACCTGTCAGCTGGTCATCAAAGCTCCCACTGCCCTTGGAAAAGCTTAATTAGTACTGACACCAACCCTGTGCTGGCAGCTGGGGAACAGGCAGAAAGGGTGGGATTTGGTGCCTCTGCCCCTTCTCCCCCAACCTCAGCCCTGATGAATTCTGAGCTAATTCTTACACGTTCCTGGGTCCCTGACACCACACCAGGAGCAAATGGCAGTTCTGGGCCCTAAATCTGCTGCCAAAGATGATCGTAGCGGCCTTGAGGTTGACCGACATTGATGTATGTAGAGCCACAGCAGGCTGAAGTGATCACAAAATACATTTGAGGAAGCCCCCAAGAAGCATGTGGGAAGTAATGCAAGAGGCTGGGGCCTGTCATCTCCCAGAAATACAACCATGCTTCAACCTCAGAAGGTTTGCATCAATCAGGAAGAGGTTTAGACTGAGCCTTCAAATCCAAACCATGACATAGAGCTCCTGCCCCTTTCTACAGTAAGGGCTGCAAACACAACCACAGAATCACCAAACAGTGGGGGTTGAAGGGACCTCTACAGGTCATTTCATCCAAACTCCTGCTAAAGGAGGTCAGCCTAGATCAAGTTGCTCAAGATTGTGTCCAGGCAGGTTTTGAATGCCTCCAGAGAGGACTACTACTCAAACCCCTCTTTGCTTAACAAGGACTTCACATTTCAAACCTGGCTTCTATATCATGACAACTGTGATGCTTGCCCCCATAAATAAACTTCACTCACTTGATTTAATACCCCACTTGAAGTCCCATCTCTAGGTTTTCTTGGCTTCCTCTCTGCTGCCTGTGCCAATTTTTCCATGCTATCTGGCTACAAAACCCTTCTCAACCTTGCATAACTGAGTAGAGACAGATTGTCTGGAATGCCAGAAACAGAGTAAGCACTGCAGAGGGAAAGAGGGGGATTCACCCCACGTTGCTCACAGGGAGCTGCCAGCAGAAGACCCTGTGTGGAACTGAGATGAGACTGTGGCTTGCACACTCTGGCCCAGAGCTAGATCCAAAGCTGGAAAACCCCAGCTATAGAACAACATGATGCTCATAACCTCACAGAAAACTGCCATGCCCAGAGGCATGCCCATCTCTGAAGCCTCCATAATCATGGAATGGCCTGGGCTGGAAGGGACATCCAAAATTCTTCCAGTCCAACTCCTTCTGCAGTCAGCAGGGACATCCTCAGGTTACCTAGAGCCCTGTGTCCTGGAAGGCTAATAGGTCTATTAGATGTCCTGGCTTGCCTCACCCTTCTGCTGATGGGATAAGCAAGGGACAGAGGAAAACAAAGGCTTGGGCCATTATGTCCTCTCCCAAAGTGATGAACAGGTACCCACAGGTGTTTAGGTACTCGTTAGTGTCTTGCCCAAATAAGGGTGAGCAAGGCCTGCTTTCACCTAATATGATCAGTTTGGCAAATGCCAGTTTGATTGGTGGATCTCTGTGGCCAAAGGAGCCTTTACACTCAGGAAAGAATACAAATGGAGCTAAGTTGCAAGCAGTTGTGCTGCTCTGCCCTGCTTCACTGCTCTGCTCCACTCAGACAACAGGCTTCTGCCTCACTGCTCTTGGCTTGAGCAACGTGTTCTGCTCTGCTGGTCTTCAGACCAGCTTGGCCCTGATACCTGAAAACTGAAGTGCTTCAAGTTTGCCAGGAGAAGGCATTAAGTGCCTCATGACGTGGTGAGAAGCACCATTGACATTGTGCTCTCTGCACATCTGCAGGAGATGCTGCCTGCACCTCTGCAAACCTCCATGCCAAGAGGAACCAGCATCAGGACAGAGATTGTCTGCTTCTTTACCAGTACCCTACTGGAGCCTGGGAAGATCTAGAAGCCTCTCAACAGTTATCAAAACACTGAGCAGTTCCAACACTGCTGCAAAGGAGCCAGGGACTACCTTGAAATTTCTACTTGACCACAGTGAGTAGAAGAGACTTTCCCTAGGGCTTCAGGCTGCCTATTTGTAAGTGAGGCACAGCCATTGTGTGGCTAAACCTTCCCAATTCTCTGATTTTCCTGAATGACTAAATTGCCTATAAGCATCCTTGTGAAGATTTTCCCAACCGAGTCAGAGCCCAGATTTAACTGCTTTGTATAGAGTTTGTGGACAGGGCTTTTTGGAAATAAGATAACTCATTCATTGCCTCACCTAAATCATCCTGTTGAGCCTGACCTTCAATATCCTCAGGGATGGAGCCTCAACTACCTCCTGGGCAAACTGTTCCAGTGGGCCATGGAATTGGAAGCTCTGGGAGAAGATGAAGCTACCCCTAGCTCCAGTTTTCCTTGCACAGCATGTCCTCCATGCCCTCATACTAGTCAGGTGAGGGTTGGTCTCTTTTCCCAGGCAACCAGCAACAGAACAAGGGGACACAGTCTCAAGTTGTGCCACGGGAGGTCTAGGCTGAATTTTAGGAGGAAGTTCACAGAGAGAGTGATTGGCATTGGAATGGGCTGCCCAGAGAGGTGGTGGAGTCACCGTCCCTGGAGGTGTTCAAGAAAAGCCTGGATGTGGCACTTAGTGCCATGGTCTGGTTGATTGGACAGGGCTGGGTGCTAGGTTGGACTGGATTATCTTGGAGGTCTCTTCCAACCTGATTGATTCTATGATTCTGTGACTGAAGGCAGAAGAAACTTAGCTCTGGGAACGTGAGAAAGGAGGAGAAGATTTTCTTCTTGCTTTATTAGAAGCAGACAATAATGAGCATTATGCCTGCAGACAGCTTGACAGAAGACAGAAAGACTGTTGACAACAGGTGCCAATCATCACACACACTTCAAGACCCAGTGCCAACCCTGAAGGTGGTTGGATTCGTCTGAGCACAGCACAGGCAGGTCTTCAAGAGCATTTAGGAGCCCAATGTGTCTCCAGAACTGGACTGGGTGAGATTGGGCAGCATGGACTCAATTTCAATGGGATGCTGTTGGGATGAAGAGCAAAGGGGATTGTGCTCAGTGCAAGAGGAGCTCTTCCAACCCCTCCATGTAAAGGCTGAGCTCCAATCTGGTTTTTAGAAAATGCCCTCCCAACCCCAACAACTCAAACCAAACAAGTCCATGTCCTGAAAGGTGATGCAACCAGGATTAATGTTTGTTTTTTTCCCCCCCAGAGACTAAAACAAGTGAGGTCATCTCTTTGGTCACTCCTGGCCAGGTGACCACTCTTCCAGAAGCCCTAGATGTAAACATCTACTTGCTTGGAAGTCACAACAGCCCTGGTAGCTGCGAGGGGAGAGATGATGACATCATCCTCAGGGCTCCAGTTTTACCATGAAGATGGCAGCTGGCCTGGGAGCAATGTGGGATCCAGGACAACACAATGGGTTTGGTCACAGCATCCCATGCTGGTTTACTTCCCTTCCTGTTAGTCACAGGACATAGTCCCCCAAATTAATGGCTCCTACACCCTGGTGGCTCATATCCACAGTAGCCTGAGAACCCATACCAGAAGTCTTTGTTTGAAAGGAAGGCTGGGTTCAGTTGAACACTGGGTTCAGTTTTGGGCCCCTCACTACCAGAAAGACATTGAGGCAGTGGAGCACATCCAGAGAAGGGCAATAAAGCTGGTGAAGAGTCTAGAGAACAAGTCCTACAAGCAGCATCTGAAGGAGTGAGTGCAGAGGAGGGCAATAAAGCTGGTCAAGGGCCTGGAGAATAAATCTTACGAAGGTCAACTGAAGTAGCTGGAACTGGTTAGAGTGAGGAGAAGCTGAGGGCAGACCTCATGGCTGTCTACAGCTACCTGAAAGGACATTGTGGAAAGGCTGCTGCTGGTCTCTTCTCACAGGTAAATAGTGATAGAACAAGAGGGGATGGCCTCAAACTGCAGCAGGGTAGGTTTAGACTGGACATTAGGAAACATTTTTTCCCAACAAGAGTGGTCAGGCACTGGAATGAGCTGCCCAGGGAGGTAGTGGAGTCACCAACCTTGGATGTGTTTAAAAGTCATTTGGATGTGGTGCTTGGGGCTATGGTTTAGGATGCACCTTGTAGAGTAGGGCTCTGGGTTGGACTTGGTGATCCTGAGGGGTTTCCCAACCGGAATGTTTCTGTGAACTGGGGTTCTTCAGTCTGGAGAACAGAAGGTTAAAGAGAGACCTTCTCACACTTTGCAGCACTCTGAAAGGAGGTTGGAGACAGTTGGAGGTCAGTCTCTTCTCCCACAGACAAGGAAAGAGCATCAGGTTGCATGAGGGGAAGTTTAGGTTGTGCACAAGGAACAATTTATTCCCCAAAAAGGTTGTCAAGGCCTGGAACAGGCTGCCCAGGGCAGTGGTGCAGTCCTCATTCCTGGAGGGGTTGAAAAGGTGTGGTGATGAGGTATGTGATTTAGTGGCAACTTCACAGCACTGGTTTCAAGGTAGGACTCAATGATCTTGGAGGTCTTTTCCAAACAAAACAATTCTGTGATTCTACATCCAACAAGTCTGGAAATTAAAACCATTAGAGGTCATCCCTTAAACAGGCAAGACCCAGAGCACCTCACTTCTCTCCTCTGTTTGTATCAAAAACTCAGACCAAAGCATGGTTTACTTAATGCTCTTCAATTCACTAATGGCCAGGGCTGGCTTCTGGGCTCATGGTGCCAGCAGTTCATGATGTATGTACTGGTGGTCCACAGAGGAGACTCTGATCACTCCCCTGGCCACATCTTTTCATTCTTTCTCCATACTAGCTGGTTTGAGAAAGCAGCTGTCAAGAGGGTAAAAGCTTTGCTCATGGTGGCTTCCCAGGTGAGAAACTGGAGAGCAAGAGAGAAGCGAAAGAGTCCCTGCGCTGGAGGAGTGCCATCAGGAAGGGAAAGAAGCAGGTGGTGCTATATTGAGGTCTGATGCAAACGAGGCAGCTGCTTATAAACTCCTTGCATTAGGCTAATTTTACCAGATTCATGGGAATGCCAGAGGAGCACTGCAGCCATTGCCAGCTCTGGCCAACTGAGAGCTTGCCAGGGCCATTTTTAGACTGGAGGGAGGAAGTTGCACACACATCCAGTTTTTTCTCTTCCACTCAGTGTCAGGCTTTGGGTCAAAATGCCTTTTGGCAATAGGACCTACCCTCACCTTACATAAAGCTACCTTCAAAGAACATCTCTGCGAGACAAGATGTGCTGTGCCTCTGCTGGCTGACATTGAGGCTGGACCAACACCTTCTGGGCTGTTTGAGAGGTGAAAACTCCTCCTATGCCCTGCCAGTTGTGCACAGTCAGGAAGAGTTGCCCTAAGATCTGAGGTGACCCAGCTCAACCTAGACTCTCAGGCAGTTTCAACTCCTCCCCTCGCAAAGAAGAGCGCACAGGAGGTTACCTACGGTCAAAGTTTATGGTGTGACCTCCTAGGAGGCTGCATTCTGAGATGTGGGAATTCCAAAATCTCTCCAAACAGGGCACTTCTGGGCCTGTCTCCAGGGCTAAGCCTTACAGATTGTTCTGTCATCCCTTGATTCCCCCTCAGAAGAGAAGGGGGATGAGGAAAAGGAGAGGAGACCTCATGGGTTGAAGTGAAAACCAATTTCACAAACCAGCAACATAAATACTGAGACCAGAATGAAGTTCATGAAGTTGTACTCACCCCAGCAAAGGTGCAGTGCTAAGAACCCTCAGGAAAGCAGTCCTTTGGAGCAGGATGGGTGAGCAAGACCCTCCAGAGGCAGGGAGAAGCAGGACTAAAAGCAAGAGAAAGAGCAATAAGAGCCTCACTCAGCAAACTTCCTCTTTTGTGGTGTGGTGTTTCTGAGATGGGATACACCTGAGAACCAAGTCAGAGCAGCTGCTCTGCCTCATGCTCCTCCCACAGCTTCACATCCTGCCTGACTCCAAACTGCTGATGGCCTCTACACCATGGCTGGTCCTGGATTGCATCCTAGCCCAACCAGGATGCTGTCCCACTGCACGTCCGTCCCTGCTCCCCAGGCAAGCAGCATTGCTGCCAAAGGCTGTTGGCCCTGAGATGCCTGAGAATAGTCCTTCTGGCTGGAGGAGCATCATTACACCTCATGAAGAGGAAAGGCATCATGGCTCAGCAGTGCCAGCCTGTGAGGTTTGCCCCTTCTCCAGCCACACTGAAGCTGGTCCTGCAAGCCAACAGATTTTTGTTGTCTGGGAGCAAACCTGCCCAGTAGCTGGGTCTGAAGTGGTTTAAAGAGAAGTAAGGACCTCATGTGTCCCTTCAGCATTGGACAGACAACCAAAGAAAGCAGAAATCCCAATTGTCATCCAAAGATGAGTCTGGAGCTTTAGCTTCCAGCAATAGCCTTTGAGAATTCATCTAGAGGATTCCTCACCCACCCAAGCACATTCTTTCAGGAGGCTGTCTTGAGCTTCTTGAGCATCAAAACCAATCCAACCTCAGAGCATCATCACATTACTGATAAAATCAATGGCATTAGCAATCTGCCTGTATCCCAGGGATGTGTGCTTTGGAAGGAGACCTCTCCTCTTAAGTGCTTGGCAGAGCAGCTTTCCCTGGAGGTCACGGAAGCATTCTGGTGGGAAAAGACCTTTGAGATCATAGAATGGCTCAGGTTGGAAAGGACCTTGAAGATCATCTACTCCAATCTCCCTGCCATGGGCAGGATGCCTCTCAACTAGACTCGGCTGCTCAAGGCCCCAAGTTAACCATAATCATTAAGTCCAAGCAATAACCCAGCACTGCCAGGTCACCACTAAACCATGTCCCTCAGCACCACATCTCCATGGCTTTACAATACCTTCAAGGCTGGACACTCCACCACTGCCCTGGGCAGCCTGTTTAGGCCTTGACAACCCTTTTGGGGAAGAAATTGTTCCTCATATCTGACCTACACTTCCTTTGGTGCTACTTGAAGCTGCCTCCCCTTGTCTTAGGTGGCCCTTGTGCAGCCCTGCAGCCACCCCTCTGTGTAAGCTCATGGAAACAGTGTCCCTTTTGTCCCATGGTGGCTTTGTTGAACTTCTCTACAGGGACAGTTTTCCCTGGAAACCCACCAGTAGAGACAAGCCTTCAGGGGCCATTCCTCCACCTCACCTGTTCAGAATCAGAGCCTCTTGGGGGGTCATTCCATGAGCAACCTGTCAAGCAAGGGGATGCTCTTTGACCCTTTCTTTAAGTGGGGACCTGCAACAGAGGGCAATGGATGGGTTGAACAGGACCACCCAGGAAGTGTGTGGCAGGGCAAAGAATGGAGCAGTGACCTGTGAGCCATCCTGCCTCTGAGACATGGGCTGCACAGAATCACACAGAATCACAGAACTGTCAGGGCTGAAAGGGGCCTCAAGGATCGTTCAGTTCCAACCCCCTGCCACAGGCAGGGACACCTCACTCTAGATCAGGCTGCTCACAGCCACATCCAGCCTGGCCTTAAAATCCTCCACGGATGAGGCTTCCACCACCTCCCTGGGCAACCTGTGCCAGTGTCTGAGCACACTTACGGTAAAGAACTTCTTCCTAATGTCTAATCTCAATCTCCCCTCCTCTAGCCTAGATCCATTCCTCCCAGTCCTATCACTACCTGACAGCCTAAAAAGTCCCTCCCCAGCTTTCTTGTAGCCCCCTTCAGATACTGGAAGTCCACAAGAAGGTCTCCTCGGAGTTTTCTCCTCTCTAAACTGAACAGCCCCAACTCTCTCAGCCTGTCCTCAGAGCAGAGCAGCTTTGGCCCTCTGATCACCTTCATGGGCCTTCTCTGGACATGTTCCAGAGATCTTTCCTGTAAGATTCACATCCAAATCTTTCCTGTAATAGGGGCTCCAGAACTGGATGCAGTACTCCAGGAGGGGTCTCAGGACAGCAGCATCACTCAGGGTTCAGCTGAAAACAAACCCAAGGTCTCTTTGGGCTTCCATGAGCATGGGCAGCTCATTTCCCTGCCTTCCTGCTTTATTTGTCCATTTGTTTTCTTCCCTCTTGTGTTGTGGGAGCTCAAGAATAGTGGGATTCAGCCAGATTAGGAAAGATCATGGCCAGAAGATCCTGAGAAAAGATCAAGAGTTATTTCTGGTCCTAACAGGAGCTGGAAGTATCTAACATCTCCACATGGCCAGCAAGCTTGTTCTCACGAGAACTGAGCTTCACACCACATGCTTAGGGGGGGCAGAGTTCAGGGATCTGGAGAGAGCCCTGGTGGCCAAGTGCAACAGGAACTCACTGTCACCCTATCTGGGGTCACCACAGGAAAGGTGTCAGCTAGCCAGGACTCCTGAGCTAGCATGTCTCCTGGACACCACCAGGTTTGTGGTGGCACTTGAACACAGCTTTTTAGTGGCTCTTGGACATCACCATGGCTTTGCAGTGGTTCTTAGACATGGCCATAGTTTTGCAGTGGCTTAGACATCACCACAACTTTGTGGTGGTTCTTGGGACATCATCATGGCTTTTTAGTGGCTCCTGGACATCACCACAGCTTTGTGGTGATTCTTGGACATCAGCACGGCTTTGAAGTGGCTCTTGGACATGGCCATGCAATGTCTTAGACATCAGCATGGCTTTGTGGTGATTCTTGGACATCACCATGGCTTTGAAGTGGTTCTTAGACATGGCCATGCAGTGTCTTAGACATCAGCATGGCTTTATGGTGGCTCTTAGACATTTCCATGGCTTTGCAGTGGTTCTTGGACACTGCCATGGTTTTGCAGCAGCTCTTGGACATCACCACAGTTTTGTGGTGATTCTTGGACATCACCACAGCTTTGTGGTGGCTCTTGGGTGCCTTCTCTTTCCAGAAGCCTCTCTTTTCTCTCCCACTCCCTCATTTCAAGCATGACTCCTGGGATGATTTTCCCCCCTCTGACAAAGCACATGCAGATGTTGGGGTGTCTGCCACAATCAGAGGGCTCAGGTGGGTAATGGAGAATGGCAGAACTTGGCATGTACTTGTTTGCCTTAGTGCAATTTCCCTCTAATTGCACTTCCTAGCTTCCCAGCATCTGTGAAAGATCAGCCTGTGACACAGCAGAACTGGCCTCCTGCTTCCCTGCACAGCCTAGAAATCAGACATCCTGCTTTTGCCTTAAATCCTTTTGGAAGGCCGAGGAGAGAACCACCTCATTTTGGCTGTGTACTCACTTGTGGCTGGACCTTAAAGGGCACCAGGAGAAGCACACCTTTAGCTCAGCCCTGCTGGTGCTGCTTTTCTTTTGTGTGGGTTTGGTTTTTAGAAGGATGTTGATGGATCTGTGCCACATTTGCTCATCATGGAATCACAGAAGCGTTCAGGTTGGCAAAGCCACTTAGGATCACCAAGTCCAACCCAGAACCCTGCTCCACAAGGTGCACCCTAAGTTATATCCCCAAGCACCACATCCAAATGGCTTTTAAACACATCCAGAGTTGGTGACTCCACCTCCTCCTCATGTCTGGAAGTGAACTGATGAAAGATTGACCAAGGGAGGGGATCCTGGAACAGAGCAAAGGCAAAAGTTGGGACTGAGAACAGCTTGGAAATGCAAAGAGCAGACAGGTTGTGCAGATGGAGAGTCTGCTGTGACAGGCGAGTCTCTTATCTCTCCTTACAGCCTCCACTTCTTCCCTTTAGACATATATAGATGCCAATAACATGGCAGTGAAGAACAGACAGAACTTTAGGAGTGAAATGAGTCACTTGGGTGAGGAACAGAACCAGTCTGTGATGCTAAGGGTGATAAAGAGCAGCCCCTGCCTGAAGGAAGCCTGCAGTCGCAGTGATGGGAAACAGAAAACAAACCTTGGAGGTTTGTGGGGAAATAACCTTCTGCTCAGACCATCCAGGAGGCAGCTTGGGATCCTGCTCTGCTATTTGTCAGGGGCTGCAGGTCTCTGAGCTGGCACAGGAGGCTGTTCTTGTGTCTTCCCCAGCACACTGCAAATTTCTCCAAGCTGTGGCCTTAAATTGGGGTGCTGGAACAGACAACCACACTGGGGTTAAACTTGGTTCTGAACAAATGGGACAGGAAGGTTTACTCTTCTGGCCAATCTCAACCTTACTATTCTTCTTGCAGGTATCTGGTTACAGCTACCTGAAAGGAGGTTGTGGAGAGCTTGGTGTTGGTCTCATCTCACAGGTAAATAGTGATAGAACAAGAAGTGGCCTCAAGCTGCAGCAGGGTAGGTTTAAACTGGACATTAGGAAGACTTTTTTCCCAGCAAGAGTGGTCAGGCATTGGAATGGGCTGCCCAGGGAGGTGGTGGAGTCACCAACCTTGGATGTGTTTAGAAGTCATTTGGATGTGGTGCTTGGGGCTATGGTTTAGGATGCAGCTTGTAGAGTAGGGTTCTGGGTTGGACTTGGTGATCCTGAGGGGCTTTTCCCACCTGAATGTTTCTGTGATTCTGTGATTCTTGCAGGTCTGCAGTGCCAGCCACCATTCAGCTGGGCAGCAGGGTCCTTTCTCATGGCTTCTGCTGCATTTGACCTCCCTTTCTGGCTCCTGAGTGTTCTTTAGGGCGGTAGTTCCCTCTCGTTCTGAAATGTCTGCATGCTCTGTTTGCTCAGTGAGGCTTTCCAGGTTGGACAAGTCACCCATTCCCCTCCACTCTGCTTGTGTGAAAAGATTTTTGTCCATTTCTGATCACATTTTACTAAATATCCACACAATTTAGGCTCAGAATAAAGCTTTGTCAGAAAGGAGAGAATAGAAGCTCTATGGAAAGTGCTTTTGCTCTTTTCCCTTTCCTCTTAGCACGGATGAAAACAGAGCTGGATCCAAACTACTTCAGCAGAGCTGGAGACCCAAACAAAACATCACCTGCCTGTGACATCAGAACTGCATTAACCTGTTTCACAACCCAGCCAGAGAAAAAGGAATAGAAAATTCCTGAAAAGAAAGGAGTTTTGGTGTTTGGTTTTAAATTGGCCTCAGCTCTGGATGAATTCTGTTTATTTCCAGTTTGGCCTTGTCAGGTTGAGTTCGGTTTCCTTAGAAGTTGTAGCTAAATATACACCTTTGAGCTGTACCTCAGTGCCTGCTCTGATGCTCAGGATGCTCAGAGTGAGGTTTTTGGCCTCACACACATTCACACACTCCAAAAACTGCAGGAGAGTGCAGCTCGCTGTGGCTTTTGCCAGTGGAGTAAAAGCCAACCCCAAACTAACTACTGTCTGAGCAACAGAGAGCTCCTCTGTGTTCTGAATTACATCGAGTAATTGGAGCTAAATCTCTTTCCACTCAAGTTATACTCCCGACCTGCAAAGTGATACCCAAACCACCACTTCATCCAAATGCTCTTCTCTAGCCGATGAGTAGCAGGAAACAATCTGCAGCACAGAGCTGCCGAGGGTAATAGTGAGCATCTGGCTGCCTTGAAGGAATGATGCTGCAATCCCTTCTAAATCCTCCTCTCCAAGGAGGCTTGGGGAGGGAGTTAACTCTTTGTTAACTCTTTATTGATGAGGGAAAGCCCCTGGAGCTGCTGCAGTGCAAAACCTAGCACCAGACTTTTGAACCTCAGCCAAAAGTATCAGCAGGAGGCAAAGAAAGGAAAAAAAAAAAAAAGAGAGAGAAACACCTGAGAATTGGAGGGGTTAGAAAAGGGCCACTTGAAACTGAGCACTGACACAAGGTGCAAAATGATGTAACACCAAAAAGCAACCAACAAGAGAAGAGGGGAGTTTGCAGTCAGTTTCTCCAGGAGGATGCTGTGGGAGATGGTGAATTCCAAGAGGAAAAGGTCTTATGTGTTAAATCTAGAATCAGAGTGAAGTGCTCTTCTCAGGAGGAGTTGATTTTGTCAAGATATCCCAAAGAGTTATCACAGAGGGACTGAGCCTTGGTGATTTAGGTTGAGCATCAGGAGAAACTTCTTTACTGAAGGAGTGGTCAAGCATTGGAATGGGCTGCCCAGGGAGGTGGTAGAGTCACCATCCCTGGAGGTGTTCAAGAAGTGTGTAGACGTGGTGCTTCAGGGTCTACTTCAGTGGTTAAGGTAGTTGGGTTATGGTTGGAGTCAATGATCTTGAAGGTCTTTTCCAACCTTAATGATTATGGTTCTATGATATGACAGCACTCTAGCCTGGAGGCTGATGCAGGAGAAGCTGGCTGAGATGAACAACAAAGCTTGTGAAAGGCCTGGAGAACAAGTCTGGTGAGAAGCAATTGAAGGGACTGGAAGTGTTTAGTCTGGAGAAGAGTAGGCTGAGGGGAGACCTCATTGTTCTCTATGACTCCCTGAAAGGTCAGAGTTAGCTGGGTCTTGGTCTCTTGTCCCAAGTGATAGGAAACGGCCTCAGGTTGTACCAGGGGAGCTTTAGGTTGGAACAATTTCTTCCCTGAAAGGGTTGTGAAGCCCTGGCCCAGCCTGCCCGGGGCAGCAGTGGAGTCACCATCCCTGGAGGGGTTTCAAAGTTGTGCAGATGTGGTGCTGAGGGACATGGTTCAGTAGTGATCTGGCAGTGCTGAGTTAACTGTTGGACTTGATGATCTTAAAGGCCTCTTCCAACCGAAATGATGCTATGATTCCATCCTGGATTGGGACAAAAATGCTGTGTCATCCTCCTCCTGTCCTTTGGGTCTTCCTCCCACAGCAAAAATAGAGTCATAGAATCATAAAGTGGTTTGGAAGTGACCTCTAAAGGTCACATAGTCCAACCTCACTGCAGCCAGCAGGGACATCTGCAACTAGGTCAGGTTGCTCAAAGCTTTGTTCAGCATGACCTTGAATATCTCCGGGGATGGGGCCTCAGCTACCTCCCTGGGCAGCCTGTAGGCTTCCACACCTACAGGATCTGATGAAGCAGGTAGAAGAGGCAACATTCTGCCCTTGCCAGAGATGATCTGGTTCCTTATCATCCAGAAAGCTCTAAGCACCCTGACCGTGCACCCTGCCTCTCACATCCTGCCCATTGTGTGCTCAGACAGCCCATGCTGTAGATCAGTCTGTTCTGCTGTCTGCTTTGAAGCTGCCAAAGCAAAAAAGCAGGTCCAGCTTCCAGATCAAAGCAGCAGCTGAGCATCATTCCTAAAGTAATGGCACATTTTGGAGGTTTCTTCCATTATCAAAGGGTTTTATTTTCATCACTTTCATTTCAAAGTGGTTTTCTTCTGGTTTGTTGTGTTTGTGGGTTTGGTTTTGGGTTTGTTTTGTTGCTGTTTTTCCTTTTTGGGTGAAAATTATGTGGCTTCAGGCTCTCTTTCGTTGGAAAGCTCAGGATTACTTCTAGTAATAACAAGGTTTGGGAGGATTTTGAGGGTTGCTTGAACAAAAAAGAGAAATCAGAAGGTATGGTCTCAGGAGGGGTATTGGGGTTTTTGGTATTTGGTCTGGATTGGAAAGGACCCCCAAAGGTCATCTAGTCCGACCCCCTCTGCAGTCAGCAGGGGCATCCTCAACTAGATCAGGCTGTCCAGAGCCCTGTCGAGCCTCACCACAAATGTCTCCAGGAATGGGGCTTCAGCTACCTCCCTGGGCAATTGTTGCAGTGCTCCACCACCCTCATGGTGCAGAACTTGTTCCTACCATCCAATCTAAACCTACTCTTCTCTCATTTGAGACCACTGCCTCTTGTCCTGTCACTGCAGGCTTTTGCAAGCAGTCTCTCTGCAGCAGTCTTGCAGGACCTTTCAGATACTGGAAGGCTGTAATGAGGTCTTCCTGGAGTGTTCTCTTCTTCAAGCTGAGCACCCCCAGCTCCTTCAGCCTATCCTCATAGCAGAGATGCTCCAACTCCCTGATCACTTTCGTCACTCTCCTCTGGATCCACTCCGTCAGGTCCATGTACCTCCTGTGTTGAGGGCTCCAAAGCTGGACACAACGCTCCAGGTGGGGTCTCACCAGAGCAGAGCAAAGTGGCAGAATCACCTCTGTTGACCTGCTGGCCATGCTGCTTTTGATCACAGAATTAACCAGGTTGGAAAAGACCTCTAGGATCATCGAGTCCAACCTAGCACCTAACTCTTGTAATTAACTAATCCATGGCACTGAGTGTCTCACCCAGCCTCTTTTTAAACACTCCCAGGGATGGTGACTCCACCAACTCCCTGGGCAGCACATTCCAATGCCAATCACTCTTTCCGTCTGGAATCTCTCCAGACAAGGAGATTCCACAACCTCTTCTCCCCCTCTACTCCACTATGGTGAGACCTCACCTGGAATGCTGCATCCAGTTCTGGAGCCCCTATTACAAGAGGGATGTGGAGATGCTTGATTGTGTCCAGAGAAGTGCCATGAGGATGATCAGAGGGCTGCAGCACCTCTGCTGTGAGGACAGACTGAAAGAGTTGGGGCTGTTCAGTCTGGAGAAGAGGAGGCTCCGAGGTGACCTTCTTGTGGTCTCCCGGTATCCGAAGGGGGCCTACAAAAAAGCTGGGGAGGGACATTTTAGGCTACCAGGTAGTGCCAGGACTAGGGGGAATGGAGCAAAGCTGGAGGTAGGGAGGTTCAGACTGGACATGAGGAGGAAGTTGTTCAGCATGAGAGTTTTGAGAGCCTGGAATGGGTTGCCCAAGGAGGTGGTTGAGATCCCATCCCTGGAGGTGTTTAAGGCCAGGCTGAATGGACCTCTACTTGGAACTAGATGATCCTTGTGGCCCCTTCCAACCTTGACTGATTCCACGATTCTATGACCCTTTCAGGCAGCCTGCTCCAGAAGTTTCTTTCTCATATTCAGGTAGAATCATAGGATCACTGAGGCTGGAAAAGACCCCTGAGATCATCAAGTCCAACCATCGACCATACTCTGCGAAGTTCACTCCTAAACCATATCCCCAGGCACCAAATCTGAAGGACTTTTAAACACATCCAGAGATGGTAACTCCACCACCTCTCTGGGCAGCACATTTCAATGCCTGACCACTCTTGCTGGGAATTTTTTTTTCCTAATGTCCAGTCTAAACCTACCCTGCTGCGATTTGAGGCCATTCCCTCTTCTTCTATCACTAATTACCTGTGAGAAGAGACCAGCACCAACCTCTCTACAACATCTTTTCAGATGGAACTTCCTAGGTTCCAGTTTGTACCTCTTGCCCCTTGTCCTGTCACTGGGCACCACTGGCAAGAGTCTGGCTCCATCTTCCTGCTCTTCTTTAGATATGAATAAGCACTGATAAGGTTCCCTCTCAGCCATCCCTTCTTCAGGCTAAACAGCCCCAGAAGCCCTGAGTACATGCACTGGATCCCAAACATTGCAGCCCAGCCACTGGCAACATGCTGGGGTGGGGCTTCCAGTGGAAGCTCCTGCATTTATTTCACAGTGCAGTTACCATAAAAGATCCCGTGGGATAGTGGCTTCACAGGACATCACAGAGATGGAATAGCCTCCTGCAATCCTGCAGCCATGGAAGAAGGCTGCAGCTCAGTCTGCTGCTCCAGGTGCATTTCTGATTCAGGCAAGTGAATGTGTCTGCTGAGCTTGGTTGCCAGAAGAGTTGGGAAAGGAAAGGTGTTTGCATCTCTATTAGCTGGTAGGTATTTATTAGATATTAGAAGAAGCTTCTTGACTGAAAGTGTTCTCAAACACTGGAACAGGCTGCCCAAGGAGGTGGTTGAATCCCCATACCTGGAGATGTTTGAAAGGCACAGAGATGGGACATGGTTTAGCACCACACTTGGTGGAGTTAGATAAAGGTTGGACTCAATGACCCAAAGGTCTTTTCCAACCAAAGCAGTTCTATGATTCTCTCTCACTCTGGGGCTGAGTGTCAGAGAAGTCTTTCAGATGGCCTGGCTGAAAATCCCAGCTCTTAATTTTGGAGGGAAGCCAAGTCGAGATCATGCCCATCTCTAGCCGAATCTAAATTCTTGCCCAACAGTTTCCAGTCACATCACAGTTAGAACTACTCTGTTTGCTTTCAAATGCATCTTTTGTCCTCTGTCCATCAGCTGTGAGTTTGGAGGAGGTGAAGAATATTCTGTGGAATCCTACTTGGATGCTCTAAATTAGGTGTGCAATGGACCCTATTACTGTGTGGTAGCAAAGTGGAAATCCACACGGTGAGCACCTTCCCCAGGCCACTTTCTCACCCATCTGCTCCTTCTGAGCATCATCACTTGGCCAGGAGGAGGGGAAAATGGTCTGATCTTGTCTGAAAATGGTCTGATCTTGTCTGATGGCCTGGAGCCCACTCTAAGACCGATGTGCTCTGTGGCAGGCACAGCCTCGCGCCAGCCAGAGTCACCTGGAAACAATCTGTCGTAAAACCAGCTCCATAAAAGCTACAGCTACTCACTTTGATAGCTCCCAAATTGCTTTTCTCTCTCTCTTTTATTTTTCATAGCACCCATAAATGGTAAATTGGTTCTCAGTAATCTACTGGAAGGTGCCAAGAGGCGTGCAGGAACATTGTCCTATTGCAGAAGCTCAGCTATTGGCTACTGAGGAGGAACAGAAGCCTGCAGAGGCACCACCTCCCTGTGACTCAAAAAGATCAGCAACAATGGCTTTCCTCGCACTGCCTGTGAGGTTATAGACCTTCCAGCTTGCTCTCATCAATGCTGGGAAGAGCAAACCACCAAAGAACTCCTTCTCTTGGAGACAGGCCACTTCCAAAGCAAGATGATGCTGATGGCATGGGGCAGCTGACCTCCGCTTTTGGAAGCAGGAGGAATGAGATCTCTTCTGCTCAGATGCAGTTGCTCCTCAGGATTAGTGAAACGAGAACATTGAAACAGGTTGCCCAGGGAGGCTGTGGATGCCTCCTTCCTGGAGGTGTCCACACAAGAGAAGGAAGACACTGGAGAGGGCTGTGATCCTGTAGGTAGGTGGGAATCCTGAGGAAGCCAAGCTGCCTAGGGCACACATAGCTCAGGGGGTTGCTGCTGTCTGCAAAGTACAACCTCATGAGGTTCAACAAGAGCAAGTGCAGGGTTCTGCACCTGGGCCAGAACAGTCCTCACAATCAATACAGCCTAGGAGATGAGGAGGTAGAAAGCAGCCCTGTGGAAAAGGACTTGGGGGTGCTGGTGGATGAGAGGCTGGGCATGAGCAGGCAGTGAGCTTTCAGGCCAGAAGGCCAATGGCAGCCTGGGCTGCATCCAAAGATGTGTTGGCAGCAGATCCAGAGAGGTGATTCTGCCACTTTGCTCTGCTCTGGTGAGACCTCCCCTGGAGTACTGCATCCAGCTCTGGAGCCTTCAACTCAGGAAGGACATGGACTTGATGGAGCAGGTCCAGAGGTCATGAAAATGATCAGGGGGTTGGAGCACCTCTGTTACAAGGACAGGCTGAGGGAGCTGCAGGTACTTAGTGTGGAAGAGGCTCTGGGGAGACCTAATAGCAGCCTGCTAATACCTGAGGGGGCCTATAAGAAGGATGGAGAGAGACTGATACAAAGACCTGTGGTGATAGGACAAGGAGCAATGGTTTGAAATGAGAGAAAAGCAGATTTAGATTGGATGTTAGGAAAAAGTTCTTTTCCATGAGGGTGGTGGAACACTGCAACAGGTTGCCCAGGGAGGTGGTTGGGGCTGCATCCCTGGAGATATTCAAAGTCAGGCTCAACATGGCTCTGGGCAAACTAATCCAGCCTGTCCAGATCCCTTTGTAGAGCCTTCCTACCCACAAGCAGATCAACACTCCCACATAGCCTGCTGTCATCTGCAAACTGACTGAATTTACCTTGTTTCCCTCATCCAGATCATTGATAAAGATATTAAAGAGAACTGATCTCGGTACTGAGTCCTAGAGAACACCACTGGTGAGCAGCCTTGAAAGAAGAAGAAGCAGAAGATGTGTTTAAAATGAGAAGCAAAGGACACGAAGCAAACCAGGGATGGCTACAAAGGTGGGAGCCTGGCTTTGTGCATAGAGAAACACAAAGGAGGCTGCATATTGCCCAAGTCCTCATTTTGGCCAGTAACCCACAAACCTGCCTATCCTGGCCTTTTTCCATCCTTTCCCAGGCTGGGATTTTGAGATCTGTTTCCTTGGTCGCTGGAAATTTGCTATAAATACCAGGTACTGAGCAGCCCTTGTGGTCTAATATCTCCTAACCACCCTCTCTAGCTGCCCAGGGCTGCAAACGATGTGAAAATTGCATATCCCAGTCCTGGGCCTTGGTAGCTATTCAGGGGTTTTGGCCACATGTCATTTGTTATTCTTGCCTGATGCCCTACGTCCTTTTTATTTATCCCTCTGTAAACATTTGTGTGTAATTATTCACTCCAGAGTTTCCATT
This sequence comes from Tricholaema leucomelas, assembly GCA_013400475.1. Lineage (NCBI taxonomy): Eukaryota > Metazoa > Chordata > Aves > Piciformes > Lybiidae > Tricholaema lacrymosa > Tricholaema leucomelas. Next base: position 64,422 of record WAAF01012113.1, read on the forward strand.
TCCCCTGGCTGGCAGATGTGGCAAAGCTTGTTCCCTGCATCCAGCAATGGAGTTTCTCTACTGCTGCAAAATAGGATCCCTCTGCTTTCCACCCTCTGCTTCTAACCTCCATCCCTGTGACACGAGAGGCAATCAGCTTCTTCAAATGTAAATCAGACCTGGTCCTAAGCCACAGATTTCACATCCAGATCCAAATTTGGGGCAGTTTGCATTTGGCCCTGACGTTATTTGACTCTCCTTAGGAAGCAGTTTGACATTTCCAGTTTCTGGGAAGCCAGCACAAAGCCACCCCTGGGGGCTGGCCCTTTGCTGCCCAGAGCTGTCTCACTGCTCCTGGGTTTCTCAGAAGCCTCTGCCTGTCACAGAATCACACAACTGTCAAGGCTGGAGTGGGCCTCAGGAACATCGGCTTTAAACCCCCCTGCCAAGGGCAGGGACACCTCACACTAGATCAGGTTGCTCACAGCCACATCCAGCCTGGCCTTAAAGACCTCCAGGGATGAGGCTTCCACCACCTCTCTGGACAACTTCTTCCAATGTCTCACCACCCTCATGGTGAAGAACTTCTTCCTAATGTCCAATCTGAATCTACCTACTTCTAGTTTTGCTCCATTCCCCCCAGTCCTATCACTCCCTGACACCCTAAAAAGTCCCTCCCCAGCTTTCTCGTAGCCCCCTTCAGATCCTGGAGGGCCCCAATAAGGTCTCCTTGGCACCCTCACTGTATTATAAAATACATTGTGTGTGTTTCTGGAAGAAAATAAATATTGTTGAGCTTTTGCTTTAACTAATTTGGCAGGTTGGGTGTTTCCCAGTTGTAAAATCACCTTCCTGACTCTGTCACTGCTGGTTCCACTTCAAGTCAAATGCACTACTGCAAGAGCAAGTTGTGCCTGTTAATGTCAGTTTCTACCTCTTTTCTTGACAAAGGGAACATTCTGGTGTAAAACAGAAAAAAAACCCACCCAACACTACTACCCTCCTCAGCAGCTGGCACAAGAGTTTTTACACCTGCATTATTCCTGTGACAAGCTGAGGATCAAACCGAAGGTGTTGGTAAGAAAGGACTTAACAGTCACACTTAACAGCAGTGACAGGCTCAGGCCTTTCATAATGCTTCTTGAAGGCATTTTGGCTCCTGTATGAGTGCTAAAACCTGGATAAATCAGGCTGTCTGCAGCTCACCTGGAAAAATAAGTGATCAAATAATAGAATCATAGAGTCATCGAATCATACAGAGTGTTAGGAAGTGACCTCTGGAGATCATCCAGTCCAACCCCACTGCCAGAGCAGGAGCACGTGAGGCAGGTCACACAGGAACACATCCAGGCAGATTTTGAAGGTCTCCAGGCAAGGACACTCCACAACCTCTCTGGGCAGCCTGCTCCAGGGTTCCAGCACAACAAAGAACTTTCTCCTGGTCTTCAGATAGAACCTCCTGGGTTCCAATTTGTGCCCATTGCCCCTTGTTCTGTTGCTGGGCACCAGAGACAAGATCCAGGTCCCATCCTCTTGCCCTCCATCCTTTAGCTCTTACTGAGCATTGCTCAGATCCCTTCTCAGGCTGCTCTTCTCCAGGCTAGCTTCTGATTGCCAAAGATGCCTGCTGCAGGCACAAGGAGGGCTGTAAAATTGGGTCGAGTCTTGGCAAGGATGTTTTCAGCCCAGGTACTGAACACAGCTCAGCAGCACAAGCCAGAGCGCCTCATCTGCCTCAGACAAGCAAGCCCATGGCCACATTCATGGTCTCTTCTCAATCCACAGTTTTTCCCAATTGAAAGAATTCTTGGGAATTCAGCCTTCTCCTGGAGAAACTGTCTGCTCATGGCTGGGATGAGTAGATGCCCTCCTGGGTAGAAAACTTGCTGGATGGCCAAGCCCAAAGAGTGGTGTGGAATGGAGTTAAATCCAGTCTGGAAAAATACCATGGAGACAAGACTCTGGGGACAGATCAAAGGTCCCTCAGGTCCTGCTTGTGGATCAAACTGATTTATCCATCTGCATCTTCTTGCATGCAACACAGCCCCTCTGGTTCCAGTGCACACAGTGCCAAGGATTTTTAGGTTGAAGGTTGGACTCATTTATCTTAAAGGTCTTTTCCAACTGGAACAATTCTGTGATTCTATGAGGCCAAGGCACTGGGAGGATTTATAATGGCTTTACAGTATCTTCAGGGGGGTACAAGAAAGCTGAGAAGGGACTATTCACAAGGGCTTGTAGGGACAGGATGAGGGGGAATGGGTTTGAGCTGAAAGAGGGGAGATTGAGACTGGAGGAGAAATTCTTTACAGGGAGGATGGTGAGATCCAATCAATGTCTTTGAATACCTGAGAGGTGGGAGTCAAGTGGAGGGGACCAATCACTTTTTGGTGTTGCACAGGAATAAGACAAGGAGCAACAGCTACAAACTGAAACACAGAAAGTCTCACCTCAACATGAGGAGAAACTTCTTTACAGTGAAGGTGACAGAGCACTGGAACAGGCTGCTCAGAAGGGTTGTGGAGTCTCCTTCTCTGGAGTCTTTCAAAACCAGCCTGGATGCATTCCTGTACCAACTACCCTAGGGGATCCTGTCTTGGCAGGAGGGTTGGACTAGATGATCTCTGACAGTCTCTTCCAACCTCTAATGCTCTGTTATTCTGTGGTGAGACACTGGAACAGTCTAACCAGTGAGGTTGTGGATGCCCCCTCCTTGGAGGTGTTCAAGGCCAGCTTGGATGATGCCTTGAGCAACCTGGGCTAGTGGGAGGCGTCCACTAGACAACTAGATGATTTTTCAGGTCCTTTCCAACCCAAACCATTCTATGACTCTAAGGGGCAGGAGGAGAGGGGAGATGCCACCTGTGCTCAAACCCAGTCATTTCCTCCATTCCTCCAGCCTGCTCACGGGCCAAGGTGACACAAATGAGTTCATCGCCATGGCACACCGAGGCTAATTGGAACCAGCACTGGGGCCCTGTAAAGCATTAAGCCAGGCTGCAAGTGATAATTGCTTACCTGCTGCAGGGGCCTGTAAGAGGCAGTGAATTAACCAGCACATGGGGTTTTATCACTTCCCTGTGATGGCTGGACCCTTTCCAGCACCTACAAGCACTGAAAGCAAGATGCTGGATTAGGTTTGTGGTTTATGGGCCCACAGATAGGGAGAGCTGGTGATGTGGGGCCAGGTTCCAGCTTTTGTTATGTGGAAGGTTATTTTTTTCCCTCTCTCAACTGGCACAAATAGGTTTCTTACTTATTGAAGGCCTAAAAGAGAGGTTGAGAACTGTGTTTCAGGGTAAAAGTAGAGATATTTGGAAGGAAAAGAACTTCTTAAGGGTCCAAGGCTCTCTCTTGCAGGGGGTTGGGCTGCAGAAGCACAGAGCCCTCAAGGCTGAAGGAGATCTTTAAGATGAAGGCCAGCTGTTAACCCAGTGTGGCCAGCTCACCACTGACCACGTTCCTCAGCACTACAGCTGAAAGAAGTGCTAGAAAGAATCTCAGTCTGTTTATTATCATTTCTGGCAACTCTGACATTTCAGAGAGTCATCATTCTTCTCTACCTCCTTCTCTTTTTCTCCACTCTCTGCTCTTTACTAGAAAGCCAGACATTTCTCAGAAGGTACAAACAGTGCTTCAGAGCTATGGGAGATCAGATTGTTTGCTGCTGTGGTTTGAAATGAGATTTCATTAAAGAAAGCCTCCATTTATTTGCCTTTTTAAGTGCTGAGCATTTGCCCTCCGTAGCCTAAGTTAGCACTGCTAACTTCCACAGTCTGAAAGTGTAGCTTTTCTGAGGAGAGAAAGGTAAGAAATGTCTGAGAATGGCAAAAGGACTTCATCAGAGTCTGGTCATGACAGAGCAAAATAAAATCATTGCAGATACTTGAAGAGATCCTACTGGAAGGCTGCAGAGGGACTTTTCATAAGAGCGTCTTGTGACAGGACAAGGGAGAATGGTTTGAACTGGGTACTGGAACGTGCCCAGAGAAGGGCGACAAAGCTGGTGAGGGGCCTCAAACACAGCCCTGTGAGGAGAGGCTGAGGGAGCTGGGGGTGTGCAGCCTGGAGAAGAGGAGGCTCAGGGCAGACCTCATTGCTGTCTACAACTACCTGAAGGGAGGCTGTAGCCAAGTAGAGGTTGTTCTCTTCTCCAAGACAACCAGCAACAGAACAAGGGGACACAGTCTCAAGTTGTGCCAGGGGAGGTCTAGGCTGGATGTTAGGAGGAAGTTGTTGCCAGAGAGAGTGATTGGCATTGGAATGGGCTGCCCAGGGAGGTGGTGGAGTCACCATCCCTGGAGGTGTTCAAGCAAAGCCTGGATGAGGCACTTAGTGCCATGGTCTAGTTGACTGGCTAGGGCTGGGTGCTAGGTTGGACTGGATGATCTTGGAGGTCTCTTCCAACCTGGTTGATTCTATGAAGCTGAGGGTGAGCAGGGTTAGACTGGATCTTAGGAAGAAGTTCTTCAGTAGGAGGGTGATGAGACTCTTGAAAAGATTGCCCAGAGAGGCAGTGGATGCCCCCTCTCTGGAGGTGTTGAAGGCCAGATTGGATGAGGCTTTGGGCAACCAACTGTAGTTGAGAGGCATCCCTGCCTGTGGCAGGGGCACTGGAGTAGATGATCTTCCAACCTAAGCCATTCTATGTTTTTATGAATCTATGACACCCATCAGAGGGATCCTGATATCATCATTAATTACCTGTAGCATTCAGCAGCAGCTGCAAACCTCCCAAGCAGCCACAGGGACTGCCCTGCTGTATGAGCCATGTATCCCAAACTTTGACCTTGCACAACAAGGTGATATTACAACATCACCTTGATGATACAAGAGCCTCAGCACTCTGAGCTGCTTGAGACCCTGGGAGATTATGTCATGGACTGAGACCTGACACCAAGTCTTCCAGCTATGTCCTTGAGTGGCCATGATATGTCAGCACTAATAATCACAAAATTGTCAGAGTTGAAATGGATCTCAAAGATCCTCCAACCCCCCTGCCATGGGCAGGGACACCTCACACTAGATCAGGTTGCTCACAGCCACATCCAGCCTGGCCTTAAAGACCTCCAGAGATGAGGCTTCCACCACCTCTCTGGACAACTTCTTCCAATGTCTCACCACCCTCATGGTGAAGAACTTCTTCCTAATGTCCAATCTGAATCTACCTACTTCTAGTTTTGCTCCATTCCCCCCAGTCCTATCACTCCCTGACACCCTAAAAAGTCCCTCCCCAGCTTTCTCGTAGCCCCCTTCAGATCCTGGAGGGCCCCAATAAAGTAATGGGTGGCTCAGGTGTGGAATGGAGTTGTCACAGCTTAATGGCATCAGCTGAACTCTGGTATCTGACTGCTTCATGAAGAAATCATCTTAGTGCCCTCAGAAATAGTAGCACATGTTGTGGCTTTTCAGAAAAACCAAGTGTCTGCACCTTGAAATCAAGGAAAATTACTCCAGGGGGGGAATTTTAACATCTACAGGTAATTAACTCCCTCAGAGCCACCAGGAAGCCAGGCTTTTTCTTCTATGAGGTTCTTACCACTTCTATTTCTGATCCTGCTCTTGAAACATAAAGACAAAACCAGGCTGACTTCCAGCCTTTTCCACTGGTTTCTTGACACTCTGGGGCTGAGCCAAGATCCAGAAGCTCAGAGGCTAGCAGAAATGCAGCGATGTGTATGCCAGAGGCTTGGGACTGTATTAGATTAGCTTGAGCACATGGAAAAGGGGAAGGAGGTCTGAACCCTTTTGTCAAACTGAAGTGGAGCATCCTTTTCCCTGGGATCTTAGCCCTGGCAGTCCCTCATTAGAATAGAATAGACTCAACCAGGTTGGAAGAGACCTCCAAGATCATCCAGTCCAACCTAGCACCCAGCCCTATCCAGTCAACCAGACCATGGCATTAAGTGCCTCATCCAGGCTTTTCTTGAACACCTCCAAGGATGGTGACTCCCTGGGCAACCCATTCCAATGTCAATCACTCTCTCTGTGAAGAACTTCCTCCTAACATCCAGCCTATATCTCCCCTGGCACAACTTGAGGCTGTGTCCCCTTGTTCTGTTGCTGGTTGTCTGGGAGAAGAGACAAACCCCACCTGCCTACAGCCTCCCTTCAGGTAGTTGTAGACAGCAATGAGGTCTGCCCTGAGCCTCCTCTTCTCCAGGCTGCACACCCCCAGCTCCTTCAGCCTCTCCTCACAGGGCTGTGTTTGAGGCCCCTCACCAGCTTTGTTGCCCTCCTCTGGACACGTTCCAGTATCTCAACATCTCTCTTGAATTGAGGAGCCTCAGGTGTGAAGGAGCTCCTTTCCTGCATGTCTCTAGGAATTAAAGGCACTACTAGATTGAGGTGTGGCTACCTAAACATACACACAGATAGTATATTCCAGCAGGGGTTCACCAGAGGAGTTTGGCTCTTGGGAAAAGCCAAGATAGCAGTTTCTAGCTGAGCAAGGTGCTCTTATCTGGGCAGGCTGGCAGAAAGTAGAAGCTGTTCTCCTCTCCTGAAGGTGCTGAAGGATCTGGTGAGGAGCAAAAGGAGCGTCCCGCGATTACTGACGAGTAGGAAACGTTTTATGGCCCATGAACTCCTCAGCAATGACATGTTTTTCAGGTGGTCCAACTGTCAGGAGGCCTGATCTTGATGGATGATGCTAAGCATGGACATAATCACCATCTCAGTCTCTCAACCAGCCAGCAAGATGCGTTAAGGTTTTCCAAATGTTTCGCCAACAATAAAAGGAAATGTAAAGTTAATCAAATTGTCATGAGAGATCAGAGCCCAGCAAGGAGGGACTAGGACTGACATTTGAAGCAGGAGCTCTAATAAAACAAACTGCTGCTTGCTGATCCTCTCCGTGCTTGGGTTTAATTCAAACAAGTCAAACAGTGAGTGGAATTTGCAGAGGAGGGGCAGGGCTGCTGCTGACATCCAAGCATGGACCAGCAGCTTCAAAAAGGCTGAGAGGTGGCAAACTTCCCAGCAGAGAAGTCCTGTGAGCATCTCTGTCAGCGTGCTAGGTCTTGCACTTGGGTCACAACAGCCCCATGCCGTGCTGCAGGCTTGGGCAAGAGTGGTGGGAGAGCTCCCCAGTGGGGTCAGCTGAACGTGAGCCAGTGTGTGCCCAAGTGGCTAAGAAGGCCAACAGCATCCTGACCTACATCTGAAGTATTGTAGCAAGCAGGACCAGGGAAGTGATTGTCCCTCTGTGCCCAGCATTGGGAAGTCACTGGTTCAGTTTTGTGACCACTCACTGTAAGAAAGATATTGAGGTGCTGTAGCAGGTCCAGGCGACAATGAAGCTGGCAAAGGGTCTGGAGAGCAGGGCTGGTGAGGAGCAGCTGAGGGAACTGGAAGTGTTTAGTCTGGAGAAGAGGAGCCTGAGGGGAGACCTCATTGCTCTCTACCACTCCCTGAAAGGAAGTTGCAGTGAGATAGGGGTCAGCCTCTTCTGCCCAGTAACAACGGACAGGACAAGAGGAAACAACCTCAAGTTGCACTAGGAGAGGTTTAGGCTGGACAGCAGAAGAAATTTCTTCACTGAAAAGGTTCTCAACCACTGGAACAGGCTGCCCAGGAAAGTGGTTGAATGCCCATCTCTGGAGAGTTTAGAAGATGTTGAGATGTGGTGCTGGAGGACATGGTTTAAGCTTGATAGAGTTAGAGAATGGTTGGACTTGATGGTCTGAGAGGTCACTTCCAAGCAAAAAGATTCTATGATTCTGTGTTTGAAGCAAGAGGCCATCCTGCTTCCTACTCTACCTTACCTACAGCTGCTCCCTGCCCATGCAGAAGCCAGGTGGAGTTAATCACTGGTGCATTTAGGTTGATTTACTGCACTGTACTCAGCCAAATGAATTCCAGCACCTAAACACCATCACTATCACTTCAATAAAGAAGTGAGGCGAGCTCACCTGATTTTCTAGCTCTCCAGTTATCAGTCTCTGCTATTCTATTTATGAGCACCTGTGGCTTAAGTAGCCATTTCTCTATGATCATCTTCTCTCCTGTAAATCTTCTGGACCCAAAGATGATGGGATGCTCCCTGGAGGAGGTATTGAACCATGAATTTGAATGTCATGGCCTTGTTTGCTCCAAGTGGTGGAGACAGACTTTTTAGCAGGGCCGGTTTTGATGGGAGCAGGGGTGATGGTTTGAACTGAAAGAGGGAGATTTAGATTAGATGGAAAGAAAACAGTTTTTATACTGAGAATGTACCCTGAGAAGTGGTAGATGCTCTATCCCTGGAATCACTCCAGGTCAGACTGCTGTGGGCTCTGAGCAACCTGCTCTTTTTGCAGATGTCCCTGCTGACTGCAGGGGGATGGACTAGATGGCCTTTAAAAGCCCCTTCCAACCCAAACCATTCTGTGAATCTCTTTCTATGACCTCTTTCAGGTGTCTCCCATTCAGATAGATCATTTTGTGCCAGTGTGTGTTTCCAACCAGGCAGTGCTCCTAGAGGAGGTGAGAGGGGTCATGGCTGTGTGTGGCAAAGCCATGAGCTGCAGCTTTGCTCTCTTTTGGATACTCATCACCACATACTGCTCCCTTTCTGTGCTCCCTTACCCCAGACACCATTTTGTCCTGAAATCCAAGAGTTTATTTCCTACAGAAATCCTTCAGCCACCATCAGGTGGCAATGAATTTCAATCCACGCTGCCCTCCAGGCACCAGTTGGATGCCTGAACATGAGAAGCTGCTCTGTTATCCATTACTCATCCCCCCAAGCCAGCCTACAGTTGCGTTTTGTTCTGGATAAACATGATCAGGAGGCAGAAGCACTCCTCCTCTGCCCTGATGCCTTTCATTAGATCCCACCTTGCAAGTTGTTGGTTCTGCTGCAGGGCAGCGAGGAGGTCAGGATGGGCATTCAGGGTGGCCACTGGTTCAACCCCAGCCCATGGGCCAAACAGATGAAGCAGCTCACCCCACTGCTTCCCTCCGTGCCCTGCAGCGTTGCAGCTCCCCAGTCACAAAGCTCCTCTCTTTGTGGCCTGCCAGGTGACCCTTGCTCGCCTGCCTTTCTGCTCCTGCTCTTCTCCACAGTTCCTTCCTTTATCAGATTAACTTTAATTAGTGAAATCAGAATCACATGGAGTGGGGAGGAAATGCTCTGAAGGCAGCGGGTTGCTTTCAGCCGAGGTGCCTACAGGCTGGGTGAGGTTTGGTCTAGAAGGTCGCACTGGGGGGCTATGAGCATGTGAGGGGGCGAGAGAAAAGTTTGATCCCCCTACCAAGGCAGGTTCACCTAGAGGAGGAAACAACCAGGGTGAGAGAGATCACAGAATCCCAGAATGGTAGGAGTTGGAAGGGACCTCTGAAGATCATTGAGTCCAATCCCCCTGCCAAGGCAGGCTCACCTAGAGAAGGCCACACAGGAACACATCCAGGGTGGATTTGAAAGTCTCCAGATGAGAAGACTCCATCACCTCTCTCTCCAGTGCTCTCTCACCCTTAAATTAAAGAAGTTTCTCCTCATGTTTAGATGAAACTTCTGATGTTCCAGTTTGTGTCTGTTACCCCTTGCCCTGTCACTGAGCACCACTGAAAAAAGCCTGGTCCCATCCTCCTGACACCTACGCTTTAAGTACTGATCAGGATTGATGAGATCCCCCCCGCAGTCTGCTCTTTTCCAGACCAAGAAGCACCAATCCTCTCAGCCTTTCCTCACAAGAGAGATGTTCCTGTCCCCTCACCATCTTTGTAGCCCTTTGCTGTACCCTCTCCAGCAAGTCCCTGCCCTTCAATCACAATATCTCAAACTGGAAGGGGCCTGTGTAGATGACATGGGGCATCCAAACTACCCCTGCCTGCTTGGTGTCTCTTTCTGTCTTGTGTGGGGTGCAAAAGAAGACAGTGACCCGTAACACTAAGCAAACCTGGCTGCTGATGAATAGCTGCAGCTTCCCTTGCCCACACTGCACCACCAAAATCCTCTCAGGCAGAATCACAGGGCTTAGGCACACAATCAAGCAGCTTGCAGCGCTCCAGCCAAGCCATCAGGCTGCCGCAGCATGCCCAGCAGAGGTCCCCAGGACTGGAACCCCAGACAGGGGGCAGTGAGTGACTCCTCTGAGGGATGGCTGAGGGGCCTTGCCAGACCAATAAGGCTCAGCTGATGTATGATAATACCAGCAGGCATCTGAGCTCTCCTCATGGCTTCCCCACAACACAAGCCCATGCCCCTTGCTTTTGTAGAGGTGCTGGTGGGCCTCTCATAGAAGAGTGCAGCAAAATGCCTCTGGCTTCACTCCACTCCAGATGTACCAGAGTAGAGCTTCTCTTCAGAGGAAATACAGCTTTTCAGGTAGGGCCCAGCCCCTGGGAACTCAGACCACTTCCTACATCCATGAACAGAAACCTTTACTGCAACTACTCTTCCACCCTTCTGTTTCTCTCCACAACCTGTGCAACAAGCTCATACAAGAGGTCCTACTTTCTTCTTACCATTCCTGCTCACATAAGGCTCAACGTGTCCTTTGCTTGTGAGAGCAGACTCCCTCCATGTCTTTCTGTCCATGTGCTCCCTTGTGGGAGGTTCAGGTTGGGTATTGGGAACAATTTATTTACAGGAAGGGGTTCTCAGGCAGTGGAACAGGCTTCCCAGGGAGTCACTATCCCTGGAGGTATTTAAAAGAGGCATGGATGTGGTGCTAACTAGTCTGGTTTAGGGGTAGGAATTCAGCAGTAGTGGTGGGGTTGTAAGCTCTAGGTGATTGGTTGGACTTGATGACCTCAAAGATCTCTTCCAACCTTAATACTTCTATGATTCTACTCTGAAGCCTTTCTTCTTTCCATCTCTGCTGACACCATCTCCATATCCTTTCCCTGCCATGTGTTAATGGTTATTGGAATAATCCTTTCATAGAATCACAGAATCATAGAAAGGTTTGGGCTGGAAGGGACCTCCAAAGGTCATCTAGTCCACCCCCTCCCCACACACACATATTCAGCAAGTAGATTAAGTTGCTCAGAGCCCCATCAAGCCTCACCTCGAATATCTTCAGGGATGGGACCTCAATCACTTCCCTAGACAAAGTGTTCTAGTGTTCCACCACCCTGATTGTAAAGAACTCGTTCCTAACATCCAATCTAAATCTACTCTTCTCTAGTTTGAAGCCATTGCCTCTCATCCTGTCCCTGCAGGCCTTTTCAAACAGTCTCTCTGCAGCCTTCTTGTAGCCCCCTTCAGGTTCTGGAAGGTTGCTATTAGGTCTCCCCGCAGCCTCCTCCTGTTTTAGTGGGGGTGGTTGAACTAGAGCTCCAGAGGTTCCTTGCAACCCAAGCCACTCTGTCATTCTAGAACCGTAGGATCAAGCCAAGCACTCTGTGTATTGTAGTCCCACCCTGCCTTCCACACATCACCAAATCCCAGTTTCTTGTAGCCACAAGCCTCCCATTTTTCACCACTTCCACAGTCCCACTGCAAGGTTAATGCCAGAGCCTGTAAGTGCAAGGGCAGAGGCAAAGGAATGCAGCTTAATATCCAAGCAATTAGCACAAGGGTTATGGAGCTGAGGGCGTTCTCCAGTTTTAATTACCTGGAGCTGCTGAAGAATTCCTCAGGCTGCCTCCAGTTGGGTGCATGACTCAAAGCCCACCCACAGAATGGTAGCATGTGACAAAGGCAAGAAGTGAAGCTGTTGGCCTACTCTCACACAGCGTTTCTGGGACAGAAGGCAGCTGAGATCTATTTGCTTCTGGTGGGCATGTTGCTGAGCTTCACCCAGGTGGAGGAAGGAAACAGGAGACATATCAGAGAATTGTAGAATGGGTTGGGTAGGAAGGGACCTCCAAAGGTCATCTAGTCCAAGCTCCTCTGCAGCAAGCAGGGGCACCCACAACTAGATCAGATTGCCCAGAGCCCTGTTGAGCCTCACCTTGAATATCTCCAAGGATGGGGCCTCAACCACCTCTTTGTGCAACCTCCTGCAGTGTTCCACCACCCTCATGGTGCAGAACTTGTTCCTAACATCCCATCTAAATCTGCTCTTCTCTACTTTGAGAATTCAGTTAATTTGGGCCATGACCACAGAAAAGATAACAGCAAGAAAAACTTCTGGGTGATGTTTGGGGAAGTAGGCATGGGGTTGGATTTTTCCAGCATAAGTGCTACATCCTTCTCTCCCCCTCACTTACCAGGCATAGTTTCAGGGGATCTAATTAGTATTGATTCACCACACTTGAAAGCACAGTCTGCATTGAGCACCTCAGCTTCCTGCAGAGGAGACAATACGTTCTGTCCAATCAATTGTAAGCAGAAGATGAACTCCAAATCTACTTTCTCCTGTGGAGGGCAAGGCAAAGAGAGCAGAGTCCAGAAACAAAGAGATCACTTCTGGGGTTTACTTTGCTAAGTTTGTTGAAATTTGGAGTTCTGCTTCCTCAGGATTTCACCCTTTCAGCAAGGATGGAAGGCTCCAGCTCCTTTGCAGCTGCTTCTTTGAGGGTCTGACTTTGTTTTCAGGCTTGATGTTCAAGATCAGAACCAAATTCTGCTTAGTCTGGGACATGAGCAAGTTTGAGCCTCAGACTGAGCATCACCCCTCCCAATATCTGTGTGCACTGCTGTGAACAGGGATGAATAAAAGGCCTTCTTAGAATCCTAGAATTGTTTTGGATGGAAAAAAAAATCCACTTTATCCTGATGATCCTGCTCTGGCAGGGATGTTGAACTAGATGATCTTGCAAGGTTCCTTCCAACCCACAGCATTCTGTGATTCTGTGAAGATCATAGAATCATAGAATCAGTCAGGGTTGGGAGGGGCCACATCTAGTTCCAACCCTCCCTGCCATGGGCAGGGACACTCTACCCTAGATCAGGCTGCCCAGAGCCCCATCCAGCCTGGCCTTAAACACCTCCAGGCATGAGGCCTCAACCGCCTTCCTGAGCAACCCATTCCAGGCTCTCACCACTTTCATGCTGAACAAATTCCTCCTCACATCCAGTCTGAATCTCCCCACTTTCAGCTTTGCTCCATTCCCCCTAGTCCTGTCACTACCTGAAAGCCTAAAAAGTCCCTCCCCAGCTTTTTTGTAGCCCCCTTCAGATACTGGGAGGCCACAAGAAGGTCACCTGGGAGCCTCCTCTTCTCCAGACTGAACAGCCCCAACTCTTTCAGTCTGTCCTCACAGCAGAGGTGCTCCAGCCCTCTGATGAGTGTGTTTCTTCTGTTCTACATGCTTCTTGCCATCCCCTCTGTCACCAAGATCACATCAAGGCAACAAAACCATTGTGAAAATCCCAACAAAGTTTATTTTGGTAACCTATCCAAGCCCTGTGTGAGGATAAAACACATTTTTTTGTTGGACATAACAGAAAGTAGACTTCAGAAGGAGATGCCAATTTGGTACCTAACTGGGGTGCCAGGGTCAGGTACATCTCAGGTAAAGAGGAGAAAATTTTAAGGCTTAATTTAAGCAGATCAGAAAAAGTGCAGCTCTCATCCTGGTTTGACTGCAGTCACTAAGGAATCTGAGGAAGCTGACCAAAAATACATACCAGTGGCAGAATCATAGAATCATGGAATGCTTTAGGTTGGAAGGGACATTTAAAGGTCATCTAATGCAACCCCTTAGCAGTGAGTTGAGACATCTTCAACTAGAGTAGGTTGTTCAGAGCTCCAAACAACCTGACTTTGAATGTCTCCAGGGATGAGGCCTCCACCACCTCCCTGGGTGACCTGTTCCAATATCTCACCACTCTCATAGTAAAGAATTTCTTGCTAATGTCCAATCTAAATCTACCCTTTTCTAGTTTAAGACCATTGCCCTTCATCCTACGACTACAAGCCCCTGTAAGCAATCCATCCCCAGCTTTCTTATAGGCCACCTTCAGGTGCTGGAAGGCTGCTTTAAGGTCTTCCTGGAGCCTTCTCTTCTCCAGGTTGAACCACTCCAACTCTCTTAGCCTGGCCTCACAGCAGAGGGCTTCCAGCCTCCTCTGGACCCACTTCAAACTGGTCCCTGTCCTTCCTGTACTGAGGACTGCTGAGCTGAAGTAGCATTGTAACAAGCATGAGTAAAAAGGATGCACAGGACCCCATTAAACAACTCATGAGTGTTGTGAACTCAGGGCAGCAGAGAAGCAGGACCATTTTCTGACCCTGCCAGAGCAAGAGCCCTGCTTGCATCCAGCAGGCACAGGGCAAGGTACAAGGAGCAGCAAGACTGGAGGGTGCTCCAGCAACTCCACCACTGCTTGTGTCATCCTCTGAGGAGTGACTATGAAATCCCTAAGTGCTGGCTTTGGGAAGCAGGAGGCAGCTCTTACCCTGTGGAACAGTAGAAAAGGACTGGTTGAGATTTTTCAATCTGGGGGGAACAGAAGTTTGAACAGAGTGCTGCTGTTTCAAAAGTTCTGCTACAGTAGCTCCCTAAACCTCTGTTTACTGGACAAAATGTGTCACAGAATCACACAGAATGTTGGGTTGGAAGGGATCTCTGCAGATCATCCAGCCTAGTCTCCCTGCAAAAGCAGAGGCACCCACAGCAGCTTGCCCAGGAGCACAATGGCCAGGAGAGTTTGGAAGCTCTCCAGACAAGGAGACTCCACAACCTCTCTGGACAGCCTGCTCCAGGGCTTCAGCACTCTTACAACAAAGAAGGTCCTCTACATGTTCAGGTGGAACCTCCTGGATTGCAATTTGTGCCCCTTGCCACTTGTCCTGTCACTGGGCACCACTGACAAGAGCCTGGTCCCATCCTCTTGCTCCCCACCCTTTATCTTTTGCTGAGCATTGCTCAGATCCCCTCTCAGGCTGCTCTTCTCCAGGCTAAACACTCCTAGGCCTCTCCTCCTCACAGAGATGTTCCAGGCCCCTCAGCATCTTTGTAGCCTCTATTGGACTCTCTCCAGTGTCATAGCACAGAAAATGTCATCTCCTTAATGAAGCAAGTCAAGGGCTTCTTTTTTTCAGCAAAAAGAGGTTATTTAGGTGACCAAAAACCCTGTTGGTGTTAGGAGGGAGGGGAAGGAAGATGATCTTTTCCTTAGAGCTTTTTGACAAAGGTTTTCTTTTCTGACCTGTTGAGCAGGGTCCATCTCTCTGGCACTGCAAGCCAAAAAATAGATAGAGGCAAGGCCTTAGAGAAAGAAAACACCCCCTCTCTTCATCATTCCAGAGGAAATTGTTAGTGACAATGAGCCCCAGCCTGTGAACTTCAAATTCCTTGCATTTGAAATGGTTTGATTTTTTTTTTCATGCTTTACTTCCAGTTCTGACCACCCACAAGGGAAAGACAAAACAGAGAAGAGAGTGCAGCTTACACAAAAGGATTCCTGCAACTAAAGGAGGCTTCATTAGCTCTCCTGGTTATATGGTGGTGTCTCTTAGGAGAGTTTCCAGAGTGTGTACAGCACTGCAGCTTGGAGGTCAGAAGATCACATCAACATTACCCATTCTGGGAGTAAATCTTCATCATCAGTGACTGGAACTGGGCTTGGTACTGGGGCCTGTCCTCTTTAATTACAGAATTACAGACTTAGGTTTGGAAGGGACCACAGAGATCATCTACTCCAATCCCTGTGCCATGGGCAGGGATGTCTTCCAAGTAGACTTGACTGCCCAAAGCCTCATCCAATCTGGTCTTGGGCACCTCCAGGGAGGGCACATCCACAGCTTCCATGGGAAACTATGCCAGTGTCTCACCACCCCCATACTGAAGGACTTCTTCCTAAGATCCAGTCTAACTCTGTCCTCCCTCAGCTTCAAACCATTCCCTCTCGTCCCGTCTCTACACACCCTTATGAAAAATCCCTCTCCAGCCTTCCTGTGAGCTCACTTCAGCTATTGGAAGGCAGCTCTGAGGTCTCCCTGAAGTCTTCTGTTGTCCAGGCTGAACAAGCCCAGCTCCCTCAGCCTATCCCCATAGCAGAGGTATCCTCATTGCAGAAGGATACCTCTGTCTGCACTCTGATCAGAGCTTCCTCTCTCCCAGGTGATCTAGAGAAGGGAATTGAACACTCTCAGGCAGTCTATAGATGACACTAAGCTGGGAGGGAATACTGATCTGCTGGAGGGCAGAGAGGATCTACAGAGGGAGCTGGGCAGGCTGGATTGATGGGCTGGGGTCAGTTGTATGACTCACAAGGCCAAACACTGGGTCTTGCACAGTGTTGTCACAACAACTGAAGGAAAAAGAGATCCCACCACAAGTGAGACAATGTCAGACCAGAAGTCCAAGCCTCTTCCTTTTTTCAGCAACCCCTTTCATGGCTTTCCCTGTATAACTGAGAAGTAACTGTGTTGTGGAAGTAGAGTGCTGCTTACAGTGACTAGTAAAAGCTTCTGTCTTCTGCAACAGAAAAGCTAAGTAGGGAGGCAATTCTTGGGCCTGGTTTGTATCACCACCAAAAATCAAGGAGAAGGCACCAATGATAGCTCCACTCCTCTACTTTGACATTTGGTATCGGGGAGTTGTCAGGGTTTGAGCAGAATTGAGCAGTCTGAAAATAAAGGAGAGTAGGCAGGGTAATGTTAGGTCATTCCTATAAGGAGGCACAGCTGCAGAAAAGTGGCCTTGGAAGGGCTGGCAGGGAAGCTGTGAAAGTTAGTTGTTGTCTGTAGTTAGCTGCATGAGGAGGATTAAAGGGGGTAGTTGGTCAGGTCTGCCCCTGTGCGTGTGGACAGCCCATGTTCTGCTCTGTAACCTATCAGAATTGTACACGTTGTGTTGAACCATTACATAAGCATCACTCTTAGCTTCAATGAATGGAATCAGCTTTATCCACCCTATTGGTGAGGCTGTGTTGTTCTGGTTCCCTGCACGCATCCTGAAGAGAGGAACTCACGGGGCAGGGAGTGTTTCCGCGCAGGCTCCAAACTGGAGAAGTTCATGTTGGAGATGATGGGTGGGAAATCCTACCCCAGGACCTCAAAATCCAAGGTTAGAGAGTCATAGAATGGTTTGGGTTGGAAGGAACCTCCAAAGATCATGTAGTCCACCCTCCTCTGCAGTTGGCAGGGACAGCCTCAACTAGCTCAGCTTGCCCAGAGCTCTGTCAAGCCTCACCTTGAATACCTGCAGGGACGGGGCCTCAATCACCTACCTGGGCAACCTGTTGCAGTGTTGCACCACCCTTACACTGCAGAACTTGTTCCTAGCATCCTTTATACCTACTCTAGCATTCAATTTATATCTACTCCTCTGTCATTTCAAAGCACTGTCTCTCATCCTGTCACTGCAGTATTTTGTAAATAGTCTCTCTGCAGCCTTCTTGTAGCCCCTTCAGATCCTGGCAGGCTGCTATTAGGCCTCCCTGGAGCCTTCTCTTCTCCAGGCTGAACACCCCCAGCTCTCTCAGCCTGTTCTCATAGCAGAGGTGCTCCAGCCCTCTGATTATTTTCATGGCCCTCCTCTGTTTCATAAGATGAGCAGCAGTCGTTGCTAGGCTTTGACAGAATGCCAAGCACATTTTCTTTGCTTCATTAGAAAGCCCAGGGACGGCCAAGGGATGAGGGTGGAGTTAGGAATATTCCTCTCAGGTAACACAGAGGCTGTTTGGATGCATGAGTGATACCCTGGCTATAAGAAGAAAAGGAGCTCAGGAGAAATGTCATGTTTTTTCCAGAGTGAACAAGCAACTTGTGTTATCCTAATTGAATTTTTGAGCTCAAGGACAACTTGAATTGCAACCCAAGTACCAGTGAGGCTTGTTTTTCTCTCCACGCCTAACACTGCTGGTTTTAAATGTTATGTCCCATTTCCACTCTTACATTTCTCAGGACTCTGCTCTTTAATGTTGTTATTCTTCTCCCTCTCTGCCAGAAGTTTTGTATTTCGGATACAGGGGAGCCCATCTAAAAATTGTTTGAGTTTCCTCTGTGTTGTTCCCCCTGCCCTGACTCCCTCCATTGTTTCTGGCCCTGCCTGGGACTCACATCATTAAGAGGGTTGGAAGGGACCTCTGGAGATCGTTCAGTCCAATCCCATTGCTAAAGCAGAGGCACCCACAGCAACTTGCCCAGGATCACAATGGATGGGTGAGTTTGGAATCTCTCTAGAGTAGAGGGGGAGGGGAACCTCCCTCAACCTGCTGGTTACACTCTTCTTCCTCAGAAGAACAAAGGTTCTCCTCGTGTTCAGATGGAACCTCCTGGGTTCCAGTTTGTGTCCATTGTCCCTTGTCCTGTCTCTGGGCACACTGAAAGGAGCCTGGCCCCATCCTCTTGCCCCCCACAGGTTCTTTAACACTTGCTGAGCATTGCTCAGATGCCCTCTCAGCTGCTCTTCTCCAGGCTAAACAACACCAGGGCTCTCAGCCTTTCCTCCTCACAGAGATGTTCCAGGCCTCTCAGCATCTTTGTGCCTTGGCTGGACTCTCTTCAGTAGTTCCCTGTCTCTTTTGAACTGGATGGCTCAGAAATGGACACAGTCCTTCAGCTGTGGTCTCACCAGGGCAGAGTAGAGGAGGAGCAGAACCTCCCTTGACCTGCTTGGCCACACTCTTCTTGATGTAACTCGAAGTAATTGCACTCATTGTGGATTTAAGGTGAGGAAAATGAGGGGGAAAGCTGCCCAAGGAACATCTGAGTTATGAAGTCATGAACAGAGAACTTGTGGATGGAATGAAGCAGTTTTTCTCCTACAGCCCCAGAGTCCTTGGTACCTTCTGCCCCAGATGCCCTTGCAAACCCTTTCATCCAATTATGCCACTTGCTTGCCCCAGGACAGGTGCACTGATGCCAAGCAGAGTTCCTCCAGCCCCATCCAGAGCATGAGGTGAGAAAAACCCTCTCCCCTCTGCTGCCAGCCCTGGAGTTGCTCTGGGGCTCCACAAGTGTTCAGCACCTGCTGCTTGCCCCAGCTCCCAGCTGCTGCCTGGCCAGCCCTGTTCTCCCCTTGGCTTTGGGAAGCAGCCGCTGAAAGGCGATCTTCTTGACCCGATGTGAAAGGGATTTCACTGCTGTTAGGACACTTGCTGACAGCAGGGAGGGAGGGTTGAAATGAACTCTTTCCATCTTGCTGATGCAAAATGAGTGCAGACACATTGCTTTAATATCTTCTTTGAAATTCATTTCCTCCAGTAAAGGCTGAAGACTTGATGCTTTATGTGTCTCTGGGTTTATGCCAGCAAACTACTTGCAAACTCACCCATCTGGAGCAGACAGAGGTCATTAGTAGTTCTGATCCAGCTCTTTGTGTCCTCTCCAAGATGGGCATTAGGCTTGTGTGAGTTTTCAGGGCTAAGCTAACTCCTAGAGGAGGTGATTTCACTAGTTTGTACAGCAGCCTTTACTTCTTTTCATCACTAAGGCTTTGTCCTTCTCAGACTGTGCCCTGGTGCCCTGTCTGCCACCAGTCAAGAGCCGTGGTTGAGTCCTTGGGTGAGAAGGACTTCTGCATAACCCCACAGTTAACAAATCTCAGCTACTTCTCACAGTGAGCAGCATCAATGCCTGTGGCTAAGGGCTTACCACAGATCTCTGCAAGGAGGGAGGAAACTGAGCTGGGAGGAGGGTCAGTTCTGCTTGAAATATGCCATCCAGCTCCCCACTCCAGAGGGGAAACCCAAAGACCTTCAACTCCAGGCTCAGGGATTGAACAACCTGGTCTAGTGGAAGGTACCCCTGCCCATGGCAAGGGAGTTGAAACGAGGTGATCTTTAAGGTCCCTTCCAATCTAAACAACTCTATGAATCTGTGATTGTTTTCTTTGCAGAGCCTCCTTCCCAGATGTTTTGTGGGGCTGGGACCCCACCCAAGCCTGAAAAATCTGAGACCAGCAATTCATAGAATGATTGAATCACACAATGGTGGAATCACAGAATCACAGGACAGTAGACTCATAGGGTCACAAAATCACAGAAACACACTATCATAGAATCACAGAATGACAGAACCACAGAACAATAGAAACACAGAACCATAGAATCACAGTCTCACAGAACCATGGAATCACAGAGTCACAGAACCATAGAATCACAGGATCACAGAAACACAGAATCTGAGAATGACTAAATCATAGAATCACAGAGTCACAGAATCTCAGAATGACAGGATCACAGGATCACAGAAACACAGAATCACAGAATGACAGAATCATAGAATCACAGGAACACAGAAACACAGAATCTCAGAATGACAGAACCATAGAATCACAGGATCACAGAAACACAGAATCACAGAAACACAGGATCACAGAATCACAGGATCACAGAATCTCACAGAATGGTGGGGGTTGGAAGGGACCTCCAGAGGTCATTGAGGCCAACCCCTCTGTCAAAACAGGATCACCTAGGAATATATCCTAGAGGGAATGCATAACAGGCTAAGATGCTCTCTAAGGGCTTGATCATGTAGCAGAGACTGCTCCTTGCTGCCAAGGGAGCCTTTCTTCCTCCCACAAGCAGAGGGAAGAGGAGACAAGACTGCTTGCTGCCTCTTCTTTGCTCTCGGTGTTGGTGCTGAGCACTATAGACGATGATGATCTCATCATGCCAAGCTTTCTCCCAGACTTGCCTCCTGCTATGTGATTCAGCTGGGTGTTGTTGCCTCCTCCACGTAAATTATCTTTGGAGTTTGTACTCAGCAGCTTGGAGGCCTCTGGGCAGGAGACTTGTGTGGATGAAAGAGTATTTACTAGGGTTTGTAATATTGAAAGATACCTGTAAGCATTGTGTGGTGTCAGCACATTTGTCCCTGCAGGGAAAGGAGCCTGGCTTGTTGCATCCCAGAGCCATCTGGTTTGGTACTTAGTGTGGAAAACACAAAGCCTGCAAGTTTTCCATTAGAGGGTTTACTGACACTAGACTCCATTTAGGAGCCAGTCCTCCTAAATTGAATTTATTTGGAAATAGACACAGCCTCTGAATCAGCTCAAACCCTCTTTTAACTGCCTGTGTCTGCGCTCCGTGTGTTGATGGAAACATTTAACCCATTTAGCTTGGAGTGTTTTCTCTGAGGCCTGCTGAAATTGCAGATCAGAAGAAGCTGCTTCTGAAATCAAACTTGGGCTGAGAAAGAAGTGTTTTCTGAGCTCAAGAAATGTGGTAACCAGGTAAAGTCTCCAGCTGTCAAAGGACATGGAAACCCTTTGCAAAGTAGCATTGACAAACATCTTGGTGGAATAGAAGCAAGCACAGAACACATCAAGTTGGAAGGGATCCTCAGAGGTCATCTTGTCCACTGCACTAAACAGGGACAGCTCCAACTAGATCAGGTTGCTCAAGGCCCCAGCAAGTCTGACCTCTGTTGTGTCTAGGGATGGGGCCTCAACCACTTCTCTGGGCAGCCTGTTCCAGTATTACATCACTCTTGTAAAGAGCTTCCTCCTGATGCCCAACCTAAGTGTCCTCTGCTGTAGTCCCTCTGATAGCCTACTGAGGGAATCCAAATCAGTTCTTAGAATCATAGAATAGTCTGTGTTGGAAGAGACTTCCAAAGGTCATCTCATCTAACCCCCTCTGCAATCAGCAGGGACAGACACCACTAGATCAGATTGCTCAGAGCCCTTTTGAGCCTGACCTTGAATATCTCCAGCGATGGGGCCTCAACCACCTCCCTGGGCAACCTCTTCCAGTGCTCCACCACCCTCATAGTGCAGAACTTGTTCCTAACATCCAAGCTAAATTTGCTGTTCTGTAGTTTGAATCCATTGCCACTCATTCTATCTCTGCAGGCCTTTGCAAACAGTCCCTCTGCATCCTTCTTGTAGCCCCCTTCAGGTACTGTCAGGCTGCTATTAGGTGTCCCCAGAGGAGAACATAATCTTTAAAATCAGCAAGTACAGCTGTTCACCAAACACTGCCAAGTCTGCTGCTGAGCCTTGTCCCTCAACACCACAACTTTTAAACCTGTTCAGGGATGGCGATAGCATTTGCTGTTCCAAGGTTTGACAACTCTTTTGGGGAAGAAATTGTTCCTCATGACCAACTTAAGTGTCCCTTGGTGCACTGTCACTAAACCATAGTCCTGATGTGCCATAGAATCACAGAATCATAGAATCAACCNCAGGGTTTGTGCTCCAGGCCTTTCACCAGCTTCGTTGTCTTTCTCTGGACATGTTCCAGTACCTCAACATCTCTCTTGAATTGAGGGGCCCAGAACTGGACACAGTACTCAAGGTGTGGCCTGACCAGTGTTGTGTAGAGGGGAGGTAATGTCCTTGCTGTATGCCAGCAGATAGCTGCATCCTGATCTAGTGAGATCTCACCAGAGCAAAGTGGCAGAATCACTTCTCAGTCCACTGGCCATGCTTCTTTTGATGCAGCCCAGGATGCCACTGGCCTCCTGGGCTGTAAGCTCACCCTGTCTACTCATGTCCAGCTTCTTGCAGGAAGCAGAAAGGTATTTCAACCACTGCTGTTCATAACCAGCTTCAGTGCCAACCACCACATTTTCCTTCCAAAGGAAGCTTTGGCATCACACAAAGCACCTGCTGAATTGTCCCCTGACATCCAGAAACTATCTGTGGTGGAACTTTCTTCTTGACCCTAACATGGTTGGCTGTAAGCCACGGAGCATTAGATTTGTTTATCCTAAAGATAACCAAATGCCAGTTATAGATTTATTTAGTTTGGGGGTTGGGTTTGGGTCTGGGGGGAGATGTTTAACCCATTTACCACATTTGACTCAGAACTTTTTGTGGTTGGGATTTCTACAGCCTGACTGTAAATGGAGGTTTTAGTAAGCCTCGGTGTGGGTATAGAATTTATCAGCTGAAGATGATTTGGGATAAGGAACTGTGTTCAGCAGCAGAAAGTAAAGGAAAATGCTGAGCTGGAGAGAAACTTCCATCAAGATGCTCTTTATGAATCCCTGTCCATACATTTCTTTGGGTTGGCTCAGGGAACCAAGCTACATTTTGGCTAAAAAAAACTAAACCAAACCAAACAAAACCCAAACAAACAAACAAAAAACCCCAACCATTTTTCTCCAAACCAAACCAAAGCATAAAAAGAATCATTGATCTGGGCCATATTTGCTGAAGAAGTCTGTGTACCTCTGCACATGGAGGACCAAATGAGCTTGTGATCTGACCAGCTGCACATTATGTGGCATCTGTAGTTGAGTGGCAGTTTGTCTACCACTTGTCATGCTGCTGCTGTGTTAAGAATGCTTGATGGCACTCTGGAAGGGGGAATGGGAGATGAAATAGGCTAGATGGGAGCTGAAAATTTCCTAACTGGTTGAACTCAATGATCTTAAAGGTGATTTCCAACCAAAATGGTTCTAGGATTCTAGTTGCCTTCCCCATCTCCTTTCCCCTCCCCAGCAAATTTGTCCCTGCCTAAGCAAAAAGCAGTTGGAAGAGACCATCAGGATGATTTTGCAGTGAACATCTCATTCAGCTGCACCTTAGATGTGCCATAGCTCAACCTCATTCTCCCCACAGCACCATGGATCTGGGAAGGGATCTGGGAATCGCAGGGAACCAAAGGAATTCATGCACTAGACAGATGAGGTGACCATCAAAGTCAGACCATGGCCACAGAATCATAGAATCATGCAATTGTTTCAGTTGAAAAAGACCTCTAAGATCATCGAGTCCATCTTCAACCTAACACCACCATGGCCCTTAAACTATGTCCCAGAGTGCCATGGCCACACATTTCTTGAACACCTTCAGGGACCATGATTTCACCACCTCCCTGGGCAATCTGTTCCAATGCCTGACCACTCTTTCAGTAAAGATGATCTCTTTTTTCTCCTCTGATTCCAGTTCATCAGAGAGGAGAGAGCTGTTGAAGAGAAGATGTGGAATGCATTTGCAAAGTGTGATCTAAATAGTGAACCCTAAAGGTTCTTCTCTGCTGACTGCAGGCACAGCAGGTTGGGAAGAGTGATACACCCAAAGAGGGCCTTCTGGGAACAATATGGACTCGAACCTGCAACAAACTGATTTCTATCAAATGAAGCTGCCTTCAGATGGCAGAAAAACTTCCTCAATCCCTCAAGAGACCCTAGGTGTTACCCAAAATTATAAGCAGATCAGTAGAGGAGCACATGGCCTTTGGTGGACTTGCAGGGTGGTACTAACACCACCACACAAATGCTCCTCAGTAGTTGGTTGCTTTCTCTTCACCCAGAAGGTCTAAAAGCCCCTTGTCAAGGCTGCGTGTGTGAAGCAGGAGCTCTCCCTGCACTCAGCTAATTCTTTAAAGGAGCCTGAAAAAAAGCCCTGTCTGAAGAGGGAAAGAGACCACTGAGTGTCATATTCCATTTGAGTTCAGCTAGGAGAAAGCAAAGACGACTTCAAGAAGTCTTCTAGTGTGTCCTTCTGCCCGAAGGCAGTGGGCATCATCTCTTCGTTTGATACATAATGATCTGAAGGGAAATGGAAGGAAACATTTCTTTTTCCCACCAGGCCTTACACAAAAATATGTTAGTTTTCACTTTAGGTGGTTCAAAAGCAGCTTGAGTTCTTCACTGCATGTGGTGAATGCATTCTGTGAGTTGAATCGGCAGCCATTTCCCTTCTGAAGCAACGGCATCTTCAAAAGTCAAACTCATAGAATCACAGAGTGGCTTAGGTTGGAAGGGACCTCAGAGATCATCTATCTACTCCAACCCCCTTGTCATGGGCAGGGATGTCTCTCAACTAAGCTTGATTGCTCAAGGCCTCATCCAACCTGGCCTTAAACATCCCCAAGGAGGAGACATCCACAACTTCTCCAGATGACCAGTTCCAGAGTATCACCACCCTTGTGCTGAAGAACTTCTTCCTAAGATCCAGTCTAACCCTGCTCTTCCTCAGCTTCAAATCATTCCACCTCCTCCTGTCTCTAGACACCTTTCGAAAAAGTCCATCTCCAACCTTCCTGTAAGCTTCCTTCAGGTATTGGAAGGCAGCTCTAAGGTCCTCCCAGAGTCTTCTCCATACTGAACAATCCCAGCCTATCCCCATAGCAGAAGTGTTCCTTTAATCATCTTTTTGGCCCTCCTGGACTCTCTCCAACAGTTCTGTGTCCTTCGTTCGATGGAGACACCAGAACTGGACATAGTATTTGAGCTGGGGTCTCAGCAGGGCAAAGGGGCAGAATCACTTCTATTGACCTGCTGGCCACACTCCCCTTTGTGTGATTTGCCTTCACAGAATAGTTTGGTTGGAAGGGACCTTAAAGATCATTGAGTTCTAACCTAATTAAAAAGATCGACCTTCAATTTAAAAGTTGATAAGCAATACAATGAAAAATATTTGCTCTTCTTTTTTTCTGTCCAGTAGATTGAAGCTCAGCCCTTTCCTCACTCTCTTTACCACTAGCCCCAGCTGGGTTTCCTGCAAGGTTTTTCTCTCATGAACTCATCTCTTATCAAAATCCAAAAGGCAGGAGAACAGGGCCAGGTCTTCGGCAAGTTTGCTATTGATAGCAAACTATGAAGAGTGGCTGATAGACCATCAGGCTGTGCTGCCATTCAACCAGACCTGGACAGGCTGGAGAGCTGCATAGAGGAGAACCTCATAAATCTCATATTCCCATTTCCACCATCCAGTAGATTAAGTCCAACCTTTCAATTTGATTTTAATTTACTACTCTTCTCCATTCCAATTCCATGAAATAATTTAATTAAAACACAGCCTTCTGATCAGCAGCACAGAGTCTGGTTGGAGGCCTGTATCTCACAGTGTTCTTCAGTGGTCAGGAGTGGGTCCTATCTTTTTCAGTGTCTCCATCAATGACATGGATGAAGGGACAGAGTAGACCCTCAGCATGTTTGCTGATGGTACCAAACTGGAAGGAGTGAGTGACAACCTACCAGACTGTGCTGTCATTTAGCAAGATCTGGACAGGCTGGAGAGTTGGGCAGAGGGAACCTCATGAAGTTCAACAAGGTAGAGCTCTGCATCTGGGGAGGAAGCTGCACCAGTATAGGCAAGAGGTTGACCTGCTGGAAAGCAGCTCTGAGGAGAAGGACCTAGAAGTGCTAGTGAGCAACAAATTGCCAATGAATCAGCAGTGTGCCCTCACTGCCAAGAAGGCCTACAGTCTCCTGGGGGACAGAGGGCTTTTTCTATAGTCAGTTTGTGCCTTTTATCTATCTAAACATCAGTGTGTTTTCATATCCTTTTTTGTTTTCAATTTTTTGAGCTGTGTTTGAACAGGTTTAAAGCTTTCACCCTCTTAACTGGTGCCATTTTCTTACCGTGATTAAGTAGCTGTCCCTAGGCAGCAGCAAGGCAAATGTGCAAGTCCCCATCACATCTACTTACCTGCTCCCTGCTGCAATTAACATTAATTATAGCTGTCAGCACACGAGTAAAATCACAAATAGCAATTTCCCCTTTTCAAGTTGTTCCCTGTCAGAATAAATTGCATAATCATCACTTAATACCAAGCTCTTCTTTCCCTAATAATACACCAAAGCCAAAGGTTTACCAAAAGGCAGCCCAAGGAAAACACAGGAAACCCGAGACGGGGAACGCAGTGTGGGAAAGCAAGGCCCTGGTAGGCTTGGTCCCACAGCTGGAGGGAGGCTTTCACAGGGCTCAGCAGGTCCAGGGAGTGGATCCTGCCTCTCTGCTCTGTTGAGACCTCACCTGCAGCGCTGGAGCCATCTCTGGAGTCCTCAGCACAGCAGAGACATGGACCTGTTGCAGCAGATGAGAGCCTCCTCTGCTGTGAGACCAGGCTGAGAGTTGGGGTTGTTCAGCCTGGAGAAGAGAAGACTCCAGGGAGACTGTCTGGTGGCTTTTCAGTGCTTAAAGGGGCCAATAAGCAAGCTGGGAACAGAATTTTAATCTGCTGTGACAGGGGCGAGGGCTTGAACTAAAAGAGGAGAGCCAGACTCGAGAGATGGCAGACCTTTGTTAAGAGACAGTGAGGTTCACAGATTGCCCAGAGAGGTGGGAGGCGCCACATCCCTGGAACCATTCCACATCAAGTTGGGTGAGGGTGTGGTCAAGCTGATACAGTTGAAGATGTCCCTGCCCACTGCAGGGGATGTTGGATGAGATGGCCTTTAAAGGTCCTTCCCAATCCTAACTATTCTATAATTAGATATCCCTGCCCACTGCAGGGGGGGGTTGGACTAGATGACCTTTAAAGGTCCCTTCCAGCCCAAACTAGTTTGTGATTCTATGACCCTGGAACTCAGCCTTCATGGGCTCTGCCTCCATGGGTCACAGTGATGGGCTTTGTTCCAGCAGGTTTGATTGCTTGAAGGATTAATGTGCTGGGACATGGCCTGTGGGGACTTCTCTGCATGGAAAAATCATCAGCAATCCAGACCAAAACTTTCCCCAGAAGTTCAAGGTTAATCAGGTCTTCACTGGGAAGGTGTCATGCAGATCAAAGAAGAGAGCTGGATTGGAAACAACCAATGGCAGCCTTGTCACACCCAACATCTGCAGTTTGAACAGTTCATGGGAGACCTTCTATGAATGCTTGCTGTTCACCACCTTCCCAGCATCTTGGTATTTCTGCTACCAGATTTGGCCTCCTACAGGACTGTGTCACTTTGGATTTGACCAAGTTACAACATATCTGTAAAAAACTGCCCCATAAACCCATCCTGATCGTGTGGCTCATTTTCTGGCCATATAAGTTCATCTTCCCAAGCATGTAGCTAGCTGATGCCCCAAGGCTGAAATGAGGAAGCTTATTGCCAAGCTCATTTGGAACAGGCTGCCCAGGCAAGCAGGCTAGTCCATGTCCCTGGAGAGATTTCAAAGCCATGTAGATGTGATGCTGGGAGACATGGTTTAGTGGTGGACTTGGCAGTGCTGGGTTAATGGTTAGACTCAATGTTCTTAACAGTCTTTTCCAATCAAAACAGTTCTACAGTTCTAAGTTCAGGTCTCAGAAATGACATCAATGTGCAATCAACTTCATTGCCCTCAACCCCTTCCTGATCCAAATGCCATCTTACCTATAGGTGTCAACCCTGCCAGTCACATAGTAGCTGTCTCCATGATCTCTGCTAGCTCTCAGAAGACCCTGCTTTTCCATATTTTCCATCTTAACAACAGTTAATAGGAAATAAATCTGTGCACCAATGGCCTCTATTAGAGGGCACCTGGTGGCACCTTTTACCTTCACTGCATGTCCTGCCCCTCAGAGAAGTTTCTTCCTTTCCATTCAACTTCCAGGACATACCCTAGGAAAAGTCATGTCCAGGTGTGGATGCTTGCAGGTTCATAGATTCATAGAATGATTTAGGCTGGAAGGAAAAAAAAAAGTAAATGAAATCAAATCAAATAGAAAATAACATAAAATAATCAACTAATTTAATCCACTCATATCTAAAATAACATAAATTAGCTCAATTCTAATACGAATTTGATTCATAGTTCAGCACTACAAAGTGAGAGGAATATCTGACTTCTGACCTGGTGTATCAATAGTAGACTTGTGTGCAAACCAGAATGGAAAAGACCACTGTAGTCAAGGCTCTGTGGTAAATTCACTGAATCACAGAATGCCAGCATGGCAAGGGTTGGAAGAGACCTCTGGAGATCATCTAGTCCAATCCTCCTGCCAGAGAAAGTTCACCTAAAGCAGGTTGCACAGTACTGCATCCAGGTGGCTTTTAACTGGCTCCAGAGATGGAGACTCCACTATCTCTCTGGGCAGCCTTCTCCAGTGCTCCACCATTCTCGACATTAAAAAGTTCATCTTCATGTTCAAATGGAACTTCCTGTGTTCCAGTTTGTGCCCATTGCTCATTGTCTTGTTGTTGGGCACCACTGAAAAGAGTCTGCCCAGAGAGGCTGTGGAGTCTCTTTCTCTGGAGAGATTCCAAACCCACTTGGACATTGTGAACCTGGGCAAGCTGCTGAGGGTGCCCTGCTTTAGGAGGGGGGCTTTCACTCGATGATCTCCAGAGGCCCCTTCCAACCCCACCATGCTGGGATTCTGTGAAAATCTAATTTTATTAAGGGACTTTGCTCAGCTTCTGAGATTTGGGAAACTCTTGGAGAGCTAGAGTATTGGAACACTCTGAAACTCACTGAGGAAGAACCTGTCCTTCAGAGTAAATACACAAAGTGCAGCAACTGGAGTAGGAATGGGATGGGGGGGATATGTAGGAAGGGTGAGGACCTTCTGGAGGTGGTGCAGTAATGGGAACATGTGGGTCTGGCCCATGCTTCTCTCCTGGTGATAGCAAGACATCCTGCAGGACCTCAGCTTGCTTGCTGGATGACCACTCTGAGAGTCTGGTTAAACTGCTCTACATTACTTTGCATGCATAAAAAAATGTAGCTGATTTTGTCTGTCTCTAGAGTGAAATCAAGTGTCCTACTTGGCTTCTGCAGATGTGACAACTCTTCAGAGACAAAGGATGAGGGAGCCCTTAGCAAAGGCAGCAAGTGCCAAATGTTCTCTTCCCTCTCCTCTCCTCTCCTCTCCTCTCCTCTCCTCTCCTCTCCTCTCCTCTCCTCTCCTCTCCTCTCCTCTCCTCTCCTCCCCTCTCCTCTCCTCTCCTCTCCTCTCCTCTCCTCTCCTCTCCTCTCCTCTCCTCTCCTCTCCTCTCCTCAGATTTCTTCTCTGATTTGGCTCCTTTGGCTTGATCCCAGCCCCTTGTGAAGCTGCTGTGTGAAAGGAGGGAAAAAGATGAGCTAGCATGACATTTTGCAGTGCCTGTGCTAGCTCTGGCTGCCAGCTTGCCTCTTTCCCACAGACAGCTCTCTCCCCAAACCCTTCTCCCACAGACAACTCTCTCCCCAGTCTCCTAATCCACCAACCCAGTCTGAGGGCTGTGGTGTAGCAGTGGCACCAGCAGCGGTGAGACTGTGGAGCTGAGTGTTTCCATTCAGCAAGCTGAGCTGCTTCCCTCCCAATTCCACAGCCCACCAGACGTTCTCTCGTGACTAATGGGGAGCAAGCAGAGATAAGTGACTAACTCCAGCCTCGGAGGAGCAGATCGTAGAATTACTTCAAGAGAAGTAGCAAATCCAAGAGTGTAACTTTATCTGCCTTGGTCTATTTCTTGTGACTTCACAGAACACTTCTGGGCATGTGCCTACTGGCTGCAGTGCCAAGGTAGAGAAGGAACCCAGTAAGAGCTTCTCCCCTTTAAAAAGACAGTGTGGATATGGGATGAGAGAGCTACAGTGAAGCCTAACTTCCCCAGACAAACTTGTCTGAGGGCTAATGAAGACAAAAAACTCCCTCCCATCATTCTGTGACTTGGGTCACATATTTGTGTCACATACTTGGCAAATAGATTTTTTTTATTCATTACCTTCTTCTTCTTTTTTTTTTTTTAAGAAGCTTTTCTCTTTTAATGCTGTCAGCTTAACAGCCCTGCCAAAGCTTCCTATAACAATGAACACCATCAGTAGCCTCCAGATCTTCTCACACTTCCCACCAGGAGCTCTTTAAATGTCAGCAATATGTGAAATTGTGATAATTAGTGTTTTGCCCCTTCTTGGATGACGTCATGCTCACTGACATTGCTGATGCAATAAGAGCTGCTCAGCAGGCTATCATCTCAGCAGGCTATCATCTCAGCAACATCATCTAGTTGAAGGTGTCACAGAACCACAGAATCACAGAATGTCAGGGGTTGGAAGGGACCTCAAAAGCTCATCCAGTCCAATCTCCCTGCCAGAGCAGGATTACCTACAACAGATCACACAGGAACACAGCCAGGCAGGTTTTTAATATCTCCAGAGACAGATTCCACAACCTCCCTAGGCAGCCTGTTCCAGTGCTCTGTCACCCTCACAGTGAAAAAAATCCTCTTCATGTATCCATGACACTTCCTATGCCTCAACTTCCACCCATTGCCCCTTGTCCTGGCATTGGGCATCACTGAGCAGAGCCTGGCTCCATGCTCTTGGCACTCACCCTGCACATCTTTATAAACATGAGTGAGGTCACCCCTCAGGCTCCTCTTCTCCAAGCTAAAGAGCCCCAGCTGCCTCAGTCTCTCCTCATAAGGAAGATGTTCCACTGCCTTCAGCATCTTTGTGCTGGACTCTTTCAAGCAGTTCTCTGAGGTCCTTCTTGAACTGAAGTGTCCGGAATCGGACACAACATTCCATATGTGGCAGAGTAGAAGGGGAGAAGAACCTCTCTCAGCCTACTAACCATCACACTTCTAATCCACTCCAGAATGGCATTTGCCTTCTTGGTCACCAGAGCACATTGCTGTCTCACAGTCAACCTTCCATCCACTAGGACACCCAGGTCTTTTTCTCCCATTACTGCTCTCCAGCAGGTCAGTCCCCAACCCCATGGGGTTGTTCTTTCCCAGGTGCAAGGCTCTGGCCTGCTGCCTACAGGGGACTGGACTAGATGAGTGTTAAAGGTCACTTCCAACCCAAACCATTCAATGATTCTGTGATTCTCTATACATGCTGAGGAAGAGTTTTCTACCTGTAGGAAACATAATGTGGGCTATCACCCTCTACACTGAGAGACAGCTCAAGGCCCAGGAAGAGCTGCTGCTCCTTGGCTGGAGAGCTTCCCTTTGTGGCAAGAGGGTAATCAGTAGCCAAGAAAATGAAGTGACTTCTGGTACTAATTTCTCAGTGTTCCATCTGTGCCCTTAAAATCCATGAAATGCTGGAGATGTGCGTGTTTCTTTGTGTATCTCATCCTGATCTGAGCTTTCCCAATGAGCTAACAATATGACATGGATCACACCAGGGAAAAGCAGGGCATTTAATTTACAAAATCACTTGCAAACCAAGTTCTGGTATCCATGGCCAGCTCCTTCAATTAATAAAACAACCCCAGCATGAATATTAATCCTTTTTCTACTCAATACACAAGGCAGGTTTTTTTATACAACAGCCCATTGACAGCTCTATCACAGAATCACTGAAAACATCTGCTTGGATGAGACCTCAAAGCTCATCCAGGCCAACCTTTGACCCGGTCTAGGATCAATCTTAAACTATGTCCTTAAGTGCCAGGTCCACAAGCTGCTTAAACACCTCCAGGGATGGTGACTCTGCCACTGCCCTTGGCAGCCCTGTTCCAATATTTGATAACCCTCTCTGTGAAGAAATATTTCCTACTATCCAGCCTGAACCTCCACTGGCACAGCTTGAAACTATTTCCTCTGGTCCTGTTGCTTGATGCTAAGGAGCAGAGGCTGCCCCCTCCTTGCTCCAACCCCCCTTCAGAGAGTTGTAGCGAGCAATGAGGCCTCAGGCCTCCCCTCAGCCTCCTCTTCCCCAGACAGAACACCCCCAGCTCCCTCAGATGCTCCTCGTAGGCCAGGTGCTCCAGGCCCTTCAGCAGCCTCGTTGCCCTTCTCTGGACATGCTGCAGCACCTCAATGTCCTTCTCGTAATGAGGGGCCCAAAACTGAACACAGTACTTGAGGTGTGGACTCACGAGTGCCGAGCACAGAGGGATGAGAGAATCATAGTATCATAGAATCACCCAGGGTTGGAAGGGACCACAAGGATCATCTAGTTCCAGCCCCTCTACCATGGGCAGGGACACAGCCCTCATCCAGCCTGACCTTAAACACCTCCAGGGATGGGGCCTCAACCACCTCCCTGGGCAACCCATTCCAGGCTCTCACCACTCTCATGCTGAAGAACTCCTTCTTCATGTCCAGTCTGAACCTACCCACCTCCAGCTTTGCTCCATTCCCTCTAGTCCTGTCACTACCTGATCACCTCCCTGTCCCTGTTTCTAATACTAGCCAGGATGCCACTGGCTTTCTTGGCCATCAAGGCACACTGCTGACTCATGCTCTGTCAACCAATACCCCCAGGTTCCTCTCTGAGTTGCAGCTTTGGAGGAGCCCTGGCTCAGCTTTAACCACCGAATAGCTCAGAAGCAGTGAACAGCAAGGGTTACAGGCACACAGCGTGGTGGCCAGAAGAGCCAAGCTAGCAGGATGTCAGTCCTCCAGTGCTGCCAGCTCGTGTGGACAGTTTTATGTGCCTTTTTTTCTGCCTCCTGCTTCGTAGCCTGGATAAACGACGTGTGAGAGGAGCCAAGAACACATTTTATATGAACATGATGTACTGTAGGAAACGTGTCTCTGCTGTCTTCCAGCCCTGGTTCCTGTTATAAGAAATCAGCCACTCGAGAAAGTTCCAGCTTCTCCCTTGTCTGTATTTCCTAATTGTGTCAAGATCCGTATGAAGAGCTCATTAATAGATGAAAGGAGCACAACGTCTGCAGCACATATTCAAGGGGGAGGCAGATGGTTTCATAGAATCATAGAACAGTTTAGGTGGGAAGGGACCTTAAAAGGTCATCTAGTCCAACCTCCCTGCAGTCCAGCAGGGAGCAGGTTGTTCACAGCCCTGTCCAATCTTGCCTGGAACAGTTCCAGGGATGGGGCACCTACCATCTCTTATGGCAACCTTGGCCAATGTCTCACCACCCTCAAGAGTAACAAATTTATCCCCTTCTTTCTAGTCCGAATGTCCCCTCTTTCAGTTTAAAACCAGCACCTCGTGTCCTGTTGCAACAGGCCCTGCTCAAAAGTCTGTCCCCACCTTTAAGCACTCAAAGGCCACCAAAAGATCTACCTGGAGCCTTCTCTTCTCTGGGCTGAACAACCCGAACTCTCTCAGCCTGGCCTCATAGTAGGGATGTGAGGCGAAGAGCAGAGATTCCTCAGAACCAAATTCCTTCTTGCTCTTGGTCTGCCTTCAAGGAATGAATAAACTTTTCATTCATAGAAAAGGTCCTCCTAACTTGAGCACATTTTTTACTGAAAGAGTTTACTTGTACAGATGGGCTACACACAGGGGAAGTCAACATCTTGAAGTCCACATTTATTGCCACTTATTGTCACTAAACTGCTTAGCAATGAGAGATTTTAGGTGGGTATGGATGTACCCAGCCTTCTTCAACACAGGCACCAAGAAAACCCTGTCCTAGTTTGCCTGAGGAGATACCAGAGACATATTAAACCTTGAATTACCTTTTCCTCCCCGCCCTTACCTGGAGTTAAATCAGTTCCAGACTCTATTAATCCGAGCAAGTGCCCTTGGTCCCAGTCAGGCATCTCCACTGGCCCCATGTCCACGGCATCCATCCCTGCGACGTGAGCAGGCAACGAAGCTCAGCCCCATCCTGTTGTGTTAACCTCTGTGGGACGGGGCCTGAGGGAGTCCCCCTTGAGGTGTGGCTCCTCAAGAAGGAGAACAGGAACAGAGGGGTTGAACAGTTCAGAGAGGAGAAATAAACACTGCCTGCCCTGCCCCAAGCTATGAGAGTGGTGAAGGTTTGGCTGTGAGGCAGGCAAAGGAAAGTGAGGCCGAGGGTGCTGAGTGAGGCCTGGGTGAGGCCTGGGAGGCCTGTGGCAGGGAAGCAAGGAGCTATGTTGGTTGCCGAGCTGAGGGAGCAGGGGAAGGCACCCATGGCCAGGCTAATCCGTCCCTTGGGCTTCTACTGTGACTGCCACTGCTCACACAGGAGTAGCCATGAGAAAGTGTTTGCCAGCTCAGGGCGGGGAAGTGGCCCCCCGGGATGTGGCGGTAGGCAGCCTGCGGCTGGGCCCGGTGGCACAGAGCAGCCTCCCCAGGGCCTTGCGTGTGGGCTGATGCCGGTGCCTGTGCTGAGGTGAACGTGTGAGGGCCTGGGAGGCAGCGCAGGGGCATCCCACAACTAAACTGGACTGCTCAGCTCATAACCCAGGCAGGATTCAGTTCAGGGGGGTGGAGATGCAGAGGGGCCTGGAGCATCTCTGTGAAGAGGAAAGGCTGAGAGCCCTGGGGCTGTTGAGCCTGGAGAAGAGCAACCTGGGAGGGGATCTGAGCAATGCTCAGCAACAGATAAAGGGAGGCAAGAGGATGGGGCCAGACTCTTCAGTGGTGTCCAGTGACAGGACAAGGGACAACAGGCAAAAACTGGAACCCAGGAGATTCTATCTGAACGTGAGAGAAAAATTTCTTGTTGTGAGGGTGCTGGAACCGTGGAGCAGGCTGCCCAGAGAGGAGTGAAATCTCCTTGTCTGGAGAGATTTCAACCCCCCCCGGCCATTGTGATCCTGGACAAGCTGCTGTGGGTGCCCCTGCTTTAGCAGGGGGCTTGGACTGGATGATCCCCAGAGGTCCCATCCAACCCCACCATGTGATTCAGAAAAGAGATCCTGTGATTCAGATAAGCTCCCCCACCCCGTCACACTGCGGCTGTCCTGACTCCAAAGAGGAGAGGCCTTCTCCTCCAGCAGGACCGTATCCTGTGAGGCCTTCAGCCTTTCCCTCAAGACATGATGATGAGAGAAACAGGGCATCCTCTCTGACTGCAGGAGGATCTCCAGGTGGAATGCAGGGCTCAGGCTTCAGCTCCGGGAGCACCATGGCCCAGGAGGTAAGCATCAGACCAGTACTGGGGGTAATTTTGGCTTCCCTCAGGCTTCATTCCCCTGTGAACCTCCCCCGCCTCCAGTTTCCTGTGGACCTCGGCCAAAGCTAGGGCCCTAGTACTAAAAGCAGCCTTGAGGGGCACAGAGCCCTGGACAGGGCTTGCCATCAGCTCCATCACAGGGCAGGGTTGACATAACATTCCCATGTACTGGTGCCACAACATGATGTGAAGAAGCTGAATATGGCACAGCCTCCAACCCCTGTGGTGCCACCTTTTCTTTTTCCCCACGGGAGAAACAAAGGGATCTGGCCCTGCTGACACATGGGTGGGCTGATGCTTCGCCCATCATGGTGCTTGAAAAGATACAGCACTTCCTCCCACGTTGGAGTCTATCCCACCATGGATGCTCTCCATCAAGGCAAGTGATCAGTCTGCAATTAATAAACTTCAGGCTGAGGAATTAAGACATTATTTATTGGCAAAAAAAAAAAATAAGCTCCCCCACCCCGTCAAGAGCAGACGGGAGAAGGTGGAGGCTGGGGGGAGAGAGGGAAGGAAATGAGAGCACAGGAAAAGGGGGAGAGAGGACAGGCGATAGGAGTGGGATGAGGAAGAGGCGGGCAGGGGCAGCAGGAGAGGGTGAGACATAGGCGTGAAGGGACAGACACCCAGGAGGAGGACAAAGAGCGGGGTGGGGTGTTCAGAGGGAGCAGCATGAATGTGTTTGCAGAAGAATACACAACTAATTCTTGGAATATGCCAGCCCCTTAAATCACCCCGGCAGGAGGGGAGCCATCCAGGGCCGGGGAGCCTTCCAAGGCTGGGGAGCCCCGCGCTCTCCGGGTGACAGGCCTGTGGTCATCCCTCAGCAAGAGACTGAGCAGAGACGGGAATTCTTGCGTGGCTCTGCCTCCTCGGAGGGCTAACATTTCTCTCCTTCGTTCTTTGCTTTCTTGTCTTAAACTTGAGAAAACCAAAGCAAGTAAAACAAAAGCCCCTTTGCCTTAATTAAATTACTGAGCCGCCCTCTGGGGTTGACACTGGGGATCCATGAGGCTTTTGTGTAATATCTGGAGGAATTCTCCCGCCGCCCCCCGCCTCCCCCTGCCCAGTCCCTGGGACGGGCGGGAGGATTTCAAAGGGGAAGGGAAAGGAAGGGGGAGGGGGAGTAAGCTAATAGGGATGGGAATTATTCTGCGATGGCTGGAGGGATAAGAGAAAAAAGGGAAGCGGAGTCGCAGCCGAAATTGAAAGCCGATTCCCTGCGCTGGCTCCAGGCAGTGCTCTGACCTGGGGTAGCTGCCCTCTTGCCAGAGACACAGGCAAAGTTCAGGGCACGGGGAAAGCTGCATAAATACGAAGCCTTTATCGGTTTCGAGGGGTGAGAGCTCCCCAAGGCCACCGGCACCAGGCTGGGCTTGGGGCAGCCTGGCTACACTGTGGCACCGGCAGCTGTGCAGGGCCATGGCTGAGCAGGGGCAATGCAGGCGGCCAGGCCAGGCCGGGCCATCCCGCAGGCTCCTGGACTGCCTGGGCATCAGCACCACTGCTCTGTGTCATAGAATCACAAAACTGTTTCAGTTGGAAGAGAACTTTAAGATCATAGAATCATAGAATGGTCTGAAATCCATAGGTCATCTTGTCCAGCCTCCACCCCTGCAGTCAACAGGGATATTGTCTATTAGACCAGGTTGCTCAGAGCCTCATCCAGCCTCACCTTGAATATCTCCAAGGAGGGAGGCTCAACCACTTCCCTGGCAAGATCATCAAGTCAAACCTTCAAAAGTTTGCAGCAAGCTTCCCAGGTCCAGCCACAGGGTCAGCAGTGGGGAAATGGGCATCTGCAAGCTGAGGGTTTCACTCAGAGAGGGCAGGGACATCTTCATCAGTGTGTCTCCCAACTCTGTGCATAGCACAGCCAGGAGATTCTGTGGCAAATTCATGGAAGCTTATTGCTGTCCTACCAGCAGGATTGCTTTCACCTTGCTAGCGTGAGCAGACTTATTTGAGAGCTTTGGGTTTCCTCCTCAAAACCTCCTATCAGCAAGACTCTACATCCTCCCCTCTGAAAACTGGGTGAAGTGAGAATTGTTTTGCACCCTCAGTTTGACCTTGGGTTGAGAGAAACCAGTATCTGCTGCTTGAAAGGGAAAGGGACTCTTCACATCAAGCACAGGCTGCCAAGGTAGCCAAGCCCATGCAAGACTTGCTGTGTCCTTTCACCATGTCCCTGACACATGCCAGCATCAGAGTCCTGACATTAGGCTTGATCGGTGGCTTTTTGAAGAGGCAACTGTGCTGTCTGGGGTGTGCAAGCCATCAATAAGAGATGGAAACAGAAGGAGTGGAGGCTGCATACCAGCACCAGCTCCCTTGTCCTTACTGTTGGGAAGGAATATTTCTGGGAACAAAGAACATCTGGGCTGAAGGCTGAACTGGGCTTTATATGGTGAAGCTTGTAATACTGTCCCATCTGGAGCGCAGCTCCAGTGAGCTCTGTGGGGAGATAAGAGACAGAGTCAGCCATAAATCCACTCCTTTAAGCATGACAAGTGTGTGCCTTATATTCCAAAGAGAGGAGGGGGAAAAGTAAGTGGAAACATTTTTTTTTCTGTGCTGAACACACGCAGAGCTCAAAAAAAAAACCTAAAAAAGACCCAGCCCACAGTAGTGTGGTGGGAGGCAGTAAGCACCCCCAGGGTGCCAACGAGAGCAGGCAAAGGCTTTCCTGCAGTGACAGCTTCATTCCCTAGTGACAACCAGGCCTGGCAGGGAGTCAGGAAAGCTGGGGGTTGCTGCCACCCCCCACAAATCCCCTCTGCATGGCTGGAGCTGGAGGCAACCAGCACCAATGCAGGTGAAGGACCCAAAACTTTGGGATTTCCACCTGAGTGGAGAAATTTGCCTCTCACTTCTCAGAGCTTCCCTGCTTTTATTACAAGTGGTGATTTATGACATTAATAACAACAGATGTGGAAGGGCCAGGTAAAGAATCAGGCCGGTGCTGTAGGGGAAGAGCATCACCATTAGGGAAAAAGAGAAGAAAATACAGGGTGAGTGATTTCCCCAAGTGAGCTGTCAAGGTTCAGACCATGCAGTTTGCACCCAAAGGACTGGCAGCACATTTCAAAGAGCCACCTTGCACATGGTGTGTGAGATGCAGGCTGCTGGCCATGCTCCCGGCAGCAATCTGCCTCCCCTATAGCCAGACAGCTCAGGCCACCCAGGTAACCTGTGTCTGGTGAGCACCTGTGTCAGCCAGCCTGTAGGAAAGGAGAAATACACCCTCGTGTTTAGCTAGGATTTCCCACTTACAGCCTTCAGCGTTCAAACAGCCACCAGCTCCAACAGCCTTAGCAGGCAGTTGCCTTCCTTCTGCTTGCAAAACTTCTCCTCTGCTTCACAGAATCACAGAATGGTTTGAGTTGGAAGGCATCTTAAAAATCATCTAGTTCCAACCTTCCTGTCATGAACAGGGATACTTCCACTAGACCAGGTTAATCAAGGTCTCATCCAACCTGGCCCTGAACACCTCCACGAAGGGGACATTCACAACCTCCCTGGGCAACCTGTTCCAGTGCCTCACCACCCTCACTGGAAAGAATTTCTTCCTAATCTCCAGTCTAAATCTACCCTCTTCCATCTCAAGGCCATTTACAGAGTCACGGAATCACAGAATGTCAGGGACTGGAAGAGACCTCAAAAGCTCATCCAGTCCAATCTCCCTGCCAGAGCAGAATCACCTATACCAGATCACACAGGAACACAGCCAGGCAGGTCTTGAGTATTGTCAGTGAGACAGACTCCACAACCTTTCTAGGCAGCCTGTTCCAGTGTTCTGTCACCCTCATAGGGAAAAAAATCCTCCTCATGTTTCCATGAAACTTCCTATGCCTCAGCTTCCACCCATTGCCCCTTGTGCTGTCACTGGAGATCACCAGGCAGAGCCTGACTCCGTGCTCTTGGCATTCAACCTTTACACATTTACAAACATCAAGGAGGTCACCCCTAATCCTGTCACTACAAACTCTAGTCAAAAGTCCCTCCCCAGCTTTCTTGTAGCCCAGGAACTGGAAGGCTGCTCAAAGGTCGCCCTGGAGCCTTCTCTTCTTTTTCTTTTTTCCCCTCTTGCTTCCTATGATTTTCCAGCCTATGCTGATTGATGATGAAAAGGAAATATCATAAGGAAGGGGGATTCAAAGGAGGATTATTTTTGAGGTGTTAGTCAGAGGTGGGAAGTGGGGCAGAGATACGAAAGATGTCACAGAGGGCTGTATCATGATGCCTCTTGTGGCTTTGTGCACATCATCTCTGGGCTGTTTATTAAAGGAAACTGATCTAGATACATCCCTGGGGCCGAGGAGGAATGGAAACCTTTCAGCTTGCTCATCTGCCTGCAGTGAAATCCCCTATTTATGTAGGTCCCAGTGTGTGCTGTCTGGACTTAGACCCTGAGCTGACAATAACTCGCCACTTCTCTTGGCTTCTAGTTGCTAAACAGTAAGGAGGGATTCACCTCAAATGAGATTTGTGCTGGCTCATGGGGATGTTCAAAGGTGTGATACTCATTCAGGATCCTCTATTTTCCTACAGAAACAAACTCTCCTTTCCTATGGAATAAGAAATAAAGACAGGGAAGAGGAAAATGAGGAGAGGCATTTCTTTGCCCTAGAATGTTTTTCTAGTCTTATCGACATCCCACCTTAGCCCTTCCTTCTACCATCTTTCTTGTGGCAAAAACATCAAGGACCACACCTGAAGTCCTGTGTGAAGTTCTGGTCTCCCCAGTTCAAGAGGGTCAGGGATATACTAGAGAGTGTCCAACAGGGGGCTGAAAGGATGATGAAGGGACTGGAGCGTCTGTCTGATGAGACAAGGCTGAGAGACCTGAGGCTGTTTAGTCTGGGAAGACTGAGAGGAGATCTTACTAATATTTACAAATATCTGACGGGTGGGCAACAGGAAGAAGGTGCTAGTCCCTCTTCAGTTGTGTCCTGTGGTAGGACAAGGGGAAGCAT
The DNA here is from genome assembly GCA_013400475.1 of Tricholaema leucomelas. NCBI lineage: Eukaryota > Metazoa > Chordata > Aves > Piciformes > Lybiidae > Tricholaema lacrymosa > Tricholaema leucomelas. The sequence goes on from WAAF01012113.1 coordinate 104,601, forward strand.
ATACAAAGTGGAACCCAGGAGGTTACACCTCTACACAAGGGAAAACTTTTTCACTGTGAGAATGATAGAGCCCTGAAGCAGGCTGCCCAGAAAGGTTGTGGAATCTCTGTCTCTAGAGACTTTGAAGACCCATCTGGATGCATTCCTGTGTGGCCTGCCTTAAGTGATCCACCTTAGTCAGGGGGGTTGGACTCAATGACCTCCAGAGGACCCTTCCAACCCCTCCACTCCATGATTCTGTGAGATTTTGTGTAGGTGTTTGCTCTGGCAGCATCACAAGCATCAAAGTCATACACAACAAAACCTTCAGCAGAGGAAACCGGGTATGAAAATTCCTCTGACTTTCCAAGTGCCTGCAGCTGTTGGACCCTGGTGAGGTTTAAAGAGTGCCAGTAAGGCAAGAAGGGCTGGAGAGGCAGTCAGGATGCCAAGAGTGTGAGCCCTGGAGCAGGCTGCCCAGAGAGGTTGTAGAGTCTCCTTCTCTGGAGACTTTCAAACCTTATCTGTCTGTGTTCCTGTGTGACCTGCCCTAGGTGATCCTGCTTTGGCCTGGGGATTTGGACTCAATGATCTCCAGAAGTGCCTTGCAACCCTCACCATTCTGTGATTCTATGTGTTGGTGGAGGGGGAGATTGGTTTAGATACAGGTTATTTAATAGAGGTTTAATATTGCTCTGTACAGAAACTGCATGGAGCCACACTCAGACATGCCATTAAAATTTACTGCTTCTTGCTATTTTAAACCCCACATCTTGCTATTTTCAACCCCACATAATCATTTCAAGTAACACTGATTAAGGTCTTGCAAGAAAGGAACAAACTCAAACCCAACAACCACGTCAGCTCAGGCGTCACCGCAGTGTCTCCACCTAATAGCTGCTTTATTAACATGAGCCTGGAAGCTGAATTTGTTTATTTTCCATTTCCACATCATTTTCTGATGGTTTGAAACCCAGAAAACCCAGATACTTTATTAAAATGTTGTGGGTTTGCAGATGAGTGGATAAGAAGGGCTAGATGGTGAATGTGTATTTGATACAGTTATTGATCCTGGTCTTTGGAACACAGCGAAACAGTTACTGTCCTGAGTATATACTGGGAAACTGCATAGAATCAACCAGGGTGGGAGAGACCTCCAAGAGTGTCCAGCCCAACCTAGCACCCAGCCCTAGCCAATCAACTGCACCATGGCGCTAAGTGCCCCGTCCAGGCTTTGCTTCAACACCTCCAGAGACAGTGACTCCACCACCTCCCTGGGCAGCCCATTCCAGTGCCAATCACTCTCTCTGGCAAGAACTTCCTCCTAACATCCAGCCTAGACCTCCTATACCTGGCACAATTTGAGACTGTGTCCCCTTGTTCTATTGCTGCTTGCCTGGGAGAAGAGACCAACCCCACCTGGCTACAGCCTCCTTTCAGGTAGTTGTAGACAGCAATGAGGTCTCCCCAGAGCCTTCTCAGGTCCCTTTCTTCCTGGCTGCTCTCCAGCCACTCTGTCCCCAGCCTGTAGCACAGCTGGGGGTTGTTGTGGCCAAAGTGTAGAACTCTGCACTTAGCCTTGTTAAATCTCATTCCATTGGTCTGCCCACCCATCCAGCCTGTCAAGGTCCCTCTGCAGGGCTCTCCTACCCTCCAGCATATCAACAGCTGCTCCTAACTTGGTGTCATCTGTAAACTTACTGATGATGGACTCGATTTCCTTGTCCAGGGGATCAATAAAGATATTGAACAGGACTGGGCCCAGCACTGATCCTTGGGGAACACCACTAGTGACAGCTGCCAACTGGATGTGGCATCATTCACCACTCCTCTCTGGACCCAGCCTTCCAGCTGGTTCTTGACCCATATCAGAGTGAATCTGTCCAAGCCACGAGCTGCCAGCTTTGCCAGGAGCTTGCTGTGGCAAACAGAGACAAAGGCTTTGCTGAAGTTCAGGTCGACTACATCCACAGCCTCCCCTGTTGCAGAAATCTGTTTAGCTTGCCGCAGGAAACGTGGTCAAGGCCCCACAGATCAATGTGATGAAGGCGATGCCACATGGACTCCAGACTATTCAATGTGAATTATGCTAGAGACCTTTACTGATCATTTCAGCTCTCAATATATACCCTCAGGGCACAAAGCACACACCTACACATTAACATAATTAGTCAAGGACAACCCACTCCATCAGCATAAACCATGCCTTGCTTTCCTCATTAACAAGGTGTCTGTTATCTATCCTTTCTAAGTTAGCCAGCTGCTTCTGAGAACCAAGGTCATAATCTATCTGTTATTATTCTGCTTCACTTTTCATTCCCACACTGCCCCACATTCACCAGGCAGGTAACCTGATCATAAAAGGAGGTCAGGCTGGTCAAGCAGGACCTGCCCCTCCTAAACCCATGCTGGCTTGGCCTGATTCCCCCTCCCTGATCCTGTAGATGCTGTGTGATGGCATTCAAGATGACCTGTTCCATGATCTTTCCTGGCACTGAGGTCAGGCTGACAGGTCTGTAATTTCCCTGTTCTTCCTTCCACCCCTTCTTGTGGATGGGCACCACATTGGCAGCTTCCAGTTATTAGGGACCTCTCCAGTGGGCCAGGACTGTTGATAAATGGTTGAGAGTGGCATGGCCAGCTCATCTGCCAGCTCTCTCAGCACCCTAGGATGGATCCCATCTGGTCCCGTGGATTTATGAGGATCCAGGTGGCTCAGCAGGTCCCTTACTGCTTCCTCCTGGATTACAGGTGGTCTATACTGGTCCCTTGGAGATGTGGTCCTGAGAGATACGGTTTAGTGGTGACCTGGCAATGCCAGGTTAACAATTGGACTCAATTATCTTAAAGGTGTTTTCCAACCTAAATTGTTGTATGATTCTATGACTATGGCTGTACTTAGGTTTGGCACACATCCTCCTCTACAGCCTCATCTTCTGGGACTGAAGTCAGGATACTAGCATGGGTGGATCTGCTGGGCCAGCAGTGTGCCAAAATCTTCACAAGGCTTTCCTTAAGGTGATGACCACCAGATTGCTCTAGTAGCAGATCCCCAGATACTTCTGGCATCTTCACCTTCCTTTCTTCTCACAGGTCAGTGCAGGATTGGACTAAGTGACCTTTAAAGGACCCTTCCAACAGAAATCACAGAATCACAGAACTGTCAGGGCTGGAAAAGACCTCAAGGATCAGCTATATACAACTCCCCCGCCATGGACAGGGACATTTCACACAAGATCAGGTTACCCAGAGCCACATCCAAGCTCACCTTAAAAACTTCCAGGGATGAGGCTTCTACCACTTCCCCGGGCAACCTGTTCCAGTATCTTGCCACCCTTGCGTGGGTTGTTGTTCCTGATTCCTAAGTCATGTGGGTGGTTGTTCCTTGTTCTTAATGTATAAATCTGCCCTCCTCTAGCTTGGATCCATTCCCCCTAGTCTTATCACTACCCCACACCCTAAAAAGTCTCTCACCCTGATCATTTTGTTTCATGAAGTAGCATTTTCAAACATTTGGGGGGTTTTGTTTTCCCCACTGATGCTCGACACAAAGGAATGGTGCATTGATCCATGGATTAAACTTAGTTACCTTGGCAAGCAAGCTTGCCCTGAGTGCCAAGATAACCAGGTCAAAGAGGGGGAAAGCATGAATATTGAAAAAAAAAACCAACAATGCTTTACTGACAAAAGCAATTTTGCAGAGATGTGCAGGGCAAGGACAAGGGCAGGGGAGGAGGAGATCCCTGAAGTGTCCCCCACACAACCTCACCATTGTAAATGCTGGTTTTACTTCATCGCACACTGCTTTGCCCAGATGGAATAGCTTGGGAAGGGTATTCAATAGCCAGAGTCATCAGAGTGCTCTGGGCCTAGTGCTGAAGGCAGCAGACATCTGTCTGCTGCTGAGAGTCCCCAGCTCCACCTGGCATGCAAGCCACGGCTGGTGATGCTGTCAGAGGTTTGCCCCATGTGCAGGAGGACAAGCAGCAACAGCTTTTTGGTCATCCTATATCTCCCTCAGCCTCATGATGAGGACAATGGAGACAAAGGCAAATAGTGTTTGACATGTTAGGTGTTGAAGGTCAGGTTGAACAAGGCTTTGAGCAGCCTAGTGCAAGGTGTCCATGGCATGTTGCTTGGAACCAGGTGATGTTTAAGGTCCCTTCCAACCCAAACCATTCTGTGATTCTGTAATTGTATGTGTTGGGCTCTGAGTGACAGACAGGTTCAGCTTGGGGAAAGTGTTTGATGTGTTAAATATTCAAGGCCGATTGGACAAGGCCTTGAGCAGCCTGTCTTAGTGGAAGGTGTTCCTGTCCATAGCATATTGCTTAGGACTAGATGATCTTTAAGGTCCCTTCCAACTCAAACCATTCTGTAAGTCTATGATTTTATGTGTTGGGCTCTGAGTGACAACCAGGTTCAGCTTGGGAGAGGTGAGATTCACTTGCGAAGACAGGGACCATTTTGGAGCAGGGTCCCCTTTGGCTTAGCTTTAGCTAGCAGCTGCCTTCCTGAGAAGGAACTGAAGGATTGTTTTCTGAGGAAGCACACACACCACCCACTTGGAAAACCCCAGTTTTGCCAAAACAATCCCAGTCACGGGAAAGGGCAAATTTCAAACACTTCTGGTCTGAAGACCAGAAGCTGTGTTTGCTTTTCCTGTGGATCATGGGCATGCAGAGATGTTAGAATCCTTCCTCCCCTAAGTACAGAAGGGCAGAGCCTGTCCATAGCCAGTGCCAGTTGTCCCTCTCAGAGGCCCAGGAAATCATATCAGAAACAATCATTCTCTCTGGAGCACTTCCAACATCATCTTCTCAAGAACTCTTGCAGAGCCATTGTTTCCCTGACAACAGCACATGAAGCTAAAGCTATTGCTAGCCTGGAGAGATTTTTCACTTTGACTTCCTCCACAAGTATAGAATTATAGAACCATAGAAACATTTTGTATGGAAGAGACCTTTAAAGTCATCAAGTCCAACCATTAGCCAAGCACTGCCAGGTCACCACTAAACCATGTCCCTCAGCACCACATCTCCAACACTTTTCAATCCCTGCAGGGATGAGGACTCCACCACTGCCCTGGGCTGCCTGTTCCAAAACTTAACAACCCTTCTGGGGAAGAATTTTTTTCTCATTTCCAATCTAAACCTCCCCTGGCACAACTTGAGGCTGTTTCCTCTTGTTCCATTGCTTGTTACTTGAGAGAATAGATCAAGCCCCACATCATTCCAACCTCCTTCATGGAGTTGTAGAGAACAATGTCTCCCTTCAGCATCCTTTTCTCCAGGCTGAACAACCCCAGTCCCCTCAGCCTCTCCTCAAAAGATTTGTGCTCTAGACCCCTTCTCAGATTTGTTGCTCTTCTTTGGCCATGCATACAAGGACCTACTGCAGAATCACAGATCAAGAGAAGATTGATGGACTTCAACATGTAGAAGGCCAGCCCATTGCTCTCTTCAGATGGTTGAAACATGACTGAAATCATTCTTAGACATTTAGTAAACCCCTAAAGAAGCCTCTGCATCTCAGCCCCACTAAACTTGTCAACTAAGTCAGCATCTTTTGAGATCCCCACTTCTCTCCTGCAAAAGAGGCAGGAATTATCCTTACAGCTACTTCACTGGTGCAGCACCAAGGTCCATCAACATGAGGGTAAGCCCAAAAGATGCTTCTGTGAGGCCAAGGGATCATGGCAGTGCTTTTTAAAAGAAGCTTTGCCTAATGAAGATGTTGCTAGACTTGGTGCAGTGAGTTTAAGGAAAATATGCAGAAGTTGTGGAGGCTCCAACCCTGAGAGTGTTCAAAGCCAGGTTGAATGGGGCCTTGAGCAACCTGGTCTAGGAGGAGGTTTCCTGCCTATGGCAGGGTGGCTGAAACTAGGTGCTCTTTCAGGTGCCTTCCAACTCTAACCAGCTCTGATTCTATGGATTGGATGGACTGTTTTTGCACATCCTACACATTCCTTAGCATACTTTTTCATTGGCTAAAACCATGGGCTTTTTGCTTTCTCCCCATAGGACAGTGGGTCTTCTCAATTCATGCTGTAATAGCATCCAGCCAATATCCTAACATCTGTCTTTTCACAAACAGCAGCAAGGAACTTCAAGAAGTTGTCATGCCACAACACAGACAACTTCACCAAGTATTTGCTCTATGGGCTCTGATAACCTCTTGATGCTGCAGAAAGACCTCCAGACATTTCAGGACTGCAATCTTTTCTACACCAAAGTGAGGATTACCACTGAGCTTGACAATAAACTTGGCTGAATAACCCAGACCTCATTTCAACCCACAGTTCTTGGATCTTTAAATGACAGCTTGCCAGATTTACATCTGTTTCCTCTGTGGGGAATATGGAGTCCTTTTCTAACCCTTTGAGCTTAGTTTTCCTTCTCCTCTTGGCTTTGCTGCCAGATGATAAAGATTTAATTCAGTTATTACCATCACAATCCATCTGGTTTTGAGCACAGAAGCAAGCTGAGTTTTTAGAGCAGCTTCTGTTCCTATGACAGAATGAGTGTCTTCACCTGTCCTGCTTTTCTTCTCACCTGGCCACACTAAACTTGGGGATTATCCTTGCCCTCCCCGAGCACTGTTAGAAATAAATATTAACCCCCCAAAATGGCCACTTCCCACTGATGTCTGAATTACTTAATGCGTTTCCCTTACCCTCCATTCCTAAGAGCTCTATGATCTCTGGGTGAAAGTTCCTGGACCTGTGTCAGTTAATTACTCTTAGCAAACCAAATTCTTCAGTTATCCCAAAATTCCCACATAGAATCATACAGAATAGTGGAAGCTGGAAGAGGCCTCTGGAGATCATCCAGTCCAATCTTCCTGCCAAATCAAGGGCACCTACAGCAGCTTGCCCAGGATCACAATAGCCAGGGGTGTTTGGAATCTCTCTAGACAAGGAGGCTCCACAACTTCTCTGGGCAGCCTGCTCCAGGGCTCCAGCACTCTCACAACAAAGAAGTTTCTCCTCATAGAATAGAATAGAATAGAATAAGCCAGGTTGAAAGAGACCTCCAAGATCATCCATGCTCAGGTGGAACCTCCTGGGTTCCAGTGTGTGCCCATTGCCCCTTGTTTTATTGCTGGGCAATAAACTGACAAGAGCCATCCTCTTGCCTCCCAGCCTTCATCTCTTGCTGAGCATTGCTCACATGCTCTCTCAGGCTGCTCTTCTGCAGGATCAACAGGCTGAGAGCTCTCAGACTTTCTTTCTCACAGACATGCTTAAGGCACTTCAGCATCTTTGTATCCTCCACTGGATTCTTTCCAGTAGTTCCCTGTCCATCTGAACTGAGGAACCCAGAACTGGACCCTCTACTCCAGATGTAGCCTAAACAGGGTAGAGGAGAGGGTGAGGAGAAGCATATAAATTATAGCTGTTGAGTTTTCTGCAAGCAGAGTTAACGCTGGGAGTTAAAGGTCACAACTAACAATCCAGACACTTCTCTGACCAGGCTGCAAAAGCAATAACATGAGAGTCAAAACACAAGAGGAAAAACTTTTCTGTTCCTAGCTTACCTGCTCCAGGGGTTTGCTAGAGTTTGGATTGAGGGGGTAAAAGAGAGTGGGAGAGACACAGGACTGGGGCTTGGAGCTGCAAAAAGAAACAACAGTGAAAAGGTGAAGGTTCAGATGACGGTATCACATCCTCCTTTCATCCCAGCAGTTCACACGAAGGCCGGGATCCTTGCTTTGCTTTCCTTTGGGGAAAACTCTCCCTTTATTTGTTCATGTTGAGCTGCTCTCGGAGCTCTGCCTCTCACTGTTGTGTTTTAATAACATCAGTTTCCCTGGACCAGATACATATGAAGTCAGTTAGATGGTTCTATAAACAACGGATCCAAGTCACGCAACGCAACAGTTCTGATGGCAAGATAACCTCTGGGAGGGTGAAGTTAGGGAGGTGAGGGATTGGATTCCTCAGCCAGGCACGAAGGGAAACCTGCAGTGTTCAGAGCTGCTCCAGTGGGACCAGGCTTGTCTCCTCTGGTTCTGGGGGGAACAGCTCCTGGTTTGTTTTTCTGCTCCCCAGTCAACACGTGGGGTGACTGAATCACAGAATGCTAGGGGTTGAAAGGAACCTCCAGAAATCATCCAGACTATCCAATCTATTCTGACAGAGCAGCATCACCTAGAGCAGGTCACACAGGAATGCATTCAGGCAGGTTTTGGACATCTCCAGAGAGGGAGACTCCACAACCTCTCTGGGCAGCCTCCTCCAGGGCTCTGCCATCTTCACAGTGAAAAAAAAAATCCTTATGTTCACATGGAACCTTCTATGCTGCAGCCTGCACCCATTGTCCTGTCATTGGACATCACTGAGCAGAGCCTGCCTCTGTCCTCCTGACACCGCCCTGCACACCTTTATCAACATGAATAAGGTCACCCCTCAAGCTCCTCTCCAAGCTAAAGAGACCCTGCTCCCACAGGGAGCATCAGCCCAGATAAGGGATGCAGAATAGTAGGAGAAGGATGCTATGGATAGGGATGTATTAGAATACAGAGGTGCTTCCCAATTCTGGGAAGCAACCCAGGAAAGCCCACACCCAGATGGAAGTGCTGGAGAATAGTGGATCACCCCAGACACATCTGTAAGGAAATGGGAAACAAGTTGCAATGAAGGTCCTCCTGAGCTGCATTTGTGCAAAGCATCCTGAGTAGAGCTTTTGTAGTCCATCTTGGTCAGCCTGGCCCAGGAGAAAGGCAAAGCAAAGAGACCAAACAACTCCTTCCTTTAGAATTCCAGGAGACAGTGAGTGGAGTTCCTGGGTGGTAAAACATCTCTGTGGCTGAAAGATTAACTTGGAAAGGCTCCTCCTCTCCAAGATGGAGAGATCCAGCTCCCTCAGCCTTTCCTCATAAGGGAGATGTTCCACTGCCTTCAGCATATTTGTGACTCTGTGTTGCACTCTTTCAAGCAGTTCCCTGAGGTCTTTCTTGAGAGACTCAGAACTGGACACAATATTCCATATGTGGCCTCACCAGGGCAGCTCAGAGTATACTTTGGTGACAGTTCATTTAAGGAGATCTGTGCTAAATATTTTGTTTCAGAATTGGTTGAGAAGAAGAGTTAGACTGAAGTTTTAGTGATGTTACAGCTCTTCATTACTATTTTGATTTAAAAAAGAAAAATAATAAGAAGAAAAGGCACATATGGGAAGATGTTTCCAAACCAAGAAGTGGTTTCCCATCATCTGGGAAATGTCAGAAAGGAAAAGAGAAGGATGGAATCAGCTAGATGGAGACTTTGGGAAAAGCTTCTCTCAGTTTCTTGCATTTGTAGCTATTTGTTAATAATGATATTAGCCTCTAATATCTACTTCAAGGCAAACAAATATTCTAGGATCCAATGTGAGATAATATCTGCTCTACAGAGGAATCTGGACAGGCTGAATCAATGAACCGAGGCCAATGGGATGAGGTTTAATAAGGCCAAGTGTTGGGTCTTGCACTGGGGTCACAAGAACCCCACGAATGCCCCAGTTGTGGAGCTCTGCTAGAAACTGCCCAGCGGAAAAGGACCTGGGAGTGTTGGTCAACAGACAGATGAAGATGAGCCAGCATGTGCCCAGGTGGCCAAGAAGGCCAAGAGCATCCTAGCCTGGATCAGCAATAGCGTGGCCATCAGGACCAAGCCACAGATCATCCCCATGTACTCAGCACCGATAAAGGCACAGCTCGAATATGGAGTCCAGTCAGTTTTGGACTCCACTGAGGTGCTGGAGTGTGTCCAAAGAACGGCAATGAAGTTGGTGAAGGGTCTAGAGCAAAAACCTTGTGAGGATTAGCTGAGGTACCTGGGGGACAAGAAGAAACATTCTCAGGTGGCACCAAGAGAGGTTTAGGTTGGTCATGAGGAGTAATATCTCCCCGAAGAGGTTTGTCAAGCCCTGGAATAGGCTGCCCAGGGCAGTGGTGGAGTCCCCATCCCTTCAGGGATTGAAAAGTGTTAAACATATGGGACATGGTTTAGTGGTGACCTGGCAGTGCTGGGTTAGCAATTGGAATTGGTGATTTGAAGGTCTTCTCCAACCCAAATGATTCCATGATTCTATGAAATTGCAGTCAAGTGAACAGCTTTCACAGTGCAGATGTACCAGGAGCAGTCCTGCCATCACTCCATAGGGCCTCAGGCTTCCTATGAGTTGATCTACTCTGTCTGCATCACTTCAGGGAAGATTGGATAGAGACATTTTTATCCAGCCTGTAAAATCTTTGAAGATTTAGGTCTTCAGCTCAATTCTGAAGCAGAGTGTGGATGCTCAGATCAGAGATTGGAGTTGTCATCCATTGTTTTTGTTAGATATAACCCATAAATAACTTAATAGTGTCTTTAAAACTCTTATCATTTGCAACAAATGGTGTTCCAGATGTGTTTGGGGAGAGCAGATAAAGGATTGGAATGACAGGTGGAGGGCCAGACAGCAAATTCACAGTCACAGAATGCTAGGGTTTAGAAATGACCTCCAGAGATCACAGAGTCCAAGCCCCACTGTAAAGCAGGACCACTCAGGCAGGTCACACAGTTCAGGCAGGTTTTGAAGATCTCCAGAGAAGGAGTCTCCACAACTTCTCTGGGCAGCCTGCTCCAGTGTCCAGCACCCTAACAGTAAAGAAGATTTTCCTGATGTTGAGATGGAATTTCCTGTGATTGAGTTTACATCCACTACCTCTTGTCCTGTCACTGGGTGTCACTGAAAAGTAACTGGCATCATCCTCCTGACAGCTACCCTTCAGATACTTGTAGACTCAGCCTTCTCTTCTCCAGGCTAAATAGTCCTGTGTCTCTCAGTCTTTCCTTGTAAGAGAGATGCTCCAGTCCCTCAACCAGCCCTCCTTTGAACTGTATCAAGCAATTCCCTGTCCCTGCTGGACTGGAAAGCCTGGAACTGTACACAATACTTTGGATGTGGTCTAACTAGGGCTGAGCAGAGAGGGGAAAAAAACCTCTCTGAGCCTTCTGGGCACACCAGAATGGTCCACAGGACACCACTGGCCTTCTTGCCCACAAAGGCACATTGCTGTCTCATGAAGAACTTATCTTCAACCAATACTCCAAGATCCTTCCCTGCAGAGCTACTCTCAGTCAGGTCAACCATCATCCTCTAAAACAGATACTTACTCACTTCCACAGAAAGGTGACCCTGGAATAGACCCCTGCAATGGCTTCCCCATTCAAGGACTGACCTGAACCAGGATTACAACTTGGGACAGTTCCAGACCCTGTGTGCCCACCAGCTTGGTGTGAAATGAGGAGAGGCTGAGAGCCATGGGGCTGGTTAGTCTGGAGAGAAGGCTGAGAGGGGATCTAATAAATGTCTATAAATAGCTGAGGGATAGGGGTCAGAAAGGAAGGGATAGGGATAGCCTCTGCTCATTTGTGCCCTGGGATAGGACAAAGGGCAGTGGATGTAAACTACAGCTCATGAAGTTCAACCTGAGGAAGAACTTCTTCACTGTAAGGGTCACAGAGCACAGGCTCCCCAGAGAGGTTGTGGAGTCTCCTTCTCTGGAGCCTTTCCAGCCCTGTCTGGATGTGTTTCTACACAACCTGTGCTAGATTCTCTGGTCCTGCTCTGACAGGGGGCTTGTACTGGAAGATCTCCAGAGGTCCCTTCCAATCCCTAGCATCCTGTGATCCTGTGAAATACCAGCCCATCCCTCTGTGCATGGAGCTGGCTGCCTGCTTTCCTTCACAGAAAGGAGTTAACATCTGTTTGTGGAAGATCTGTCTAATTAAGCAAAAATTAATTGACATAATGAGAGTTCACTTGGAGTTTCCAGTGGCTTACACAGATACATATAAAGCTGGGGTTTGGAAGAGGCTTTGGCTGAGTATCCCAGGGGATCTGGCTTCAATTCTCGGCTTTGTCTTGGGCTTCCTGTTTAACCCTTAGCAGCTCAGGCAGATCTGTCAGGTACTGAAACATCTGATTCGGAGGTGTTCATGGATTTTTCCTGCAATCAGGGCCATGGAGCCTTCCTGCCTCCCTTGATCCACCTGTTGTTGTGGATTGTCTCTCCATAGTCTGCATCTGTAGAGCAGTAAGAGGAGCTGGGACTTGAGCTCGCCTGATTTTCTGGCTCCCACCATGCAGTGAATAAAGCCACCCCATAGTGCAGTGGCAGCAACGTGCAGGCTGACTCCAGAGGCAGCACACTCTCCACTTGTTTGTTTGTTACTTCACTTTCTCAGTAGAGTTTTTATATTCTTTCTCTTGGAATTCTTGCTGTCATCCCCCCTTCACTCACCCCCCCACCCCCAGTTCTGGTCCTGTGCTCCAATGCAATGTTTAACAGGGGGAAGATCCCTGACCTTTTGTCCAGACCCCATACCAACTGAATGGATTCTTTCAACAAGAGCAATAGTGATTTTTTTTCACTTCCCTCTCAGTTTGAGCCTTCTCTAAAAGTCTCCCTATTGAAATCTTCCTCCTTCTGTCTCTCCCTTTTTCTCCTCCCCACTTCCTCCCAAGCCAAAAAGTCCTTTCCACGTGACATTATGCTCCACTTTACAATTTTATTGTTTAAGCCTAGTATCCAGCATTCCCAGTAAGCTTTAATTACTGCCTCAGTTATGACACACAGTGCTCTTTCTGGGTGAAATGAAAGCCACCACCATCAAGAATTCAGGACCAGCCCTCTCAGCGAGGAGCAATCATCTATGGGGTAGACATTTTGGAAAGATCCTTCACTCCAGAAGTCATTGTCTTGATGGGGGTTAGCTGTGTTAATGACAAAACATTCCCTAGCTCTTTCAGCCACAGAGATGTTTTACCACCCAGGAACTCCACTCACTGTCTCCTGGAATTCTAAAGGAAGGGGTTGTTTGGTCTCTTTGCTTTGCCTTTCTCCTGGGCCAGGCTGACCAAGATGGACTACAAAAGCTCTACTCAGGATGCTTTGCACAAATGCAGCTCAGGAGGACCTTCATTGCAACTTGTTTCCCATTTCCTTACAGATGTGTCTGGGGTGATCCACTATTCTCCAGCACTTCCATCTGGGTGTGGGCTTTCCTGGGTTGCTTCCCAGAATTGGGAAGCACCTCTGTATTCTAATACATCCCTATCCATAGCATCCTTCTCCTACTATTCTGCATCCCTTATCTGGGCTGATGCTCCCTATGGGAGCAGGGTCTCTTTAGCTTGGAGAGGAGCTTGAGGGGTGACCTTATTCATGTTGATAAAGGTGTGCAGGACGGTGTCAGGAGGACAGAGGCAGGCTCTGCTCAGTGAGGTCCAATGACAGGACAAGGATTTTTTTTTCACTGTGAAGATGGCAGAGCCCTGGAGGAGGCTGCCCAGAGAGGCTGTGGAGTCTCCCTCCCTGGAGATGTCCAAAACCTGCCTGAATGAATTCCTGTGTGACCTGCTCTAGGTGATGCTGCTCTGGCAGGGAGACTGATTTGGATGATCTTTCGAAGTCCCTTCCAACCCCTGATGTTTTGTGATTTTGTGTTTCTGTGATTCTGTGACCTCTTCAACCACAAAAGCAGAAGCAAAAGGCAGGTACCACAGCAAGTTCAAGTTTTCCCTCTGTCTTTGACCTCTGAAGGGTTTTTAAGCAGTGACTGAGTGGTTCACCAGCAGGGACCTGGTCTGCTCTTTGGCCCTGCAGGATTTGAGGGCCTTCTTGCCAAGCCAGCCCTGGTGCTGGTTCAAACAGATGTCATCACATGGAATATGGACACAATACCCTCATTCCTATGGGCTCCAGGACCCAGCAGAAGAAAGCACAGGCAGAAGATCAAACATGGAGGGAACAGAAGACCAAGGAGCTGCTGTTGCTGTCTGTGTCTAGAACAGCAGAACGAACACAAGGGAAGAGACAGGGCAGGGGGATAATTACTTTCATCCCAATTTTATTCCCACAATTCCCAACCACTTTTGAAGCCAATTTTCCTTTAATAAAATATACTATGAAGGACTTGAGTGGAAGGCCTTTTGTGGAAGACAATACCCAAGTCCCCAGATGGAATTATTTTGTGCTCTGCACAGGGTAGACGTATGGATATTTATGTAGATGAATTGAGGAGGCAGCCAAAGTGGCCTCCATTACCTTCTTTTGCAAATCAAACAGACTTACTTCAAAATATGTCTAACATACTTTATTTCTTTGAAAACAATTCTTTCATAGCTGTCCACCCCCACCCCCCTCTCATCCCCTACCAGCTCTCCCTACCCCCTAAAGAGAAACACAAGCCAAACAGCAACAAGAACTATTTCCCATCGTTTCTGGAAGCCATTCATTTGCTATTTCTGTTTGTCAGAGCTTCAGAGTGAAGGAATTTACAGAGCTACTTGATGCCTTTTGCTACTTGGCTTATAGATCCAATATTGTCTTTTCAAGTAGTTGAGACACAACCTCCTTCTCTTTCTTCTCTAACAGCCTGTCAGAAAAATAGGCCTCATTAGTTTATTGTGGCTTTGTGTGTGAAGATGTTACTTGAGGCAGGGCCAAGACCAAAAGTCAAACACAAACTGATTAATTTTCACAATGCACCCCTCTGAGGTGGGGAAGCTCTGACAAATCTGCTGGGTGTTCGCAGTTATCCCCTGCTCTGCTCTGCTCACAGCGGCTGGAAGCCATATGGAAAGCAGAGCAGAGGAGAGGGCTGGCCCCATGCTCCTTCTCCAAAGCTCGTGCTCTGAGTGCTGAATCTCTGGGAGCTATGGCCACCAGATCTGTCCCCACAGATTCTGTGTCTGTGGCCAGTTCTGGGCTCTGCAGTTCAAGAAGGGCAGGGACTTGCTGGAGAAGGTACAGGAAGAGGTTACAAAGATGCCGAGGGGACAGGAACATCTCTCTTGTGAGGCAAGGCTAGGAGGATTGGTGATTTTTAGTCTGGAAAAGAGCAGACTGAGGGGGGGATCTCATCAATCCTGACCAGTACTTAAAGCATAGGTGTCAGAAGGATGGGACCAGGCTTTTTTCAGCAATGTCCAGTGACAGGGCAAGGGGTAACAGACACAAACTGGAACATCAGAAGTTCCATCTAAACATGAGGAAAAACTTCTTTAATTTAAGGGTGAGAGAGCATTGGAGCAGGCTGCCTAGAGAGGTGGTGGAGTCTTCTTGTCTGGAGACTTTCAAAACCCCCCTGGATGTGTTCCTGTGTGGCCTTTTCTAGGTGAGCCTGCCTTGGCAGGGGGGTTGGACTCAACAACCTCCAGAGGTCCTTTCCAACTCCTACTAACTATTCTGTGATTCTGTGATCTCTCTCATCCTGTTTGCTTCCTCTTCATCTGGAATGGAGACATCTTGTGATAGTCCCTCCTTAGGATCAGCTTTTGAGGGGCAACATAGCAGTGTGACACAATATTTTACTGGTTCACAGAGAAGATAGATGGGCCAGATGTCTAAGAAGGACACTGAGGTGCTGGAGCACGTATAGAGCACAAGGCTTGTGAAGAGTGTCTGAGGTACATGGTTTGGTTTGGTTTTCTTCTGGAAAAAAGAAGTCTTAAGGGAGACCTTCTTGCTCTGTACAACTCCTTGAAAGGAGTTGTAGAGCTGTACAATAAGAAGAAATGGCCTCAAATTGCACTAGGGGAGGTTTAAGTTGGACATGAGGCATAATTTCTTTCCTTAAATGATTGCCAAGCCCAGGAAGAGGCTGCCCAGGGAAGTGACAGAGTCCCCATCCTCACAGGGCTTGAATATCTGTGGAGATGTAGTGCTGAGGGACATGGTTTAGCAACACACTTGGTAGTGTTTGGTTAACTGTTGGATTTGGTAATGTTAAAGGTGTCCTCCAGCCTAAATGATTCCATGGCTAGGATAAGTACTGGTGTGCCCACCACCCTGTCAGGACACCCAGAGTCCTTGCCAAGTTGAACTGGCTTGGCCTCTCCTGCTACCGGGATCTGCCTCCTCTGCATTGCTCCCAGCCTCACTGGGACAAACAAGGCTGAGTTCTCCACACAGGGACCTTGCAATTCCTCCCAGGGCTTTGATCAGGTTTTGGTTAATTTTGCTTTAGGATTTTATATCTTTTGTGGTGATGCTTTCCCAATTGAATCCTTCAGCTATGCATGAGCCCATCTCTGCCAGGAATTTTGCTTTCCTCATCTCTCTGCAGACTTTCTCCCAGCAATTCCTCAGCAGGCTGAGTCAAGGTTATGCAGATGTGTCCTGTCAGAGCAGTGCTTTGCTCCTTGGTGTGCAAGCAGCTCAGCTCAGAGGAGGTTTTCAGAGGACAGCTACAGCATTTCCTTGGGAAGGTCAAAAAGAAACAGCTAGCTGAGCTGGGGGTTAGAGTCTGGCAGGAGACTGGGCCACATTGGTGGCTTTTAGCTCAATGGTACTTCCAGAAACAAGCTCATGAGCCACAGTGATTTCTGTTCCCAGCCAGCTACAAATGAGGCTGACCTTTAAGGCTTTGCTTAGTGACTTGTACTGCTGCCCATTTCATTTGCTGCTTTCCCAGACTCCCAGATGAAAGAGAATACTGGGAGAGAGGAAGGTTTAAGGCTTTATGGAAGGTCTTTCAAGACTGGCAAATGTTCCTCTGACCCTAAGCTGAGAAACACTGTAGTAAGTGAGTTCCAAAGGCCCCTTCCAGCACCATTTTCTTACATTCTAGAAACCCAAAACCTCTTGAATTTCTATCACTATTCCATTGTCATCAGCTAAATGTCTTCATGCCCTCAGGGTTAGCTTTTGGCTCCTAGTCTGCCAGCTGGGTAGTTGCAGTAGAACATTATTTGTCCAGAAGGGAAACATTTTTCTTGCCACAAGAGGTTATTCAAAGTCCCATCTTCCACAGGGATGAACAACCTTCAAACACTTGGATTTTTCTCACTCAGAGCTGTTTTCAGGTTGCAAGTTCCAGGAAAATGTGCAGGGTGAAGGGCCAGGTCTCACTCTGCTCAAAACAAAACTCATCTGAAACCCTGTTCCTACAAACTCTAAGCTGTGACCCAGTGAAGATCTTTACTCCTCTATCTTCATCTCCAGCAAGTTTTGCAAAGGTCTCAGAGATCTTTTACAACCTTTATGATTCTATGACTCTAGTTTCCTGCAGTGCAGCCTTTTTGACAGTGTGTGCTTCAAAGAGCATGAGAACAGACACCAAGGCAACATTAAGAGGCCATCACTACACATCTGCTTCTACTAGGAACAAGTTATTTACCATGAGGGTAGTGGAACACTGAAACAGATTGCCTAGGGAGGTAGTTGAGGCCCCATTCCTGGAGATACTCAAGGCTCAACAGGGCTCTGGGTAACCTGATCTAGTGGAGGATGTTCCTGATGACTGCAGAGGGGGTTGGACTAGATGACCTTTGAAGATCCCTTCCAGCCCAGACCATTCTATGATTCTAACAGCTCTAAACCCAGGTCTCACCTTCCTTTGCTATATAATAGAATCATAGAACAGTGGGAGCTGGAAGGGATCTCAGACCATCATTCAGACTAACCTGCCTGCAAATGCCTAGATCAGGTTGCACAGGAACACACAGAGGAGGGTTTTGAAAGTCTCCAGAGAAGGAGACTCTGCAGTCTCTTTGGGCAGCCTGTTCCAGTGCTCCATCACCCTCAATGTAAAGAGATTTCTCCTGAAGTTCAAATGAAATCTCCTGTGTTCTAGTTTGCTCTCCTCGCCCCTTGTCCTATCACTGGCCACCACTGAGAAGACCCCAGCCTCATCCTCATGACCTCTACCCTTTACATATTGATCAGCATTGAGAAGATCCCTTTCCATTCTGCTCTTCTCTGGGCTAAACAACCACAGATCTCGCAGTCTCCCCTCATAAGAGAAATGCTCCAGTCCCCTCAATCTCCTCATAGCCCTCTGTTCCCTATCCCTCTTCAGTTGGGGAGCTGAGAACTTGGTGCAGTACTCCAAATGTGGCCTCACCAGGACAGAATAGAGGGACAGGAGAGCCACCTTTGACCTGCTGGCCACAGTTTTCTTAATGCACCCCAGAATACATCAATATATAGCAGAAGAAGTGTCTGGGGAGGAGAGGAGGAGTTATTTCCACGGTCAAGGATCTGACAGCTGTAGCCTTGAGGTCACATACCTGAGGCTGTGGACCCTAGCCCATATTTCCAGAGGTGGCCCATCATGCACAGGGCTAGCAGAAACCATAGGATTGTTCAACCCTCCAAATTGGTTTCACTTTAAACCTCTGTGAGCTGGGTCAGATGTGCAAGAGTTGGGTTTTGTGGTAGGGCACCGTGCCATGGCCATCAGTTTCCTTTGGCTTCAACCAGCATTGACTCGAGAGGTTTATCTGAAAGAGGCAAGCACCATAAATATTCCTTCTGAGAAGATCCTGCTCAGACAGGGAGCATGGAGCAGCCTGATTTGTGTCCTGCTAATACCATCTGGCTGCCAGTGGGTAAGGGACATCCCAATCCTGCCTGTTCCTCAAAGCCCTCTCAGATCCATGTGCCTGGTTTGGCATCCTCCTGCTGTCAGCGATCTCCAAGCCTTCCTGGGGAGCTGTGGGCTTGCACTGGAGCTGCTGAAGGGTGACTTGCCACACGGCTTACAGCAAGAAGCCAGGGTTCCCATGAGCTCCACGTATGCTGGCTGTAATGTATTGCATGTGGCCGTGAGGCAGCACAGAGATAGCAAAGATTGGGCTGACTGAGTGGAGAAGGCAATAACTCAACATGTGTTAAGCACATTGAAACGACTGCTGCATGTTCTGCCCCTGTTTACTGTAACTGGGCTGTTAGATTCTTGCTTTAGGAAGATGTCTATGTCACCAGGAAGGTCAATTTACACCAGACCTTCCTTCCATGCCAACACGCTGCTGTGAAGGGCAAGAGTAGAGTGCTGCACCCTGGGAGAAATCACCCCCTGCACCAGTACAGGTTAGAAGTTGAACTGCTGGGAAGCAGCTCCACAGAGAAGTGCCTCAGGGACACCAAGTTTACCATGAGCCTGCAACATGTCCTCATGGCCAGGAAGGCAAATGGTCTCCTGTGCATTCAGAAGAGTGTGGCCAGAGCATCAAGGGAGGTTCTCTGTCTCCTGTACTCTACCCTAGTGAGACCTCATCTGGAGTAGTGAGTCCAGTTCTGTGCTCCCCAGTTCAAGAGAGACAAGGAGTTGCTGGAGAGAGTCCAGTAGAGGCCAAAAAGATGCTGAAAGGCCTGGAGGATCTCTGTGAGGAGGAAAAGCTGAGCATCCTGGGGCTGTTGAGCCTGCAGAAGAGCAGCCTGAGAGGGGATCTGAGCAATGCTCAGCAAGAGATAATAGGTGGGGATCAAGAAGATGGAGTCAGACTCTTCACTGGTGCCCAGTGACAGGGTAAGGGACAATATGCACAAACTGGTACCCAGGAAGTTCCACTTAAACAAAAGGAGAAACCTCTTTATTGTGAGGGTGCTGGAGCCTTGAAGCAGGCTGCCCAGAGAGCTTGTGGAGTCTCCTTGTCTGGAGAGATTCCAAACCCTTCTGGCCATTGTGATCCTGGGCAAGCTGCTGTAGGTGACCCTGCTTTGGCAGGGGGGTTGAAGTGGATGATCTCCAGAGGTCCCTTCCAACACCAACCATGCTGGGATTCTAGGCTACATGGGGGAGGACAGAACTTAGGAAAAGAGTACACATTTACTCCATGGTCAAGATAATGACCCTAACCCTAAACAGAAGTCAGGTCCTGAGTCAGAGAAGAGCTTTTGCTGGAGCTTTCAGTGAGTGCAGTTCTGGGTCCAGCCCCCTTGTTTGTGCCCCAGCGTCAGTGACCCACAGTTCCTCACCAGCCTCAGCCATCTTCAGAGGAAAAGGACAGGCAGCAGCCACCTTAATCCAATTTCATCGAAGTATGTAATTAGGGCTCTACATCTGGGATCACTTTTTCTCCCCTCCAAACATTAAAAAGCTTTATGAACTAGAGGCAGGAAGGAGGGTTTGATCCAGCTTTGGGTGTTGAAAAATTCCTCTCATCTCAGCTCAGCTGCACAAGGCTCCAGAGGCTCACACTCACCATTCGATGGCCCTGGGGGAAGCCAAAAACTTGTGCAGTCATCCCAGAGCTGTCACATTCAAACCATTCCTTTGCTGTCTGTGCTCAAGATTTCTGTCTCCCCAGTAAACTCTCAGTCAAGGCAGGACAAGGCCAACAGTGAGCAGCTGCTCACCTGAGCAGCCCACCAAGCTGTGGGCAATGCTTTTCCCAGGTGGTGGTGTTCAGAGACATGTGCAGAGACTGTGTTCAGTTCAGACAGTTCAGAGACTGTGTGCAGTTCTGGAGCCCCCAACACAAGAAGGACATGGAACTGCTGGAGCGGGTCCAGAGGAGAGCCACGAAGATGATCAGAGGGCTGCAGCACCTCTGCTATGAGGACAGGCTGAGAGAGTTGGGGCTCTTCAGCCTGGAGAGGAGAAGGCTCTGAGGAGACCTTAGAGTGGCTTTCCAGTATCTGAAGGGAGCCTACAGGAAGGCTGAGGAGGGACTATTTACAAGGTCTAGTAATGTCAGGACGAGGGGGAATGGGTTTAAACTGGAAGAGGGGAGATTCCGACTGGATGTTAGGAGGAAGTTCTTTACAGTGAGGGTGGTGAGACACTGGAACAGGTTGCCCAGGGAGGTTGTGGATGCTTCCTCCCTGGAGGCGTTTAAGGCCAGGCTGGATGAGGCCTTGAGCAGCCTGCTCTAGTGGGAGGTGTCCCTGCCCCTATGGCAGGGGGTTGGAGCTGGATGATCCTTGAGGTCCCTTCCAACCTAAACTATTCTATGATCCCATGTTGCCCGGCAGTGTTTTGTATAGGAAAGGGACATCTTTGCAATCAAGATGTGTCCTTGTTGGCTGTCCACAGATGGCAAGACTCAAAAGAGGCTGGATATTTTCAGAGACAGAAGAATTAGGGGGGTTGGACTTAATAATCTTCAGAGACCCCTTTCAACCTCTATCATTCTGTGATTAATTAATCAAAATAAACTACCTCAGAACATCCAGCACCCTGCTTTAGAGGAGAGGACATTTGGGCCCTGGGGAAAACCATTTCACTGTTCTACCTTGTCTATCCAGACAAGCAGTTAGCTGGTGCTGATGGAGGGAGGAATGTTCTGAGATGGAGAAAAGAGGCAAAGACTGGGGAGTAACATGCCCTGGGTGTAGTGTGGATCAAGAAGTTCTCCTGGCAATATATGTGATCTGTGAGGTTTACCTCTTTCCTCTTGGCCTTTCATGAAACTATCTTTTGCTCTTTTCTGTGGAACAACACTGAACCAACTGTTTCTGTGGCCAGATATCAGCTGAGAGACTGGAAACTCCTCAGGCAAAATATGTGTGGGTGGAGACATCTGACTACATAGTTGGGTATGTGGAAGCAGTAGACATGACTGGTTCCCTCTTAGCATAGCACACCATTTATTGCCAAGAGTAGGAGAGCACTGAGGGAAGGCAGAGGTTGTGATGTGCCTGCTTAGAGGTGTCTTCTCAACAGCACACGGAGTGGTCAGGGTGGCAGAGCGAGGATGGATGCACTCACTGGTGGTTGCTCTTGCTCTGGGACCTGGTGAATTCACTAGATGCTTATGTGGAGGTTACTGTGCCCACTGGCCCACCACTGCTGGCTGATCACTTCACCATTGGCTCCAAATAATCACAGAACCACAGAATGGCTTAGGTTGGAAGGGACCTTAGAGATCATCTACTCCAACTCCCCTGCCATGTGCAAGGAAACATCTCAATTAGACTTGGCAGCTCAAAGCTCCATCCAGTTGGGCCTTCAGCACCCCCAGGGAGGAGGCATCCACAACCTCTCTGTGCAACCCATTCCAGAGTCTCTCCACCCTCGTACTGAAGAAATTCTTCCTAAGATCCAGTCTAACCCTGCTCTGCCTCAGCTTCAAACAATTCCCCTTTATCCCATCTCTAGACACTCTTAGGAAAAGTCCCTCTGAAGCCTTGCTGTAGGATCCCTTAAAGGCTCCTCCCAGAGCCTTCTTTTCTCCAGACTGAACACCCTCAGCTCCTTCAGCCTGTCTTCATAGCAGAGGTGCTCCAGATCTTGCCTCATCCTTGTGGCCCTCCTCTGGACTCACTCCAGCGGCTCTGTGTCCTTGTTATGATGTGGACACCAGAACTGAGTGCAGTATTTGAGGTGGAGCCTCACTAGAAAGCTCTTGGTTTTGAAAGATTAGCAAGAAGGAAAAACAAATCTATCCAAATCCTCCTTAGGCCTTGCTTCAGCAGCTTGATTTGAGCCATCTCAGCCTTTCTGGAGGTAAAAACACACTCCTTGATCTGCAACCCTTGAGCCAAACCCTCAGCTGCTGTGACACTGCTTTTAATGGAGCCGTGCTAATTTCCAGTAGCCTTGTGTCTGACCTTCTTCTGGGGAGCAATTCAACGTGGAGAGAACAAGGATCCCACAGGGGAGTAACCTCAGCCTTGCCTTTAATATAAATCACAGAAGAGCAAAGCTGGTCAGAGAAGGTTGATGGAATTGTGCTTAGTGAGACTATGCCCTTCCATCAGGATAAAAGATACTGCTGCGGTTGTGTGAAGGAGAAACCTGGGGAAGGGAAAGAATTTCAGCAATGACAGTATAAAGAAAAACCAAAAAAAAGGCAAACAAAACCCAAACAGAAGACATTTTAGCAGTTTGGACCAGAAAGAGCCCACTTTCCTTTTTGACACAGAGCTTTGCTGAGCTTCTCTGCCTGTTTCGTGCTGTGGTTTGCATTAGAAAAGAATGAAAAATTGAGAAACACAAACTCGACAGCAAGGAGTTCAATGAATCTTACAGAGAATTTTCCTCTTCTGCTCTTTTATTTTTTCGACCCCCTGTGGAATTTTCTTTCACTGAAAGCTTAACCTTAGATCTGGAGTGGGACCAAACTCCCCGATTTTGAATCGCCTTTTCATGAAGCAAGAATTTTGTCCCCTCCACACTCATCTATTACTCAGAAATCTTGGATTTCGGGTAGGAGAAAAGCGAATGCTGCCTGCTGCTTGCTCACTGCTTTCCAACCTTGTCTATCACTGAAGATGTTCTGCTATGGTAGTCTTTTTTTTTTCTCTTGTTGGTTGAGCCTTCACGACCTCAGCCCCACAAAGGGACTTGTCTGAGCAGCTTGCACTTTGAAAAGTAAATACACTGAAATGGGCCAAGCAAAGGATTACAAAATCAGATTTAGAGATAGACCCTGAAGAAACTTATTTGCAGATGGGCTCAAAGTGTGGATAATAATAGTGACTCACCATCCTGAGCTGCTTTGAGGTCTAGGGATAAAAGGGTTTATGTTAGTAAGAGGTATTATTACATTTTATTGTTCATTTCAAAAGCAAGAAAATTAATAATGAGCAAGAGAAAAAAACTCAACAAAACCAAAAACAACCCAAACACAACCTTCCAGGCAAATTATGGACTTGACCTGATACAAGATGTCAAACGTCAACACTCCTGGCACCTCTATTAAGTAACCTGTATCTAAACCAATCTCCCCCTCCACCAACACATAGAACCACAGAACGGTGAGGGTTGCAAGGCACTTCTGGGGATCACTGAGTCCAAATCCCCAGGCCAAAGCAGGATCACCTAGGGCAGGTCACACAGGAATGCAGCCAAATGAGGCTTGAAAGTCTCCAGAGAAGGAGACTCTACAACCTCTCTGGGCAGCCTGCTCCAGGGCTCACACTCTTGGCATCCTGACTGCCTCTCCAGCCCTCCTTACCTTACTGGCACTCTTTAAACCTCACCAGGGTCCAACAGCTGCAGGCACTTGGAAAGTCAGAGGAATTTTCATACCCGGTTTCCTCTGCTGAAGGTTTTGTTGTGTATGACTTTGATGCTTGTGATGCTGCCAGAGCAAACACCTACACAAAATCTCACAGAATCATGGAGTGGAGGGGTTGGAAGGGTCCTCTGGAGGTCATTGAGTCCAACCCCCCTGACAAAGGTGGATCACTTAAGGCAGGCCACACAGGAACACATCCAGATGGGTCTTCAAAGTCTTTCTCTAAAGAGACTCTACAACCTCTCTAAGCAACCTGCTCCAGGGCTTCAGCACCCTCACAGCAAAGAAGTTTTTCCTCATGTTGAGGTGGAACCTCCTGGGTTCTACTTTGTAGCTGTTGCCTCTTGTCCTACCACAGGACACCACTGAAAAGAGACTAGCACCTTCTTCACATTTTTTCCTACCATGCATCCTCCTTTAACAGGTAACACAAAAAGGAGGAGGAAAAAAAGTAAAGGAAGGATTAGGAAATCAACATCTGGTTGGAATTGATTCCTTCTATTTCCATTTATATTCTGCGAACTCCCATTGGTACCAAACAACTGAACAGCTAAAATCCTTGGTAACACCTTTCCTCTTCTGATTTTGAGTGGTGGATCACACCTAAGATCCAAAGCCTGACCTTGTGGATACACAGCTAGGAGCAACTCCATGTTTATCCCTGTCCCACTCCTCCCATGGACAGGCACACACGTACACACAAAAAAGACTCTTCCTTGCCTGCTCTCCCCCCTCTTCTCCTTTGTTAGGAGATGTTGAACTTGCAACAAATACTTTGCTGTGTAATTAGCCTTGCTTTTTTTGGCCTGCCTGTGTGTGGTAAAATGTCTAGTAATAGCTGGCAAGGCTTCTGCAGGGAATGAGATTCCCATGGTTAGATCTAAAGCCTAAATACTTGGAACAAATTAACACCAGCCAAGAAAGTGAGGTTAATTACTGGAACACTTGGAAGAGGAGGTCTCCCTAAGCCTGGAAAAATGCAATACACTATCTGCATGTATGGTATGTGGCCAAGCAGGATCTCTTCTCCTTTCTCTCTTTCCTTCTTTCTTTCGGCACCCCAGCTACTGACAGACACAGCGAAAGGCTTCCTCCGACCTGTTCTTCCAGCAGGCCAGTGGCACCGATGGGTTTGGAAGCTACTCTGAGCTGAGAAGCAGAGCCGTTGGGGGCTGGCTGTCCTCCTGTCTATGTTTTCTCATTAGTGGTTTTGCCTTGTTGAAAGGCATCTTCATTGGAGGCCCAGGATTCCAGCAACATGCTGCTTTAATCTGGGGTGGGCACCGAGGCTTTGGAAAACACAGCGTACGGCCCGACGGGAGAACAGCTCCCCTTGCTAATGGACTCTTTGGAGAGCAAATCTGTAAATCCTGTAGGCCCCTGCACATCTGCCTTTGCTAACGTTTTAATGGGGAAAATTTGCCTAGGAACCACATTGCTGTTGACCTTTGATGCGCCAGGAATGTCGATGTGCACATGGCTGGGGCGGAGAGGGGAGCTGCCTGTGTGCCAAAAACCCTGTGAAATCCAGTTTACGGAGCCCAAGAGGAGGTGGAAGCTTCCTCCTCCACCTGGAGCCATTTTTTTCCCTGTCAGGGTGACAGAACAGGCTACCCAGGAGGGTTGTGGAGTCTTTCTCTCTGGAGATATTAAAAACCTGCCTGGATGTGTTCCTGCGTGATCTGGTATAAGTGATCCTGCTCTGGCAGGGGAGTTGGACTGGATGAGCTTTGGAGGTCCCTTCCAGCCCCTGACATTCTGTGATTCTGTGATACCTGTGCTTGTTTAGAAGGGCTCCCTCCTGTGTTTGCATCATTCATGGCACAGGTCTCCCGTGATCAGAAGACAAGACATGCTTAGCTGGAGAGGGTTCTGGAGAACAGGTCTAATGAGGAGAGGCTGAGGGAAGTGCGGTTTTTCAGCCTGGAGAAAAGGAGGATGAGAGGAGACCTTCTGGCTTTCTGCAACTCCCCAAAAAGGGTGGGGGTTGGTCTCTTCTGCCTTATAACAAATGATAAGGCAAGAGGAAAGAGCTTCAAGTCACAGCAGACAAGGTTTAGGTTGGATGCAAGGACAGATTTCTTCTCTAAAACAGTTGTCAGCCTGCCCAGGGCAGTGGTGGACTCACCCTCCCTGGAGGGATTTAAAAGCTGTGTAGATGTGGTATAGAATAGAATAGAATCAACCAGGTTGGAAGAGACCTCCAAGATCATCCAGTCCAACCTATCACCCAGCCCTATCCAGTCAACTAGAGGCACAGGGTTTAGAATCATAGAATAGAATCATAGAATGGTTTGGGTTGGAGAGGACCTCGAAGATCATCTACTTCCTACCCTTCACCATAGACAGGGACACCTCCCACTTGAACAGGTCACTCAAGGCTTGGTTTAAGCACCAGATTTGGTGTTTTCCAACCAAAACAATTTTATGGTTTTAGTAGTTCCATTTCCAGTGCAGTTCCTGGCATCTAAAGAGGAGGGGGGTGAGGTTGTTTATCCTGGAGGAGGCTGAGGAGAGACTTTCTCACTCCCTACAACTCTCTGAAAGGAGGTTGGAATGAGGTGGGGTTTGGTCTGTTCTCCCTAGGAACATGCAATGAAAGTGAACAACCTCAAGTTGCCCCAGGGGAGATTTAGGTTAGAGATTAGAAGAAACTTCTTTGCTAAGAGGGTTCTTAAACACTAGAATAGGCTCTCCAGGGAGGTGATTGAATCCTCACCCCGGAGGTGTTTCAAAGAGGCAGAGACATGGTGCTGAGGGACATGGCTTAGCACCAGCCTGGGTAGAATTAGAGAACACTTGGGCTGGATGATCTGAAAGGTCTTTCCCAGCTGAAGCATTTCTGTGATTCTGTGGCAGGGGAGGGCTGCCTCACCCTGTGCACAGGATGGGAAGTGTTCAGGACAGGAACAGCTATTCAAGATTGTGTTTCTTCTTCATTGTTCAGTTTGTGACCTCAAGCCTTCCTGGCTGCTCACTATTGAAACTCTGCTCCGAAAGCGGCGTCGCTTGCCTGTCTCTTGGGCTTTTCTATAGCACTCATGACAATAGTATCAAAGTGCCTCATAAAGATTAATTCATCTATTTTTTGCTACAGCCTCAGGGGGCAACTTGGTATTTTCTTCGTTCACCAAATGTTGAACTAAAAGCATTAGCCCTGTCTATACACTCATGGATGTAGCTTACAGAGCAGCTAAAGCCATGCTGTCATCTGCAGCTCTACAACTGCATCAAGCAGTGCTGCATGGTCTGCTAAGATACATCTGGCTTCAGCACATATATTGCTCACCCCTGACCATGCTTGAAAACCTACACACTGCATC
Source organism: Tricholaema leucomelas (assembly GCA_013400475.1). NCBI lineage: Eukaryota > Metazoa > Chordata > Aves > Piciformes > Lybiidae > Tricholaema lacrymosa > Tricholaema leucomelas. Next base: position 131,629 of record WAAF01012113.1, read on the forward strand.
TCTTTGATATAGGGAGGACACATCTGGAGTACTGGGGCCTGTGCTGGGCTACCCAGTTCAGGAGAGACAAGGAACTACTGGAAAGAATCCAACAGAGCCTGTAGGCTCTGGTGTAGCTCTGTGAGGAGGAAAGGCTGAGAGCCCTGGAGCTGTTAAGCCTGGAGAAGAGCAGCCTGAGAGGGGATCTAAGCAATGCTCAGCAAGAGATAAAGGCTAGGGGCAGGAGGATAGGGCCAGGCTCTTTTCAGTGGTGTCCAGTGACAGAACAAAGGGCAGCAGGCACAAACTGGAACCCAGAAGGTTCCACTTGAACATGGGGAGAAAATTCTTTGTTGTGAGAGTGCTGGAGTCCTGGAGCAAGCTGCCCAGAGAGGCTGTGGAGTCTCCTTGTCTGGAAGGATTCCTAGAGCCCTTGCTCCTGGGCAAGCTGCTGTGGGTGTCCCTGCTTTATCAGGGAGGTTGGACTGTGATATCCGAAAGTCCTTTCCAACATCCACCACTCTGTGATTCTGTAAATCTAGTCTTGAATGTGGCCTTGGGGACTTTGACAGTACAGACACAGCCATGGGTCAGCAATGTGCCTGCAAGATCCGTGGCCAGCATTCACTTTGAATCCCATCACTGAGATGCCTAGGGCTTGGTTTTCCCTCTTGCTTGTCATTAACCTGCACTGACGATGTTCAGAGCAGAGCTACCAGCAACCTCAGCCCCAGTTGTCTCCAAGGGTTCATGTTGTGTCCCCAGAAGATGAAGACCCACAATTAGGAGCCCTCTGTGAAATGTTCACTGCAGGCAGCATGGCTGAGCATCTCCTCACAGCACTGCTCTGCTCAGAAGGTACAGTCCAACTCTTACATTGTTCATCAGGCTTCATCCACCTCCCTATTGACATTGACTGCAAGGTGTCCAGAAGCTCCCTTGTTTGATGGAGCAAAGCAGGAGGCCTGTGGAAAGGAGGACTGCATAGAAAGAATTAATATTGAACATGAAGACTTAATCCAGGTATCTCCTGACTTATGAGTGAGATCAGCTTGAAAACCTCGGTGATGAAGAGGGGCTACAAGAAGGCTGCAGAGGGACTGTTTGCAAAGGCTTGTATGACAGGGTGAGGACAATGGTTTGAAATGAGAGAAGAGCAGATTGAGATTGGATGTTAGGAACTATTTCTGCACCATGAGGGTGGTGGAACAGTGCAACAGGTTGTCCAGGGAGGTGGTTGAGGCTCCATCCCTGAAGATATTCAAGGTGAGACTGGGCAAGGCTCTGAGCAACCTGATCTAGAGGATGATTCCCCTGCTGACTGCAAGTGTGTTGCACTAGATGAGCTTTAGAGATCCTTTCCAACCCACACCTTCTATCATTCTATATTCACTTAGCCCAGGGATGGCTTATTTTCTGTGCTCTATAGTAAGTCAGGGCAGGTCTATAGTAAGACATGGGCATGCCAATGTGGTCATACCATGGACATCTGCAGGTTTTGCCATCTACTTGCTACTGCTGTGCCAAGAGTTAAAACCCCTAGAAGTAACAAATCCTCCCCGTGTGATTTTTCTGAGCCCTCTAACTTGGCCAAGTGTGGGTAGTTTTTCACAGGGACAGACAAGGGCCCATCCCTAACACAAAAGCCACCTCTCCTGCCAAGTGTCCAATTGTGCTTCCAAAGCAAAAGGGTTCTTGGGCTTTCCAAAGAAAAGGTTGTTAAAAGAAAAAATGGAGGGAAAAAAAAAAGGCAAGAAAGCAAACAATGTCTTTTTCCAGGCTTCTTCTCAGAAACACTATCTCATTTTGGCTGGGTTTTCCATAAATAATTTGATGTGAGGCAAACACCCTGTACCTAAACCCTAAGCCCAAGCAGTTGGAGCTATAAACAGGCTAAAGAAGGTCCCTGTAGCACAAAATGTGGCTCAGGCTTACTAGAAGTAAGTCTCCCAGCTCTGCATGTTGCTATATGTGTGTGTGTTTGGACATATCCACTATGGGCTGATCTATCAGGCCGCCTTTGAAAGCCTCTCCAGGAATCCTGCCACAGGAAATAGACCCACACTGACTCCTTACTGTGCCACTTGGAAAAGAATATTGGAAAAGGGACAGGGAGAGGAAGCAAACTGCACTGTGATGGCAACAAATCAGTCAGCACAATCTATATAGCCCAGAGGGGCTGTCATCTTCTGCCAGCCCAACCCCTGAGGCTCTCCAGCTCCTCGGAGTAAGGGGTTGATGGGAATGGAGGACTGAAAGCAAGGAATTCATCTCACCCAACTCTCAGATCTCAGACAGGATTAAAGTGACCTATTCCTGTGCAATCACCATCCAGTTGTTTCTTCTAACACATCAAGAAGGGGCTCTCCAGTCCCCTCAGCCTCTCTCAGTGCCTATATAGCTACATTCAATTTGGAACAGTTTACTCAGTGCAAGCCAGAGACATGGTTTCTGCCTCTGCCCTGGAGGGTGAGAGATCGTTGTCCTCTCCAGAAGCTGCTTTACATGTCAGGGGACTTTCACAGAGAACCATTACGGTTGGAAAACACCTCCAAGACAATCAAGTCCAGCCTTCTACCCAACACCTCCATGACCACCAGACTGTGTCATGAAGTGCCAGATCTGCTCATTTTTTTAACACTTCCAAGCATGGTGACTCCATCACCACCCTGGGCAGCCTTTTCTGATGCCTGACCACTCTTTCAAGAAAGAAACTTTTCTTGATGTCCAACCTAAACCTCCCCTGGCACAGCCTGAGGCCACTTCCTCCTGTTCTGAGTTACTTGGGAGAGGCGGCCAACACCAGCCCCACTGCAACTTCCTTTCGGGTAGCTGTAGAGAGCAATGGGGTCTCCCCTCAGCCTCCTCTTCTTCAGACTAAAACAGTCCCTGCTTTCTCAGCCTCTCTTCATAAGACCTGCTCTCCAAACCTTCACCATGTTGCCCTTAACATCTCTTGCTTCCAGAGGGAGAACACAGGTGGAATTCCTTTACTCTTTCCCAGAGATGTCTTTTCTAACTCCTTTTATTCTGGACTCTCTTCACTACATCTCTTTCCTGCAGTGCAGTACCTAAACCTAAAGAGTCTTTCAGCTGGTCATAAATCAGAAGCCTTATCTGAGCAGCCCATCTGCTCACACTGCTTCAGCATCCCTCAGCTGATGCTGCATGAAGAAACTGCACAATTTCTGTCAAGGAACCTTCATTCAAACAGAGCCAGGAGGGTAATTTGTAGCTAATATAGCCCAGCACTGAGTAAGATAGAAGGTGGGGAGCCAGGCATGACCCAGCAATGTGCTTTCACAGGCCAGACCCAGCTGTGTCTTGGGTTGATCCCCAGCAGTGTGGGCAGCAGGTGAAGGGAGGGGATTTTGCCTCTCCAGTCTGCTGAGCCCCCACCTGCAGTGCTGGGGCCAGCTCTGGAGTCATCTACACAGCAGAGACAAGGTCCTGTTGGAGTGGGGCAATGATGGGAGGGCTGGAAGCCCTCTGCTGTCAGGCCAGACTGAGAGAGTTGGGGTTGTTCTGTCTGCAGAAGAGAAGGCTCCAGGGAGACCTCCTGGTAGCCTTCCAGTGCTTAAATTAGCTGATCAGAAAGCTGGAGACAGATTTTTTATGAGGGCCTCTTGTGACAGGACAAGGGGTGATGGCTTGAACTAAAAGAGGAAGATTTAGACTGGAAAGAAGGAATATTTTACAGTGAGAGTGGTGAGACCCTGTCCCAGATTGCCCAGAGAGTTGGGAGATTCTCCATTCCTAGTCACATTGGGTGAGGCTATGATCAAGCTGAAATTGTTGAAGATGTCCCTGCTCACTGCAGGAACTAGATGGCCTCTAAGGTCCTTTACAATCTAAAGCATTCTATGACTGTCTGACAAGATCCAGATTAAGATGAGACCTCAGGTCTACGAGCCTTGCAAAAGGCTTCTCTAGGACTCTGACCACAAGAGAAGTGCAATTACTTTGCATTTATGAGGAGAGGCTGAGGGAGCTGGAGGTGTGCAGCCTGCAGAAGAGGAGGCTCAAGGCAGATCTCATTGCTGTCTACAACTACCTGAAGGGAGGTTGTAGCCAGGTGGGGTTGGTCTCTTCTGCCAGGCAACCAGCAATAGAACAAGGGGACACAGCCTCAAGTTGTGCCAGGGGAAGTCTAGGCTGGATGTTAGGAGGAAGTTGTTGGCAGAGAGAGTGATTGGCATTGGAATGGGCTGCCCGGGCAGGTGGTGGAGTCACCATCCCTGGAGGTGTTCAGGAAAAGCCTGGATGAGGCACTTAGTGCCATGGTCTAGTTGACTGGATAGGGCTGGGTGCTAGGTTGGCCTGGATGATCTTGGAGGTCTCTTCCAACCTGGGTGATTCTATGATTCTATGAAAACACTCCTTTTGCTACATTACAAAACCCATTTAGTGTCATTTTTTTTTTGCCTCCTGTGGAACTGCATCATGTTCTTGACTCACCATCTTCAGGGGTTTTAACCAGTCTTGTGCTGTCTTCAGCATGGTCATACAGTGTGGTTCACATGGAGGGATCTCTGAAAGCTTTATTGAAGTCAAGGTATGCTACAGACAAAGGTTTTATCTGTACCCACCAGTCCAGTTACCATACAGAAATCACCCAATAGAAACCAGCACCTTTGCAGTATCATCTCCATTGTCTTAGGGTTATCCCAGAATCCCAGCATGGTAAGGGTTGGAAGGGACCTCTGGGGAGGTCATCCAGACCAATTTCCCTGCTAAAGCAGGGGCACCCACAGCAGCTTGCCCAGAAGCACAATGCCCAGCTGGGTTTGGAATCCCTCCAGACAAGAAGACTCCACAACCTCTCTGGGCAGCTTGCTCCAGGGCTGCAGCACTCTCACAACAAAGAATTTTCCCCCCAAGTTCAGGTGGAACCTCCTGGGTTCCAGTTTGTGCCTGCTGCCCTTTGTTCTGTCACTGGACACTACTGAAAAGAGCCTGGCCCCATCCTCTTGCCCCTCACTCTTTATCTCTTGCTGAGCATTGCTCAGATCCCCTCTCAGGCTGCTCTTCTCCAGGCTCAACAGCTCCAGGGCTCTCAGCCTTTACTCCTCACAGAGCTACACCAGAATCTTTGTAGGCTCTGTTGGATTCTTTCCAGTAGTTCCTTGTCTCTCCTGAACTGGGTAGCCCAGCACAGGCCCCAGTACTCCAGATGTGTCCTCCCTATATCAAAGAGATGCAGTGTGATAGATTTCCCAGACCCCTCAGCTCTGTGAAGCTCCACCTGAAGGTCTTGACAACAGTTGTTGGACTGAACTTGTGTTTTCTTGTATAAAAGCACAAAAGTCTGTTTGAGTCCCCTCTGGGTGAGATGGGAAATGCCCACTCATTGCATTCCCAGGGACACTACGCTGACCTGGGCCTTGGTGCTCTTTGGAATCTGTTGCCCAGATGTTCTTCCTTTGTCAGATCTGGCAAACTGAAAAAAACTTGGCCTCTGGTATGCCTGGGATGAACCTTCTTTAGATAACTTTCCTTGGAACTTCCACATCCCTCCCAAGAGCCTACACACATCTTTTGTTAGTAAGAGCATTGCCTCATGGGGAACAATAATGCACCAGTACCAATTTGCTTCTCATCTAAGGCCCCAGACATGGCTTTTCAAAGTCACTATAGCTAAGCCCCACTACCCCTCCAGCAGGCTGGGTGGTTGATGAGGAGCTCAAGGTGCAGAAAGGTGAAGTCACTTGCCCACAGCCACACCCTGTGCTGAGTCCAAGGAGCCCAGCTCCTGACCTGCAGTGTTAACCACTAGACTGTGATCTGCACAGTATCAAAAATGGTAGGAAGGATCATGAGGTAGCTGTGTAGGGAATTAATTCCTCATGGGAATATGGGAGGGGAAGAGGAGCAAAGTTCTAGTCAGCAGGAGCTTTGAGATGATAGCTGGCTAGCAGAGTGTGGCTGCTGTTCCTACATCCACCCTGGATCATCTTGAAGATGAACAGAAGGGTAAGGGACCCATTGGAGAGAGTACAATGGAGGCTACAGAGATGCTGAGGAGCTTGGAGCCTGGAGTATCTCTATGAGGAGGAAAGGCTGAGAGTCTTGGGGCTGTTGAGCCTGGAGAAGAGCAGCCTGAGAGGGGATCTGAGCAATACTCAGCAAGAGCTAAAGGGTGGGGGGTGAAAGGATGGGGCCAGGCTCCTTTCAGTGGTGCCCAGTGACAGCACAAGGGGCAATGTGCACAAACTGGAACCCAGGAGGTTCTCACTGAATATGAGGAAAAACTTTTTGTTGTGAGGGTGCTGGATCCCTGGAGCAGGCTGCCCAGAGAGGTTGTGGAGTCTCCTTGTCTGGAGAGATTCCAAACCCAGCTGGGCATTGTGACTCTGGGCAACCTGCAGTGGATGCCCCTGCTTTAGCAGTGGGGTTGGACTGGATGATCTCCAGAGCTCCCTTTTAAACCCCAGCATGCTGGGACTCTGAGTGTCTGTGAGGTTCTCCCCTCTCTTTGCGAGTTTCCCTGTCTTCCCACAACCCTTCCAGATGCTTGTTTCCCTTTTTGAGAAGGGAAATTTCTTTTTTGCCCAATTACTTCTTGAGGAAAGAGCCTCAAACTGCCTATGGCTCTCCAACTGCTTAGGGCAATGTCTGCAAACATCAGAGTCCCCAGGAACCCAAGCTCTTAACCATGTTGTATTTCAATCCCAGCACAAGTCCCCACTGACTTCCCTGTGTAGAACAAAACTCTAGAGAGCCTTGTGCCTTCATCAGGGAGTTTGCATTAGAAATCCATTTCTCTTCAGATCTTTAGTCCAAAGATATCCAGCCAATGTCACCAGCTTTTCCACCCAGCAGAAATCTCAGGGGGCTTCTCAGAAGCTACAGATCACTGTGTGTTTCCAAGCTGCTGGAATTTCATGGGGAGAAACCTGTGTTATCCATCAGCAGAAGGACAGATTTTACAGCCTTCTCAAGAGCCAAAGGGAAGAAGAGAGAGACACTGTTGGGCTGGGGAGAAACTGAGCTGGCTGGGATGGAAACAAGAGCAATCCAATGGAATAGAGACAGAGACACAAACCAGTATGGAACCCAATCCCACCACTGGCACCATTGGTGCTGGGAGCAGGCACTAGGGGATTCCCAGGCTGGACTCAGTGACAGGTGGCAACTGAATTCTGTGTTCTGGATTCTGTAGTTTGATTTAGGAAAGTATGAGTAGAAATTGAAGGCAGAAGGGACAGAATCCTCCAGGGACACCAGGTATTGAAAAAGAGCCCTGACCCTGGTGATCCCTCAGCTTTCTCCTAAAGATGCCATCCATGGCTGCAATCCCTTGTTGGCCAGTTGAGGATCACCTGTCCTGTCTTTTTCACTCCACAAGTTCCACCTCTGACTTCCCGCAAACTATGTATGGCCACAAGCTGCCTGTAGCCTAATGTAGAGATGTGAAAGATCATAAAATCATAGAATGGCCTTGTTTGGAAAAGACCTCAGAGATCTTCAAGTCCAGCTGTCAACCAAAGGCCATCATGGCCATCAAACCATGTCCCAAACTGCCATGGCCACAGGTTTCTTGAACACCTCCAGGGATGGTGACTCCACCCCCTCCCTGGGCAGCCTGTTCCAATCCATGACCACTCTTGCAGTAAAGAAATTGTTCCTAATCTCCAACCTAACCCTTCTCTGGTACATTTTCAGGTTATTTCCTCTCCTTCTACCACCTGATACTAGGGAGAAGAGACCAACCCCCACCTCACCCAGCGTCCTGTCTGGGAGTCATAGAAACCAGTTAAGTCTCCCCTCAGTCTCCTATTCTCCTGGCTAATCAACCCCCATTCCCTCAGCTTCTCCTCACAAATCTTCTGATGTAGACCCTTCCCCAGCTTCATCGCCCTTCCCTGGACCTGCCCCAGCACTTCAACGTCCTTCTGAGAATGAGAGGCCCAAAACCAAACCCAATCTGAAATCCTGCTGCCTGCTGGGTTAAATGGAGCCTTCGATAGCAGGAAAATGAAGTTGGGGCACCTGGTATTCATCAGTCCTCTTACCCATTCATGACTGCCCATTAGAAACCTGTAGGCATGATCCCTGCCTTTGGATTGTTGGGAAAATTAGCTGTTAACCACCAGGAAATGACCCCTTTTCCCCAGCACAGTCACTCAGACCCATTACAGGCCCTAAGTCTCCTTCTTATTGAACACATTTCCAAGAGGTTCACTATAATCCCTTTAAAATTAGCTTTGGGTTCTCTCTCTCTCTCTTTTTTTTTTAAGCCACTCTGTTACTCAAAGGGGATTGTTTGATCTGGGCACTGAGAGAACAAGAAGCTGGTATCAGGGTTGGTGAGATGGCATCATGCATGATTATGGGAGGGTCAGGTGGAAATCTGGGCACAAACTAGAACACAGAAGATTCTCATCTGAACGGGAAGATGCTGAGGCATTGGGACAGGCTGCCCAAAGAGGTTGTGGAGTCTCCTCTGCAGAGATTCCAAACCCGCCTGGACATTGTGATCCTGGGCAAGCTGCTGTTGACCCTGCTTTAGGAAGGTGGTGGGAGTAGATGATCTCCAGAGGTCACTTCCAACCTCCACCACACTGTGAAATTTGGGCTGCAAATTGTTCATCAGAAGTGGCTGATGTGCAAAGAGCACTTCTCACAGGTGAGATGGCATTGCTGGTGGCAGTAGGGAAGAGACAGTCCCATAACACCAGCCACAGCAGACCTCTGATGCCTTTTCAGTCCCAAGAGAGCCCTGTGCAAAAATCACAGGCACCACTTGCCGTGGGGAATCCGGAGACTGCAACCACGTGTTCCTATTATGGGTTATACATCCTAAGGATGGGTGCTTGTCTTCAGTCTTCCAAAAAACCCATCCATGGATTGGTCTTGCTACTTTCAACTAGCTGAAGGAAGGTTGCAGCCATGTGGGGGTTGGTCTCTTCTCCCAGGCAACCAGCAACAGAACAAGGGGACACAGTCTCAAGTTGTGCCGGGGGAGGTCTAGTCTGGATGTTAGGAGGAAGTTGTTGGCAGAGAGAGTGATTGGCATTGGAATGGGCTGCCCAAGGAGGTGGTGGAGTCACCATCCCTGGAGGTGTTCAAGCAAAGCCTGGATGAGGCACTTGGTGCCATGGTCTAGTTGACTGGGTAGGACTGGGTGCTAGGTTGGACTGGATGATCTTGGAGATCTCTTCCAAGCTGGTTGATTCTATGATTCTATGGTGGGTAGAGCAGATTTAGTGATTTCAGGAGGCTGAGCTCTGAGCAGAGGCCAGGATTGCCAGAGAAGGACAGACAGCAAACACTGGATAGATGCTTTGGGAGGGTCAGGAGATGTGGATGTGGTCCAGGACACACACAGACACAGAGTTCCAGTCTTCACATTTGTTCATCACCCAGGAGAAGAATATGATTCCCATGAGACTCTAGCAGAGGCACTGCTGACATTTTGAAGGGGATACAAGAAGAATCCCAAATTGGAAAGGATCTGTTGAGAGCAGAATCTGTGTCTGCCACCATCCTTTACCTAGTCACTGCCCTTCTGAAACTCATTACTCCAGAAAAAATCAGCCCAACAGTAGACCAGCAGAAGGCAGGAAAAAAGGAAAAGCTTGATTTCCAGCTATAATTAGAGGATGCTGAAGGCAACATTTCAAGACTCAACTGTATCAAACCCTGGAAAGCCTCTTGGGAGAAGCAGTGGAAAGAATATTGCTTCAATCACAGTGACCAGGCATGGAGAAATGCACACCATGAAGAAGCTGCACAGCTGCTTATCAAAAGGCAAGAAGCTGCTTCTCACACCAGTGAAAGCAGGCAACCTGCAGCAGGTTACTGGGAGCACCTGGGAGTGCTGGTGGACAAGTTCCTCATGAGCCAGCAATGTGCTGTCCTGGCCAAGAAAGTCAATGGTCTCCTGGAGTGGATTAAGAAGAGTGCAGCCAGCAGGTCAAAGAAGGTTTTCTTGCCCCTCTTCCCTACTGAGGCCACAGATGGGTACAGTTCTGAGCTGGGCAGACAGGGAATTGGAGAGAGAATAGAGGAGGCTATGAAGATGCTGAAGGGCCTGGAGCATCTCTGTGAGGAGGAAAGGCTTAGAGCCCTGGGGCTGCTGAGCCTGGAGAAGAGCAGCCTGAGAGGGAATCTGAGCAATGCTCAGCAAGAGATAAGGGGAGGAGGGCAAGAAGATGGTGCCAGGCTCCTTTCAGTGGTGCTCAGTGACAGGCCAAGGGACAATGGGCACGAACTGGAAACCAGGAGGTTCCATCTGAACATGAGTAAAAGCTTTGTTCTTGTGAGGAAGAAGAGTGTAACCAGAAGGTTGAGGGAGGTTCTTCTCCCCCTGTACTCTGAAGTTTCCAAGCTCACCTGTCCGTTGTGATCCTGGGCAAGCTTCTGTGTGTGCCCTTGCTTTAGCAATGGGATTGAACTGAATGATCTCCAGAGGTCACTTCCAACCCTGACCTTGCTGGGATTCTGGGATTCTGTGAAACCCATTTTACACACAAAGGCAGGCCTCAGTTTTGACTCAAGTGCTGCAGCATTTTAGTGGCCATGGTAGTCTTAGGTTGAACATTGGAAGATCTTTGAGGTCTCTTCCAACCATAACAACTCTATGGTTCTAAGAGGAGATCAGGGCTCACCTTGGTGTTCAGGAAGAGCTTTGACTGATGCTGGCGTGAAGCTTGGCTGCCATCATGCTGGCTGCTCAGCCCACGCTCTCCCCCAAACTGCCTGACACAATTCTGGCCTCCCACCTTCAGCTGTTCTTCTTGTTTTGGTTTGGTTTTATTCCCAAGTAAATTTAATCAGGAGTTTGCTCTCATCCCTAACTCACTTCATGTGAACTTAATTTCCAGCCTGGATAGTTATTTTTAAAGAGGGAGTTTTTCTCTTTTAGATGCAGTAGAACTTGAGGCTGAAGGAAGGAGGAGGGAAAATTCAATTACCTTCCCTTCCAATGTTTCCACGTTTCACTTTAGGCCTCTTCAGCCATTGAAGAAGTTGTTTAGATTCAGACTATACCTTGCCTGGCAGATCATGTAACCAGATTTGGGGATTTTTTTGGACCTTATCCAGTTAGGAAGGATGGATTCTGCTCTCCACCAGCCCTGAGACATTCTCAAAGGAGCCCTCCACAGCAGGGGCAGCTGCGTGGCATTGCCATGGCTAACATCCATGGGAAGGTGCCACAGCCTGAGGTTGTTGGTAGCTAAAGAAACACAGAAACAAGGAGAGGTAGACTCAGGTTTGGTAGCTTAAAAACTGGAAAAGACTGTGGAAAAAGAATGGATCTTATGGAAAATCAGCTTTTCTGCCTGAGTCTCCAGGTCAAGGTTGCACTTTAAGGAGTGTAGGATGGAAGGTTTTGATGTTTTTAGTACCAGAAAGCACAGTGAAGAGACAAGGTGCACCTGCCCTTGGAGATTCTTCCCAAGAAGACATCTACTTCCTGGGCTTGCCCATACTGCTTGCTCCTTGCCTTCCTCTCCATGTCTGGAGATCTTAGTTAGAGATCTCTGACCTGACCTGGGTTTAGGTGCAATTTGCAAACTGATCCCAAACATTTCATTACTCCTGTGGCAGAGAGCTATGAGCCAGCAGAGATTTGGAAGGAAGGCTGTGGACAACACTACTTGTCTTAGCATGATGTGATATGACAGCAATGAAGCCTTCCCAACCCTCTCTATAGTAGCAGAGATCTTTCCAACCCTCCCTACAGTAGCAGAGGTCTTCCCAATCCTCCCTACACTAGTAGAGATCTTCCCAATCCTCTCTATGCTGTTAGAGGTCTTCCCAACTCTCTACATCAGCAGAAGTCTTCCCAACCCTCTACATTAGCAGAAGTCTTCCCAACCCTTTCTACATTAGCAGAAGTCTTCCCAACCCTCTCTACACTAGTAGAGATCTTTCCAGTCCCCTCTACATTAGCAGAGGTCTTCCCAAGCCTCTTTATAGCTTCTTTTCCTCTTCACCCTATCTCCCTGCCTCTGCTCAGTCTTTCCCTTGTTGACCCATTCCTTGGACATGCCACCCCATAACCATCCTAGTTATGGCTATTGAAACTGCTCCCATGAGCTCATAATGATGTCCATCAACCACCATTTTTCATTCTTCTACCTCTCACTGCTTGGTGACTCCATCAGTCATAGAAAACTTTAGGTGGGAAAGCTCATCTAGTCCAACCCCCCTGCAGTCAGCAAGGACATCCACCACTAGATCAGGTTGCCCAGAGTCCTGTCAAACCTCACCTTGAATATCTCTAGGGATGGGGCCTCCACCACCTTCCTGGGCAAACTGTTGCAGTGCTCCACCACCCTCATGGTGCAGAACTTGTTCCTAACATCCAGTTTAAATCTGCTCTTCTCTCATTTCAAACCATTGCCCTTGTCCTGTCCCTGCAGGCCTTTGCAAACAGTTCCTCTGCAGCATTCTTGCAGCCCCCTTCAGGTCCTGGCAGACTGCTATTAGGTCTCCCTGGAGCCTTCTCTTCTCCAGGCTGAACACCACCAGCTTCCTCAGCCTGTCATTGTAGCAAAGTTACTCCAGCTCCTAATCATCTTCATGACCCTCCTCCAGACCCACTCCATCATGTCCATGTCCTTCTTGTCTTGAAGGCTCCAGAACTGGACGCAATACTCCAGGTGAGGTCTCACCAGAGCAAAGCAAAGTGGCAGAATCACCTCTCTTGATCTGCTGCCCATCTCTCCTGCACTCCAAACATGGCTTTAATGTCCTCTTTTGCCTCACCAAAGCCAAAGAGGGGGCCAAAGATGAGCAGGAGAGGAATGAGAGCAGGGTGGCACCAAGTTTTACCTCCCCTTCAAGCGTAAAACTTTCCTTTGCGTGCTCTGTTTCTTATTCACACAGCCATAAAATTAGCCACATCCAGGTGAGAACATCCCTCCAGTCAACCAGGCGGTGTTTATGAACTGGCAAAGGCCTTCTCCTCCTCCTCCTCCTCACTGCAGGGGTGAGACAGGAATGTTAACAAGTCACTCTTGTTAGTGTGGTTTTCTCTCTTCAGGTTGGATGATCAGACCTCTCTTAAACACCGTAGGAGAGGGGAAGAAGGTAGCAATTTAGGGACATTATATATATGTGTATATATATATATATATATATATGCTTCTGAAGCTTTGCAGTCAGCAAATTGCCTAGAAGGTGTTTGATTTTTCCCACCCACCAGCCCTCTGTGGTGTCCCACCACGGAGCCTCTCCCCAGGGGCATCTCCATCTTTGTGGTCTTGCTCAAGCCCAAGGCGTTTCTGGTAGCGCTGGGTCACAGCCCAGCTTGCTCTACATCATAAATGTGAAAGATGTTTCCTTTAGAAATGTGCAAAATCAAGGGGACAATGAAGAAAAAAAAACATGAAAAGGGGGAGAAACACAAACTCAGCCCAGCAAGGGAACATAAAAGCTGCTTAATGGAGTGGGTAATGAAGCAGAGAGGAAACAGATTTCCAATTGATTTGCCCTGACATTTCACCTATTAAATTAGAAACTTCTCGTGGAAGAGTCTCAATTTTTATTTTTCTTTCTTCTATTGTAATTTTTTTTCCCTTTTGCAGTTAATTTGAGCCCTTTAACGAATACTAAAAGCAGAGTTGTCCCCTGCCAGCCCAGCTGGCCTGATATGCAAATGTCAAAAAGGACTGAGCAGGTTGCCTGCGGAGGTTGCAGATGCTTCCTCCCTGGAGGTATTTAAGGCCAGGTTGAATGAGGCCTTGAGCAACCTGCTCTAGTGGAGGATGTCCCTGCCTATGGCAGGGGGTTGGAGGTGGATGATCCTTGAGGTCCCTTCCAACCTAGGCCATTCTATGATTCTATGACTTGAGGATGAAGACACACACACACACCCCCCAGGCCACTCTGGAGGCAGTTCAGAAGAGATGCTGAGGGAAAAGTGGGTCAGAAAAAAACAGATCTTACACATCACACGAGAAGGTGGCACCTCAGGTTTGATGGCAGAGTTGGGAAGAGAGTAACCTCATGAACTTAAGCACTGAGATGGACTGCCCAGGGAGGTGGTGGAATCACCATCCCTGGAGGTTTTTAAGACAAGATTGGATGTGGCACTTGGTAGCAAGGTTTAGCTGATGTCATGGTGTTAGGCTATAGGCCAGACTTGATGATCTCAGAGGTCTTTTCCAGACTCAATGATTCTGTGATTCTGTGATTCTGTGAAGTTCAACAAGAGTAGATGTAGGGTCCTGCACCTGGGGACAAATCACCACCTGCACCAGTACAGGTGAGGGGTTGGCCTGCTGTTGCTGGGGGACATCAGCAATGTGCCCTTAGGACCGAGAAGTCCAATGGTCTCCTGGGCTGCATTAATAAGAGCGTTGAGGGGCCTGGAGCATTTCTGTGAGAAGGAAAAGCTGAAAGCCTTGGGGCTGTTGGTCCTGCAGAAGAGCAGCCTGAGAGGGGATCTGAGCAACACTCAGCAAGAGCTAAAGGACTTGTGAGGGGCAGAGGATGGGGCCAGGCTCTTTTCAATGGTGCCCAGTGACAGGGCAAGAGGCAGCAGACACTGACTGGAACTGAAGACGTTCCACCTGAACTTGAGGAGAAACTTCATGGGTGTGAGAGTGCTGGAGCCTTGGAGCAGGCTGCCCAGAGAGGTTGTGGAGCCTCCTTGTCTGGAGGGATCCCAACCTCCCCCCCAGCCATTGTGACCCTGGGCAAGCTGCTGTGGGTGCTCCTGCTTTAGCAAGGGAGTTGGGTTCGATGCTCTCCAAGGTCCCTTCCAACCCTCATCACGCTGGGATCCTGTTATTCTTCCACAGCTTTGGGCAAGCTGCTCAGACTCCTGACTACTTGCTCTCACCCTCTGCACAACATCTTCCTGCTCCAAAAGCCATCCACTGCTCCTCTGATTTGCCATGAACAAGTCACTCATCTCAGTACTTACGACTAAATAACTTCAGAGCACTGGAAAATAGGCAAACTGTGTGGAAAAATAAAGCAAGGAATCATTCCGGAAAGCTCCTTATGTCACCAGGCAGCACAAGCCTTCCTCAAGGACATGTTTCAGCACTTCTGGAAATGATCACAGCAGTGATGGGGGGGCTGGAAGGACAGGCTGAGAGAGTTGGGGTTGTTCAGCCTGGAGAAGAGAAGGCTTCAGGGAGACCTCCTGGTGGCCTTTCGATGCTTAAAGGAGCTGATCAGAAAGCTGAGGACAGACTCCTTAGCAGGGCCTGTTGGGACAGGACAGGGAGTGATGGTTTGAACCAAAAGAGAAAGATCCAACTTGGAGAGAAGGGAGAAATTTGTAATACTGAGGGTGGTGAAACCCTGGCCAAGGTTTCCCAGAGAGATTGTTCAAGTTCCATCCCTAGAACCATTCAAATCAGATTATTTGGTGCTCTGTGCAACCTGCTGTAGTTGCAGATGTCCCTGCTGACTGCGGAGATGTCTGACTCCATGACTCCATGATTCTATGGTTCTGGAGCCCTTAGTGACCCAGCAGTGCAGAGCACAGTGCCCATCCCCTCACTCCTCCGCACCACATTACACCATAATGAAAGTGGACAGTGGTGCTGATCACAGACCAGACCCCAGGAGCATCACTAAGTGGGTATGATGAAGACACTGATGACCCCAGGGTCTCTCACTGCAAGGTGAGACCATGGGTTTCACCAACAGACCCCACATGCACCAGCATGACCATCATATCATGCATTGATAGAATGGTTTGGGTTGGAAGGGACCCAAAACTCATCTAGTTCAAACCCCTCTGCTATGGGCAGAGACACCTCCCACTAGACCAGGTTGCTCAAGGTCTTTTTCAATGTTGTGCCTCAGGCTGATGAGAGATGGCCAGCCCCATGCTGACACAGGATAGGAGCTGAAGCTCTCAGCTCTGTGACCAGGCCACAACTTTGTTTGTTTTCACATAACTCTTTGAACTTAGAAGGCTGAGGGAAGGAGCCATGGTTTTGCTTTGACTATGAGGGTGTTTCTCTTCCGGGCCTCCATCCCAGAGATTCCAGCGATGAGGACAGAGTGAGGGAAGATTAAATCAATGCCTCAGGCAATTTACAGCTGGGGCCTGGAAGAGAAGCTTGTCCTCTGGAGAGAAGAAAGAAAAATGCTACTAATGCAAATCAGAATCTGCATATGCAGACAGAAACACTGGCTTGGGCATTTCTGTGCCCTTATGTCCCTGTCCCTTTACTCCTGGGTTTCTCCATTTGAAGTTCCAGGCAAACAGAGGCAAGTGAAGAGTTTTCCACCCACACGCACCCCTCTAGCTATAATGAGGGAGCAGCACCACCCTAATTAGAGATTGAGGTTCACAGTCTCTCTAAGTGCTTCCAAAATCCACGTGTTTACTCAGGCTCCATGGAAAATTGCTTGCCTTGAGGGCTTCTGGGGCAGAGCTGCAGTGGAGTCTCCTCTGCCTTGGAATAAACAGATACCATCCTCCTAGAAGATACAGCAGCACCTTTGTAACCTTCTCGGGGAGGTTCCTGCACAGCCACAGCTGATGTGCTTTCAAACTGAGAGAGGAGAGGTTTACACCGGATAGAAGGAAGAAATCCTTCACTGTGAGGGTGGTGAGACACTGGAACAATTTGCCCAGAGAGGTGGTAGATGCCCCATCCTTGGAACCATTCCCAGTCAGGTTGTTTGGGGCTCTCAGGAGCCTGCTTTGCTTAAAGATATTCGAACTAGATGATCTCTCAGGTCCCTCCCAACCCAACCTATTCTATAACTCCAGCTCTCCCCTTTGGTCCTGGTTGGGTCTCACTCATTTAGGACCCAGGTGGTGCTAGATCCTCTCCACTACACTTGGTGGTGTTTTGGGTTGTGTTTTTTTTTTGGGGGGGGGAGGTTTGTTGGTTTGGTTGTTTTGTTTTTCTTTCTAAAAGCTGTGTTTTAAAAGCTTTTAGAAGTAGAAATTGAAACACCAGAGAAGCTCAACATGAGTCACCAGTATGCATCTGTAGCCCAGAAGGCCACAAGAAAGTCTTCTCAGAGCCTTCTCCAGACTGAACAGCCCAAACTCTCAGTCTGTCTCCATAGGAGAGCAGCTGCAACCCTCTGATCACCCTCCAGCATGTCCAGATCTTTCCTGTAATAGTGGCATCCTGGCCTGTATCAGGAACAGTGTGGCCAGTAGGACGAGGGAGGTTATTCTTCCCCTGTACTCAGCACTGGTCAGGCCACACCTTGAGTACTGTGTCCAGTTCTGGGCTCCTCAATTCAAGAGAGATGTTGAGGTGCTGGAATGTGTCAAGAGAAAGGCAACAAAGTTGATGAAAGGCCTGGAACACAGCTCTGTGAGGAGAGGCTGAGGGAGCTGGGGTTGCTTAGCCTGGAAAACAGGAGGGTCAGGGGGGTCCTCATTGCTGTCTACAACTACCTGAAGGGAGGCTGTAGCCAGGTTGGAGTTGGTCTCTTCGTCCCGGCAACCAGCAACAGAACAAGGGGACACAGTCTCAAGTTGTGCCAGGGGAAGTATAGGCTGGATGTTAGGAGGAAGTTGTTGCCAGAGAGAGTAATTGGCATTGGAATGGGCTGCCCAGGGAGGTGGTGGAGTCACCATCCCTGGAGGTGTTGAAGCAAAGCCTGGATGAGGCACTTAGTGCCATGGTCTGGTTGACTGGATAGGGCTGGGTGATAGGTTGGGCTGGATGATCTTGGAGGTCTCTTCCAACCTGGTTAATTCTATGATTCCAGAACTGGGCTCAGTGCTCCAGGTGGGGTCTCACCAGAGTGGAGGGGGCAGAATCACCTCCCTCGCCCTGCTGCCCATGCTTCTCTTGATGCAGCTCAGGATACCGTTGGCTCTCTGGGATGAAATGAAGACATCTGACCCAGATGCCTTTAAAATGAAGGCATCTGACCCAGGGCTTCACTTTCAAAGCAATACTTCTGATTCCATAGCTAGAACTTCAAAATCTGCTGAAACATGAATGCTGAGACAGATTTTTATGTGATTAGTGTCCAGAGGAGAATCATAAAGCAGATATTTGTTATTTTAGAGTAACATAAGAGTGCCTTGTGCCCTCTACCCCTTCCTGGACAAGAAGGGAAGTGTGAGTGTCACATTGAAAACAAA
Source organism: Tricholaema leucomelas (assembly GCA_013400475.1). NCBI lineage: Eukaryota > Metazoa > Chordata > Aves > Piciformes > Lybiidae > Tricholaema lacrymosa > Tricholaema leucomelas. The sequence continues at coordinate 149,651 of WAAF01012113.1, forward strand.
ACCCCCAGATTGTCTAGCTGCAAGAACTCAACCAGGCAACATGAGGGAAAGGTTCACAGAGGGCAGGTCAACCACAAAACACTACAGTTGGAGGGGATGGGGAGGAATCAGACATCAGGCCAAATCTAGCATGTGACCCTTCTTGGAGTGTAATAAACTTCAAATGATATTTTAGGGTGTGCAGAAAGCATGAGTGGAATGCAGACAGGGATAAACATCAGGAATATGTTTAACCTGAAGCAGAGAGGTCTGGCAGGCTCACCTTGTTTTCACTAAAGACAAAATCCTCACAGAAACACACTGATGGTGCCACCACGCAGCTGCCTGTGGACTCCCACACCCCAAGAAGGCTCAGGGCTTGCTTTGAGATAGTTTTCCTCTTCCTCTTTGTCCTGTGGCTCGCTGAGGCTGAAGATGAAGTGAATTTAGCTGACAGCAGGCATATGCTGCACCTCTCACAGCACTGCTGCAACCAAGGCAATTTGTGCTCACTGTCCCTTGTGCTGTCACTGGGCAGCACTGAAAAAAGTCTGGCCCAATCCTCTTGCCCCATACCCTTTAGCTCTTGCTAAGCACTGAGCAGACCCCCTCTCAGGCTACTCTTCTCCAGGCTCAACAGTCCCAGGGCTCTCAGTCTTTCATCATCAGGCACTGCTCTAGTCCCTTCATCATCTTTGTAGCCCTCCCCATTGGACTGTCTCAAGCAGATCCCTGTGCCTTTTGAACCGGGGAGCCCAGAACTGGACCCAATACTCCAAATGTGGCCTCACTATGGCAGAATAGAGGAGGACAACGTCCCTTGGCCACACTCATCTGGATGTACCCCAGGATCCCATTGGCCTTCTTAGCCACAAGGCACATTGCTGGCTCATGGTGAACATGTTGTCCACCAGCACTTCCAGGTGCTTCTCTGCAGAGCTGCTTTCCAGTAGGTCAGCTTCTGGCCTGTACTTGTGCAGGGGATGATTCCTCTCCATGCACCCTGCTCTTGCCCTAGCTGAACTTCATGAGGTTCCCTCTGCCCAACACTCCAGCCTGTCCAGATCTCACTGAATGACAGCACAACCTGGTAGATCATCACCCACTCCTTCCAGTTTGATACCATCAGCAAACATGCTGAGGGTCCATTCTGACCCTTCAACCAGGTCACTGACAAAGATGTTGAGCAAGACAGGACCCACTCCTGAACACTGGAGAACACTGTGAGCTACAGGCCTCCAACTAGACTCTGTGCTTTTGTGTTTTAATTAATGTCATGGCATTAGAGTGGAGTAATGAATTAAAATCAAATAGAAAGGTTTGACTTAGTTTTAATTAATGTCATGGCATTAGAGTGGAGTAATGAATTAAAATCAAATAGAAAGGTTTGACTTAGTTTTAATTAATGTCATGGCATTAGAGTGGAGTAATGAATTAAAATCAAATAGAAAGGTTTGACTTAATCTACTGATGGAAAAGGGATACTGGAAAGTAGAATGGAAGGAAGGGAAATTCCTTGTTGCTCTTTATGATGCTCGAGTCACAATCATTGTGCTTTCACTAGTGTTGGTACTCTTGTGCCATATCCACTTCTCAGGTGGATGGTTGAGGTGAGAGACGATTCAGGAGCACTGCAGCTCTCCTTGAAGCAGCTGGGCTGAGTGTTTTGAGACACTGGAAATTAACAGGGAAGGAGGGATCCCAAAATGGGATCAAATGGCAAAACCCAGCTCACAGGGAAGGAGGGATCCCAAAAGAGGATCAGATGGCAAAACCCAGCTCACAGGGAAGGAGGGATCCCAAAAGAGGATCAGATGGCAAAACCCAGCTCACAGGGAAGGAGGGATCCCAAAAGAGGATCAGATGGCAAAACCCAGCTCACAGGGAAGGAGGGATCCCAAAATGGGATCAGATGGCAAAGCCTGTTTTGAAACAAAAGGTGTCTTCTCAAGCAGGCCTTTGACCTGACACAGAGCTGAACCTTTAGCTGCTCAATTGGGTGAGTTGGTCCAGGGCTAAGGGTGAGGCTGAGGCACTCGAGACCTGCATGGTTTGGGAAATTATCTAATTAGGACTTTTGAGTGGTGACGTCAAAAGCAGTTCCTGACTCCACAGCTGGTGTGGAACAGGCAGGGGCTTTTTTGTGAAGCCTCGAGAGGTCTAAAAGGTCAACTGGTCCCTGAAAGCTGTTCTGTTCTCTTCACTATTGCGTCCTGTGCCCCCTCCTTCAGGACCCCCAAGATGCCAGCAGCAACTAAAACAAACCACAAAAATAGTTTATTTATCTTTGTTTTCTTTTTGCCTAATGCTCTGCTAGGAAGAAACATTTCCAGACCATGGCAATTGTCAATTGTAGAAGAGGAAGTTCAAACTTAATCAAAACCACTGCTGCATCCCCAGGTCCCCAGGCCACAGCTGCTGGCTGAATGGGTGGGTCTGCTCCTGGCCTCAGAAGGATGAACCTGGCTGGTGTCATGGCACCAGCCAGGGTCCCCTTTTGTGGTGGCCCAGAGATGCCTGCAGCCAGTGGAGAGATTGTTAGGCCTGGTGTGGTTTGCAGGAATGGGGATGGATGAATGGATGATCGATGCCATGTGATGCTTCTGGGTATGTCATAGCGAAACTGTTAACCGGTTTTGAGCCACTCACTCCAAGAAGGATATTGGGGTGGTGGAGCAGGTCCAGAGAAGGGCAATAAAGCTGTTTAAGGAGCTGTGAGGAGTGGATGAGATACCTGAGGTTGTTTAGCCTGGAGAGAAGCAGGCTGAGGTGAGACGACCTCATTCTCTACAACTCCCTGAAAGGAGGTTAGAGCTAGGTGGGGGTCAGCCTCTTCTCCCAAGGAACAAGCAACAGGACAAGGGAAAATGACCTCGGTTGCATCAGAGTTAGTTTAGGTTGGACATTAGGAACAATTTCTGCCTCAGAAGTGTAAAGCTCTGAAACAGGCAGCCCAGGGCAATGGTGGAATCCACTTGGAGATAGGGTGCTGAGGGACATGGTTTAGTGGTGACCTGGCAGTGCTGGGTTAATGGTTGGACTCAATGGTCTTAAAGGTCTCTTTCAGTATGCTTTCATGATTCTCTGATTCTAACTGTGTCTTGTTTTCTATCTCAGCTTCCAAAATCCTCTCTCCTGAAGTGCTGATTGTTCGCTCAACCTGATGATTTACAAAGCATGCACCCATCAGGAGACTGCAAAAGAAAGGTGTGTGACAACTTACTATTACAAGCAGCTATCATTGACAAGGCTATGGGAGCTATTCTTTGGAGGCTTGAATGGCTGAGGGACTGTGACCACTTGAGAAGAAGTGAAAGCCTTGTCAGAGAGGCCTTAGGCCTGAAAGCTGTGGTCAGAAGATGAGGGTTGATTTTAGGAACATCATTTCTCCTTCCTCGTTTTCTCATCTGGCCTGTTCCCTGCTTTCTGTCCTCCCTTCACCTCAGCCTTCACTGCAGCAGAGGCCAACGTAGAGTAAATGTCTCTTTGTTCTGCAGAGAAGGACTACTCTGTTCTTTCTCTGCCTTAACAGGTCCTGGGATCTCTGGGCAGCATGCTGCCTGCTCCCCATGACTAACAGTTTGGAAGGCACACCACACCATCTCGTATGACTTTTTCCACAGTGGAAATGACTGGGTCTGTAGCCCTGGAACATGAAAACAGGCAGCTTAGGTATCCTTCTGAGGCCAGCCCCAGCGTTTAGTGAAGCAAGTTCTTATTAAGGGTGCAAATTTCTCTCTGAAATTCATCCAGTTGAGGGAAGAGGAATCCAAGGCTGTGGCTTTGGTGTGCAACAGAGCAGGACACAGAGCCCCCCAAAATGCCCCAATGCCTGGCAGTGTGCACACATGAAGAAGATGGCATGGGGCCAGGGTGGATCACAGTTTCAGACATAGCTTCTGAAGAAGCAGAGCTGTGTCTCCACAGTGTTGCCCCCAGGGCAAATCTGGCTATGCTACTTCCACATTCAGCACTCCAAGCCAGCTCCTGCCTCTCCACATGCATGGTGGGTCCTGCTACCTAAACAGCATTCACAAGGGTGATAAATCATGCTGATAGCCATCAGCTTTGAGATTAAACCCAAACAAGCCCTCTATTTTCTCTAACCCATCCCCAGTACACCTGTCCAGTTGGAGATCACAGAACTACAGAAACATTCAGGTTTGAAAAGCCCCTCAGGATCACCAAGTCCAACCCAGAACCCTACTCTACAAGGTGCAGTCTAAGCCATATTGCCAAGCCTCACATCCAAATGACTTTTACACACATCTGGAGTTGGTGACTCAACCACCCTCCTGAGCAGCCCCATCCTCTTACCCCTCACACTTTAGGTCTTGCTGAGAATTGCTTAGATGCCCTCTCATGCTGCTGTTCTCCAGGCTAAACAGGCCCAGGGCTCTCAGCCTTTCACCTTCACAAAGATGCTCCAATATCTTTGTAGCCTCCACTGGACTGTATCCAGTAGTTCCCTGTCTCTCTTGAACTGGGGAGCCCAGCACTGGCCACAGTACTCCAGATGTGTCTTCCCCAGGGCAGAGTGGAGTTCTTGTTTTCTATCCAACTTAGGGACAACAAAAGCTGTTATCTTCATCATGCCTGCAGACCTCTGGCAGGACTTTGCTTGCATGTTTTATCACTTCTAGTCTATATAACAGGCAACAACTGCTCATGCCCTGTTGCGATGGGCTCCATCGATTGTGAAATCCTCCAGAGTTTCAACATGAGAATGTGGCAATTGTGATCAGGGCAGAGCTCAGGCTCCTGGGCCTCAACCATTGATGTCAAGGAAGGCTGAAACTTGGAGTTGCCCCTAACTGTGTGAGAATATTAAATCCATTTTCTTATAGTGAGTGTTATCCACCCCAATGCCAAGACAAACAGGGAAAGCAAAGCCAAAAGGAAGACTCGAAGGTAAATAAAGCTCCCCAGAAGCAACCTCAGACTATGGACCTCACCCAGAACCCGAGGCTCAGAGACCACAGGTAGATATGTCCTCAGGAGCTTTTTATAGAGCAAGTGAGTTGAAAGGAAATATGTCACCTTGAGAATGGAAACTTCAAACCAGACGTTTTCCCTGTCTCCATCTTCCCCTTCCTCTGTCTTCACCAATCTCCTCAGGCAGCTGGAAGAACCACCAGGGTGATCTCAGTGGAAAACGACGTCCAACATGTTTTTCCTCGCTCATGATAATGAGCTGGTTTCATCAAAGCTTGGCCCAGTTGGAGAGGCTCATGGGGAGTTCAGACCCACTAGGCTTCCTCCTTTGCAATGTGCTTTCAAAAGTTTCCAGGACAGTGACATCATGAGAAAAAGGCCTGCCTTGTATTGCCTAGACAAGTCTGGGGAGAGGCATGCCTCTCCCCACTGCTCCACTTGAGGTAGGTGAGTTGGACCAGGTGGGCTCAGTCTTTTAGAAGACAACAGCAGCAGCTCAGCTGCCCAGAAGTGCAATTACAGCCTGGTTTCCAGATGCCTCAGGCAGCTCGTGGCATCACCCCTACATCCTTTTATGTCATGATGATGTAAGTGGGAGGTCTTGGATGCTGAACACTTTCATTGATGTCACCTGTGGGCCAGCAGGGTCCAAGCAGACAGAAGTTATTACCTCTGCCCAGAGTGGCTCATGAGCTCACAGCATCATAGAATTACTGAGACTGGAATAGACCTCTGAGATTGTCAGAAATCAGACTATGACATAACACCACCACTCTGACCAGACCACATCACTAAGTGCCACATCCAATCTGTCCTTAAACACCTCCAGGGATGGTGACTCCGCCACCTTTCTGGGCAGTCCATTCCAGTAACCAATCACCCTTCCCATGAGGAAGTGCTTCCTAACATCCAACCTAACCCTCCCCTGGTGCAGCTTCAGGCCATGCCCTCTCCTCTTGGCACAAATTGCTTGGGAGCAGAGCCTGACCCCCACCTTACTACAACTTACCTTTAGGTAGTTGTGGAGTGTGATAAGGTCCCCCCCGAGTCTCCTCTTCTCCAGGCTAAATCCCCCAGCTCCCTCTACCTCTCCTCATCAGCCTTTCCCTTCAGTCTCTTCCCCAGTCTTGTTGCTCTCCTCTGGCCCTGCTCCAGCATTTCAATATCCTTCTTGCAGTGAGGGGCCCAGAGCTGCACACAGTGCTCAAGATGACGCCTCACCAGTGCTGAGTAGAGGGGCAACCTCCCTTTGAGTAGACTTTGGTATAGACCAAAGTACTGGTTCCTGCCCCATGGATCTGGGGCTGAAGCTAAACTTGGCTTTCCTGATGGTGAAAAGGAGTGGAGCTGGGCAGGAAATGCTTCAGAGGGCAGAACTGGATACACAAATGGGTGGTGCTGGGATCAGTAGCACTCCTACATTTAACACAGAGTGCAGCTCCTTCAGTAAGCTAAAGCAACAGAGTCTCTGGCCTTCCAAACCTGTGGCAGCCTGTGTTGGAAGCAGCTTTGGACTCAAAGATCTTTTCCAGCCAGAAGTTGTGGCCAGCTTTGCCTGACCCCAAAGCTGACCCTGTGCCCAACTCTCCCACACATTATTAGCACTAAGCATGGGTGGGACCCCAGCTCAGAGGAAAGCAAGTCCCAGAAGATGACCATCCTGACCTGATGAAAGCAGATGTCACAGCACTGGAAACCAGTGAGTTTATTTACATGAGAAGTGAAAATTTCTCCTCTCTCACGTCTGCAGCCACTCAGCCAGGCCACAGCTCACAGGACCTCTGTCCCTTCTGGCAGGACAGCTCCAGATCCTTCAGAACTACACAGCAGTTAGCAGGACTGATGATTGATGATGCAGCATGAAATTGTGCCAGGGAAGGTTTAGGTTGGAGATGAGGAAAAATTTCATTGCTGCAAGAGTGGTCAGGGATCAGGCTGCCCAGGGAGGTGGTGGAGTCACCATCCCTGGAGATGTTCAAGAAACCTGTGGCCATGGCTCTTGGTGACATGGTTTAGTGGCCATAGTGGTGTTGGGTTAATGGTTGAACTCAATGATCTTAGAGGGCTTTTCCAACCAAAGCAGTTCTGTGATTCTATGATTCTATACCAAGGCACCTACCCAGATGGCATCTAACAGATGAGTTAATTCTCCTGCCAAGCATTTCCCACCATGCCTGGCCATGAAAGGGAAAACATAGAGGGCACTAGAGTAAAGAAATCACTCTCTTAAGACTACCTGAAAGAAGGTTGGAACAAAATGGGATTGGTCTCTTAACCCAAAGGACAAACAGCAGGACAAGAGGAAATGGCCTCAAGCTTTACCTGAGGGAATTTAGGTTGGTCATTAGGAACAATTTCTTTACCAGAAGAGTTGTGAAGGCCTGCAACAGGCTGCCCAGGGCAGTAGTGGAGTCACCATCCCTGGACATATTATGAGGAGAGGCTGAGGGAGCTGGGGTTATTTAGCCTGGAGAAGAAGAGGCTCAGGGGTGACCTCATTGCTGTGTACAACTACCTGAAGGGAGGCTGTAGTCAAGTGGGGGTTGGTCTCTTCTCCCAGGCAACCAGCAATAGAACAAGGGGACACAGTCTCAAGTTGTGCTGGGGGAAGTATAGGCTGGATGTTAGGAGGAAGTTGTTGGCAGAGAGAGTGATTGGCATTGGAATGGGCTGCCCAGGGAGGTGGTGGAGTCACCGTCCCTGAAGGTGTTGAAGCAAAGCCTGGATGAGGCACTTAGTGCCATGGTCTGGTTGACTGGATAGGGCTGGGTGCTAGGTTGGCCTGGATGATCTTGGAGGTCTCTTCCAACCTGATTGATTCTATGATATGATATTTAAAGGCTGTGTAGGTATGGTGTTGAGGGACGTATTTGGCACCAGATTTGGCAGAGTTAGAGAATTGTTAGACTTGATCTGAACGATCTTATCCAACCAAAACTCTGTTAGATTTGCAGGTCTTACTTTCCCTCCACAAAGGCTCAGTTATAAATACTAATATTTATAGCTATGGATATTCATTTCCACTGATTTCTAATGGAAATTTCTGCAATGTGCCTGGAGCTTTTCCTAAAGACTGGTGTCACTTCTGCCACTTTCAGAAACTTACCTCAGTGTTGGGTTTCCCCTCAGTGGAGTTCACCTCAGACTGTGGGGTGAATGCCAGCACCTCTGCCATATCGTCCTCACTTCTGACTCCTCCTCATCATCCCACTCAAGCCAGGGTCCCCACTTCGTGCGGTGTAAGAGATGAATTGGAGGATCATGGAATGCTTTGGGTTGGAAGGGATCTTCAAAAGGCATCTAGTCCCACCCCCTCTGCAGTCAGCAGGGACATCCTCCACTGGATCAGGCTGCCCAGAGCCCTATTGAACCTCACCTTGAATATCTCCAGGGACAGGATCTCAACCACCTCCTTGGGGCAACCTGTTACAGTGTTCCACCACCCTCACGGTGCAGAACTTATTTCTAGCATCTAATCTAATACTACTCTTCTCTCATTTCAAGCCATTGGAAGTCCTGTCCCTGCAGACCTTTGCAAATAGTCCCTCTACAGCCTTCCTGTAGCCCCCTTCAGGTACTGGCAGGCTGTTATTACACACTCACAGAATCAACCAGGTTGGAAAAGACCTCTAGGATCATTGAGTCCAACCTATCACCTAACCCTTCTAATTAATGAAACAATGGCACTAAATGCCTCATCCAGTCTCCTTTTAAACACCTCCAGGGATGGTGACTCCACCACCTCCCTGGGCAGCCCATTCCAATGCCAGTTGCTCTTGCTGTGAAGAATTTCTTCCTAACATCCAGCCTAAACCTGCCCTGGTGCAGTTAAAACTGTGTCCTCTTGTTCTGTCCTGGTTGCCTGGCAGAAGAGACCAACCCCACCTGGCTACAACCTCCCTTCAGGTAGTTGTAGATGGCAATGAGGTCTGCCCTGAGCCTCCTCTTCTCCAGACTGCACACTCCCAGTTGCCTCAGCCTCTCCTCACAAGGCCCCCTCACCAGCCCTGGTGCCCTTCTCTGGACATGCTCAAGCACCTCAACATCTTTCTTAAACCTGAGGGGCCCCAAGCTGGACACAGTACTCAAGCTGTGGCCTAACCAGTGCCAAGTACAGGGGCAGAAGGACTTCCCTGGTCCTGCTGGCCACACCATTCCTGATACAGGCCAAGGTGCCATTTGCCTTCTTGGCCACCTGTGCACACTGCTGGCTCATGTTCAGTCACTTGTTGACCAGTACCCCTAGGTCCCTCTCTGCCTGGCTCTCTCTGGAGCCTCCTATTCTCCAGTTTGAGCACCCCAGCTCCCTCAACCTGTCCATATAGGTCTGGTGTCAGTACAGCCAAACTTGACCTTTGAGTCCTGCTGCACCAAGTAACTGTCATTTATGGGGCCTGGCAATGTGATGTCCCCATCACACTCTCTTAGAGTAGTTGTGCCACCAGCATGGGGACTCACAAAACTCCCTCTGCTTCTTTCTTTTGCAGCCTCTCTAGGTGCCCTTAGCATTTCTCCAGAACCCACCACAATTTGACAGGTTGATCAACACTACCTTGCAGTGCCACTAGTATTAAATATCACAGGATCTTAGAGGTTGGAAGGGACCTCTGGAGAGCTTCCAGTCCAAGCTCCCTGCTAGAGCAAGACCGTAGAATCTAGCACAGGTCACACAGGAACACATCCAGGCAGGGCTGGAGAAGCTCCAGAGAAGGAGATTCCACAACCTCTCTGGGAAGCCTGTGCCAGTGCTCTGTGACCCTTATAGTGAGGAAGTTCTTCCTCATGCTGAGGTGGAACTTTCTGAGCTGTATTCTGCATCCCTTGCCCCTTGTTCTATCCCAGGGCACAAGTGAGAAGAGTCTGTCCCTGTCCCCTCCTTCCTGATTCCCAGCCCTCAGCTATTTATAGATATTTGTTAGATCCCCTCTCAGCCTTCTCCTCTCCAGACTAACCAGCCCCAGGTCCCTCAGTGTCTCCTCATCAGGCAGTGCCCCAGTCCCTTCATCATCCTTGTAGTCCTCCATTGGACTCTCTCAAGCAGATCCCTGTCCCTCTTGAACTGGGGAGCCCAGAACTGGATGCAATATTCCAGGAGGGATCTCGCTGGGGCAGAGTAGAGAGGGAGGAGAACTTCCCTGGATCTGCTGGCCACACTCCTCTTAATGTCCCCTAGGATCCCATTGGCCTTCTTGGCCACCAGGGCATATTGCTGTCCCATGGAGAACTTGGTGTCCACCAGTACTCCCAGGTCCTTCTGCACAGGGCCCATTTTTCTAGAGCCGAGGTAGAGAAAGACTCAATGGGAGGTGTTGATGAGTTTATCTTCTTCCCCTGGTTTGACCTTATGCTTTATGTAAGACAGAGGACCACCCCTCACAAGCACTATCAGATCAATCTTCCCAAGCTCTGGGTGGTAAATTGATGTTGTCATCCCTATCTATACATAAGTGGTCTGAAACCCAGACAGCTGAGGGGCTTCAAATGTCAGCTGAGACCAGAAGCTCCCTGAGGCAGAGATGGCATCTCCACTGTGCCTGTAACCAAGCTGTGCAGATTCCCAGGCTTCACCATTCCACTCAGAGAAGGGATTTGTCTGAACCACAGCACTCAAAGACTAAGCTGTGTCAGTTTTTCCAGTTCTCCAGGTTTCACTTATCCAGCTTCCACAAAAAGGCTGATGAGCCTCTGGGAGCCTTTTGATGAACTTCTGGTGGATGGTCATAGCCCCAGAGACAGGGAACAGAGCTTTGGGGAGTGCTGCTAAAGATGAAATGGGAGCTCTTTCACCAGAGGCACTCTTAAATCATAGAACCACAGAATTGTTTGGGTTGGATAAGACCTTGAAGATCATCAAGTCCAGCAATTCTCTAACTCTACTAAGGCTGGTGCTAAACCATGTCTCTCAGCACCACATCCCTGCCTCTCTGAAATTCCTCCAGGGACTGGGAATCAACCACCTCCTTGGGGAGTCTGTTCCAGTGGTTGAGAACCCTTTCAGTGAAGAAGTTTCTTCTAATGTCCAACTTAAACCTCCCCTTGTGCAATTTGAGGCTGTTTCCTCTCGTGCTGTCACTTCTTGTTAAGGAGAAGAGACTATCCCCCACCTCATTCCAGCCTCCTATCAGGGAGCCATAGAGAACAATGAGGTCTCCCCTCAGGCTCCTCTTCTCCAGACTAAACACCCCCAGGTCTCTCAGCTGCTCCTCCTCAGCCCTGTTCTCCAGATCCTTCACCAGCTTCGTCACCTTTCTCTGGATCTGCACCTCAATGTCCTTCTTGCAGCGAGGGCCCCAGAGCTGAGCTCAGCACTGGAGATGTGGCCAAAGTGGGGTCTCTTGAAGCACTGTGTCTTGAGGGGCATTCTGATCCAGACATGCCTGTTCAGGTCAGCGCTCTGTGGAGAGCAGATAGGAGCAGATGTGGGTCTGCACCCACCCCCCACAGTGCAGTCCCTACTGCGCTCTGCTAACTTTCTGCAGAGCCGGAAAGACTCTCCTCTCCTTGGAGACAGCCAGGGCACAGCATGGCCAGATCACTTTCAAGTGGCTCCTTTATCTTTCACAACTGGTTTCTCTTTCCTAACGTCTCTTTCCCTCTGGATGAATCTGCTTATGCAGAGTCAAAGCTTCCAACATGCTGGATTAGTTAAGGGGAAAATTCAACATAGCTCAGCTATGCCGTAAGGTTCTTCTCTACGCCTCGCCTTGGCTGAGCAGGGAGAACAAAGCTGCTGCCCCAGGATGGTGGGAGGTGGAGGAGGTGCTGGTGGGGATGGCGGTGGGGTTGCAGTCCGGCTTTTCCTCTGGATGCACAAGGAGGGATGGGGGGAGGGGTGGGGAGATAGAATGGATGAGAGGGATGTAATGGATAGAAAGGATGGAAGGGAGGTGGGGGGAGGGAGGGAGAGAGAAATGGGAGAGAGAGAGGGATGGAGGGGATGGAAAGAAGAAAGGAAGGGATGGAAGGGAGGAAGAGGTGGAAAGAATGGAGGAAGAAAGGAGTGAGGAAAGGATGGAAGGGATGGAAATGGTGGAAGGAATGGAGGATGAAAGAGATGGAAGGGACGGAAGAAATGGAGGAGGAAGAAGAGAGAGAGGAAGGGATGAAAGGCATGGAAGGAATGGAATAGAGGAAAAGATGACAGGGGCAGAAGTGATGGAAAGGAAGAAGAGATAGAAGATAGAGTGTGTAGAAGGGATGGAAGGGAAGAAGGAATGAAAGGGATAGAAGGAATGAAAGGGATGGAAGGGGTGGAAGGAATAAAGGAAGAAGAGACAGAGGAAGGGATGAAAGGGGTGGAAGGAATGGAAGGCAGGAAGAGATGAAAGGGACAGAACTGATGGAAGGGAAGAAGAGATAAAAGATAGAGTGTGTAGAAGGGATGAAAGGGAAGAAGGAATGAAAGGGATGGAAGGAATAGAGGAAGAAGAGAGAAGGGAAGTGATGAAAGGGGTAGAAGGAATGGGAGGAAGAGATGAAAGGGACAGAACTGATGGAAGGGAAGAAGAGATAGAAGACAGAGTGTGTAGAAGGGATGAAAGAGAAGAAGGAATGAAAGGGAGGGAGGTAGAAGGGAGAGAGTAAATGATAGAAGGGATGGAAGGCAGAAAGGGATGAAAGGGATGGAAGGGATGAAAAAGAAGACATGGAAGGAATGGAAGAGAGAAATGGATGGAGGAAGCAAGAATGGAAGGGATGGAGGAAGAAAGAATGGGAGGGATGGAGGAAGAAAGGAGAGAGAAAGGGAGGGGAGGGATGGAAGAGAGGAAGAGATGGAAGGGATGAAGGGATTAAGAGGATGAAAGGGATAAAAGAGGGGAAGGAATGGAAGGGATGGAGAGGTGGAGAAAGAAGGGAGGAAGGCATGTAAGGGAGGAAAGGAGGGAAGAAGGGAGCTGTTGCTCACAGATATTCATCTCATATTCAGAAGGTGCAGAGGCCTTAGAAGAAAGAGGAGAAGATGTGTCACACAGTGTCTGCATGTCTCACTGACGCTCTGGAGGAGGCAGGAGGAAAGAGATGAGTATCTGGTAAGAGGAGGAACCAATCCCCTGTGTTTGTTTCTGAGGAATACAGAAGTGCTGACCACCCTCTGCTTTCCTAAGCCATTGAGGGAGCAGGTGGCTGAAGGCAGTTTGTAGGATAGCTGGTGGCTAAGCGGCGGAACAGACAGGTGGATTCCCAGCTCATGCTGCAGTGTGTTGAACAGCTCCAAGGAGCTGGAGACCTCCAAACACAGCCCACAGCTGTCTGTCCTGTCATCTTTTATGGCCAGCTGCCTACTGGGAAACAGAAGGTTTATGGCACAGCCCAAATAGAGGCAAGTGATTTAGCTCCATCCAAGAGGTTACAAGACCTCTTGTTGAGGGGGTGATGAGGTTTTAAATGATAAAGAAAAAGAAAGCAAGATGTGACAAGATCAGGTGGCAGCTTTTGATCAGTACTGGAGACTGATTTCACAGCAGAATGTGTACCAACAATACCCCAGGAGCCATCTCACCTGCCACTTCTTTCCTTCCTGCTGTGCCTTCCCCGATGAGCCACAACTTATCTTGAAGATGGGGTCACAAAACTGCCTTGTTCATCTGCTTTTGGGTATCATGGGATCCAGAGTCCCAGCACGGTGAGAGTTGGAAAGGACCTTTGCAGTTCATCTAGCCCAATCCCACTGCTAAAGCAGGGGCACTCAGACCAGTTTGCCCAGAATCACAATGTCCAGCTGAGTTTGGAATCTCCAGACAAGGAGACTCCACAACCTCTCTGGGCAGCCTGCTCCAGGGCTCCAGCACCCTCACAACAGATTTTGTCCTCCTGTTTAAGTGGAACCTCCTGGGTTCCATTTTGTGCCTGTTGTCGCTTGTCCTGGACACCACAAGTCCACCAACAAGGAGGGTCTGGTTGAAGCAGTGAAGGTTGAGAGCAGCCTTGGCCTTAGTGACCATGAAATGGTGGAGTTCAGGATCTTGCCTCGTAGGAACAGGGTATCAAGCAGGACTACAACCCTGGATTTCAGGAGGGCCAACTTTGGCCTTTTCAAGCAATTGCTGGGGACAGGGTACTAGAAGGCAGAGGGGCCCATGGCAGTTGGTTAACATTTAAAGACCTCTTCTTCCAAGCTCAATATCAGAGCAAGTAGGAAATTGAGAAAGGGAGCCAGAAGACCTGCATGGTTAAGTAAGGAACTGCTGAGCAAACTCAAGTGGAAGAAGAGAGTCTACAACTCATTGAAGGAGGGGCTGGAACCTGGCAGGAGTATAGGGTTGTTATCAGAGGGTGGAGAGAGGCAGCTAGGAGGGCTAAGGCCTCATTGGAAGTCAACCTTGCAAGGAGGTCAAGGACAACAGAAAAGACTTCTTCAAATACATTGTAGGGAAAACTAATGCTAAAGGCAATGTAGGCTCAGTGCTGAATGAGGAGGTTGCCTGGTGACAGAGGGCACAAAAAAGGCAGACTTACTGAATGCCTTCTTTGCAGTAGCAAAAAATTTGCAGTAGCTGGAGACTGTCCTCGGGAGCCCCTGGTACCTGAGGCCCCAGAGGAAAGCATGACAAAGGAGTCTTCTCTAGTTGATGAGGACTGGGTTAAGGAACAGTTGAGTAATGTGGACATCCATAAGTCCATGGGTCCTGATGGCATGCACCCACAGGTGCTGAGGAAGCTGGCACAGGTCACTGACAGACCGTTCTCCATCATTGTCAGTACCTCATGGTTTGCATCCCCAAGGTTGCTGCTTGGGGACTGGAGGAGAGCAAACATCACTCCAATCTTCAAGAAGGGCAAGAAGGAGGACCCAGGCAACTATAGACTGGACAGCCTGACCTCCAGCCCCAGAAAGGTCAAGGAACAGCTTATCCTTAGCACTGTCCTTAGACATATCAAGGACAAGAGGGCCATTAGGAGCAGTCAGCATGGTTTTACCAAGGGGAAGCTGTGTTCCACCAACCTAATAGCCTTTGATGAGGACATAACCAGCAGACTAGATGATGGTAGAGCAGAGAATGTGCTTTATCTTGATTTCAGTAAAGCATTTGACACTGTCTCCCACAGCATCCTTCTGGCTAACCTGAGGCAGTGTGGTCTGGATGATCAGGTAGTGAGGTGGATGTGAACTGGTTGAAGGGAAGAAGTCAGAGAGTTGTGGTCAATCACATGGAGTCCAGTTGGAGACCTGTGACTAGCAGAGTCCCTCAGGGATCAGTACTGGGACCAGTTCTGTTCAATGTGTTCATCAGTGACCTGGGTGAGGGCACAGAGTGCACTGTCAGCAAGTTTGCTGATGACACCAAACTGGGTGGAGTGGCTGCCACACCAGAAGGCTGTGCTGCCATTCAGCCAGGCTTGGACAGGCTGAGGGCTGGGCAGGGAGAAATGGAATGAAATTCAACAAGGGCAAGTGTAGAGTCTTGCACCTGGGAAAGAACAACCCCAGGAATCAGTATAGGTTGGGAACTGACCTGTTGGAAGGCAGCAAAGGGGAAAAGGACCTCAGGGTCCTAGTGGGATGGGAGGGTGACCATGAGCCAGCAGTGTGCACTTGTGGCCAGGAGGGCCAATGGCATTCTGGGCTGTATTAAAAGGGCTGTGGTTAGTAGGTCGAGAGAAGTTCTCCCGCCCCTCTACTCTGTCCTGGTGAGGCTGCATCCAGAGTACTGTGTCCAGTTCCGCCCCCCCCAGTTCAAGAAGGACATAGAACTGCTTGGGAGAGTCCAGCGCGGAGCCATGAAGATGATGCAGGGAATGGAACATCTCTCTTACAAGGAGAGACTGAGAGAGCTGGGGCTCTTGAGCTTGGAGAAGAGGAGACTGAGAGGTGACCTCATTCATGGTTATAAAGATGTAAGGGGTTAGTGTCAGGACACTGGAGCCAGGCTCTGCTCAGCGATGCCCAGTGACAGCACAAGGGGCAATGGCTGGAAGCTGAGGCATAGGAAGCTTCATGGAAACATGAGGAGGAATTTTCTCACTGTGAGGGTAACAGAACACTGGAACAGGCTGCCCAGAGAGGTTGTGGAGTCTCCCTCTGGAGATATTAAAAACCTGCCTGGATGTGTTCCTATGTGATCTGGTATAGGAGATCCTGCTCTGGCAGGGGAGTTGGACTGGATGAGCTTTCGAGGTCCCTTCCTGCCCCTGATATTCTGTGATTCTGTGCAAAGGAGCCTGGCCCCATCTGCTTGCTGAGCATTGCTCAGATCCCCCCTCAGGCTGCTCTTCTCCAGGCTCAACAGCCCCAGAGCTCCCAACCTTTCCTCCTCACAGAGATGTTCCAGCCACCTCAGCATCTTTGTAATCTCTGCTGGGTTCTCTCCAGTAGTTCCTAGGCTCTCTTGAACTGGGGAGCCCAGAACTGGATCCAGGACTCCAGCTGTGGCCTGACTAGGGCAGAGTAGGGGGTCAGGAAAATCTCTTTCTAACTGCTGGGCACACTCTTCTGAATGCACTCCAGGACAGCAAGATGCTAAGGAAAGAGGGAGAAGCTGCTGGTATTTCAGACAGTCAGTCCTTTTTTCTTCACACTTTGGGACCTCACTCCTACACTACCATCTCTGTAGACCTTAGCACAGACTCTTTGGGCAGACCTTCTATCATCTGCTGGGTTTTCAGCTGTTTGAGCTGCCTTAAGATGTGGGTTATTGCTCTGCAGATAAGAGACATGGTGTAGGATGGGTAGATTATTACTCTGTCAGTTCACCTCTGATCCTCTCATTACAAACCTTTTATAGCTCCATCATAAACTTTTAGGTCGTGGGGTGAAAGAGGAGGAAGATCTGCCCTGGCATGTGGGAGCTGATGTGTTTAGAGGGTAAGGGGAAAGGCAGGTGCACAATGGAGAGGCAGGAGCCAGATGAAGGGAACATCTGAAAGTGGTGCAGCTCCAATGCATAGGCTGTGTACAGAAGTAACTTTGTGGGTCTTGTAAGAGCTTTTAGCTGCTTAGAGGTGGTTTGTGACTGCTTTGTTTCCAGAAGACACATCACAGAATCATACAACTCTTTCAATTGGAAAAGATCCCTAAAATCACCAAGTCCAACCATGGCCAGTAAAGCATGTCCCAAAGTGCTGTGTCCACACATTTCCTGCATGGTTGCGCTCTGTCTGGAGGTGGGCCAGGAACATCATTGTCCTCTCCAACAGCCTCTACTAATCAACTGTCCTGGATGGTACAAGAGTTTGCAATTTTTGACTTATTTTCCTGAGGGGTGATATGAGGCTGAAGTTCTGTGTTGGTGTCATGGTGACTGCCATTCTGTTTCATGTGACAGTGGTCATATTGCTCAGGGAGCAATTGACCGGAGCATCTCTATGAGGAGGAAAGGCTGAGAGCCCTGGGGCTGTGGAGCCTGGAGGAGAACAGCCTTATCTGAGCAATGTTCAGCAAGAGATAGAATCATAGAATCATAGAATCATAGAATGGTTTAGGTTGGAAGGGACCTCAAGGATCATCCAGCCCCAACCCCCTGACATAGGCAGGGACACCTCCCACTAGAGCAGCTCGCCCAAGGCCTCATCCAGCCTGACCTTAAACACCTCCAGGGAGGAAGCATCCACAACCTCCCTGGGCAACCTGTTCCAGTGCCTTACCACCCTCACTGTAAAGAACTTCCTCCTAACATCCAGTCTAAATCTCCCCTCCTCCAGCTTAAACCCATTCCCCCTCNAGAACTGCACACAGTACTCCAGGTGGGGTCTGACGAGAGCAGAGTAAAGGGGGAGAATCACCTCCCTTGCCCTGCTGGCCACACTTCTCTTGATGCAGCCCAGCACTCGGTTGGCTGTCTGGGCTGCATGTGCACACTGCCGGCTCATGTTGAGCTTCTCGTCGACCCAGACCCCCAGGTCCTTCTCCTCAGGGCAAGATAAAGGGTGGGGAGCAAGAGAATGGGGCCAGACTCTTTTCAGTGATACCAACCAAGTGACAGGACAAGGGGCAATGGGCACAAACTGGAACCCAGGAGGTTCCATCTGATAATGAGCAGCAAATTCTCTGGTGTAAGGGTGCTGGAGCTCTGGTGGAGTTTCCTTGTCTGGAGAGATTCCAAACCTACGTGACCATTGTGATCCTGGGGAAGCTGCTGTGGGTGCCCCTGCTTCATCAGAGAAACTGGATCAGATGATCTCTAGAGATGCCTTCTAACCTCCAGTATTCTGGGATTCTGTGACGTTCTCCAAAGACTTACAGAGGGGAAGGTCACCCTGCGCCAGCAGTGTGTTGGCTGGGTGCTAATGCAAACAGCTTGTGTTCACCATACTGAGCAGGTTCAGCACTGCTTTCCTCACTCTCAGCTGGCTCATCTTCTGCACTGCCAGGCTGCCTATCTCTGTGTATGTTTAGGTAGCCACACCTCAATCTAGTAGTGCCTTTAATTCCTAGAGACATGAAGGAAAGGAGCTCCTTCACACCTGAGGCTCCTCAATTCAAGAGAGATGTTGGGATACTGGAACGTGTCCTAGAGAAGGGCAACAAAGCTGGTGAGGGGCCTGGAGCACAGCCCTGTGAGGAGAGGCTGAGGGAGCTGGGGGTGTGCAGCCTGGAGAAGAGGAGGCTCAAGGCAGACCTCATTGCTGTCTGCAACTACCTGAAGGGAGGTTGTAGCCAGGTGGGGTTGGTCTCCTCTGCCAGACAACCAGCAATAGAACAAGGGGACACAGTCTCAAGCTGTGCTGGGGGAGATCTAGGCTGGGTGTCAGGAGGAAGTTCTTGCCAGAGAGAGTGATTGGCATTGGAATGGGCTGCCCAGGGAGGTGGTGGAGTCACCATCCCTGGAGGTGTTGAAGCTAAGCCTGGATGAGGCACTTAGTGCCGTGGTCTAGTTGACTGGACAGGGCTGGGTGCTAGGTTGGCCTGGATGATCTTGGAGGTCTCTTCCAACCTGGCTGATTCTGTGATCCAATGATTCTATGACTGGTGGTTGCTGGCACTGTTACGGCTACAGAATCCACAGCTGAAACAAGAAGGTTTACTGCAGGTCAGAAAGAGATGAGCATGGTCAGAGCAGAGAGGAATAATCAAGGTTACTCATTTTCAAGTGCTGGCTTCTGCCCATAAGCAAGAATGTGTCACAGCCACCACTTCAGGGCAGGAACCATGAGGGTGAAAATCAACACGGTGTCTGGAGAACAAAATGTTCCACTGTGGTCCCTTGTGCCACAATCTGATTTTTTTGTGTGGCTCTCTTTAGTCCACTGGGGCTGTAAAAAGCACATCTGTGTCCTCCTTTGGTAAAGAGGTGGCTTCTCCACCTCAAAGGGAGGGAATTTATGACATGCCAACATTAAGCAATGCCCCCTGTTTGGAACCACGCAAGGCTTGAACTTGAGCCACCCTGTAGCTAGATTAACCAGCTCTTTGTTGGACATTGTTATTATGGTGCCTATTTTCATGCCTTCTTAGGTCTTCCCTGTAGATAAATGCGATTTGGTGGGAACCTACCCACCCCATTCCAATGCCTGGTATTATCTACCCCCTTCTAAAGGGGAGGTTTCATAGTCAACATAAGAATATCCAGATGGCACTAAGGTAATTAACAATAAAGGACAACATGCTTCAAGACCTGCCAAATTCCTGTTGCCTGAGGTCTGGAGGGGAAAATAATAATAATAATAATTTTTAAAACCTGTTTAGGAAATTGGCCCCAAAATTCTCCAAAAAACATTTCTCTCTCTCTCTCACACACACACACATGCACTGCACACTGTCTCTTACGAAGCAGCAGGCACTGACCACCACCCAGGTTGTTCACCCAGCAAGTTCAGCAGATCTAACACAGGGATTTCTACAGTCAGAAACCAGGCAAACAAGCAGGAGCACCTCAGGCCTTGGGAAAAATAAAAGACAAAGGCTGGCATCCCCAGTTGCCTCTGATGCTTGGCAGGGAAGCATGGAATGTCATTTCAAGAATTTTCACTCCAGGAGGATCTCCAGATCAGCTCTTCAGAGCAGTGCGAGTTGGATAATGAATATCCCTTGGATTTTTTAAGATGGTTATCCTTCCCCTGTACTCAGCACTGGGCAGGTCACACCTCCAGTACTGTGTCCAGTTCTGGGCTCCTCAATTCAAGAGAGGTGTTGAGATACTGGAACCTGTTCAGAGAAGGGTGATGAAGCTGGTGAGAGGCCTGGCGCACAGCCCTGTGAGGAGAGGCTGAGGGAGCTGGGGGTGTGCAGCCTGGAGAAGAGGAGGCTCAGGGCAGACCTCATTGCTGTCTACAACTACCTGAAGGGAGGCTGTAGCCAGGTGGGGTTGGTCTCTTCTGCCAGACAACCAGCAATAGAACAAGGGGACACAGTCTCAAGTTGTGCCAGGGGAGGTCTAGGCTGGATGTTAGGAGGAAGTTGTTGGCAGGGAGAGTGGTTGGCATTGGAATGGGCTGCCCAGGGAGGTGGTGGAGTTGCCATCCCTGGAGGTGTTGACGCAAAGCCTGGATGAGGCACTTGGTGCCATGGTCTGGTTGATTGGATAGGGCTGGGTGCTAGGTTGGACTGGATGATCTTGGAGGTCTCTTCCAACCTGGTTGATTCTAAGATTCTATGATTCTATGATATTCATGAGAACAACAGACACAGAAAACTGCATCTGAACTACAGCTAAACCTGGTGATTGATGGTAGATCCATTGAATGTTGTGTTAATGGGGAAGAGAAGGCTCCATGGAGACCTTCTGGTAGCTTTTCAGTGCTTCAAGGGGCCAGTTAGAAAGCTGGGGACAGATTTTTAGCAGGCCTCTTGTGACAGGACAAGGGGTGATGGTTTGAACTAGAACCATCAGTCTTTCAGACCGGAGAGAAGGAAGACATTTTTTACAATGAGAGTGGTGAGACCCTGGCCCAGGTTTCCTAAAGAGGTGGGAGATGCCCCATCCCTGAAACCATTCCAGTTGAGCTTGTATATGTCCCAGTCTTACACTGTGAATGTTTTAATAGGAGTGTAGGAATTTGCCACCTCAGAGAGGCCTGAAGTCCTGGCACCCTTTTGTCCTGCCTCCAAAACTCAGTTACTTCACTAGTCATAGAATCACAGAATGCTTTAGGCTGCCAGGGGCTTTTAAAGGTCATCTAGTCCGACTTTCCTGCAATCAGCAGACACCTGAAACTAGAGCAGGTTGCTCAGAGCCCCTGATGTGAGAAGGTGCAACAAGTGATGTGTCAGATATAATCATCAAGTCTTTGGATCAAGACATTTCTCTGATATTTAAAAACACTTCTCTGATACTTGGCCCTGAGCAAGGCCTTTGACACTGTCCCACACCACATCCTGGTCTCCGAGCTGGTGACACATGGGTTTGATGGGTGGACCACTAGATGGATAAAGAACTGGATTGATAGCCACACCCAAAGAGTGGCTGTCAATGGGTCCATGTCCAAGTGAAGGCCAATGACAAGCGGAGTCCCTCAGGGATCAGTCCTGGGACCAGTCTTGTTCAACATCTTTATTGGTGACATGGACAGAGGCACTGAGTGCATGCATCCTCAGTGGGTTTCCTGATCACACCAAGTTGTGCGGTGCAGCAGACACACTGGAGGGAAGGGATCCATCCAGAGGGACCTGGACAGGCTGCAGAGGTGGGCACAAGCCAACCTCATGAGGTCCAACAAGACCAAGTGGAAGGTCTTGTAGCTGGGTCAGGGAAATCCCAAGCACAAATCCAGGCTGGGCAGTGAGTGGCTGGAGAGCAGCCCTGGGGAGAGGGATTTAGGGGTGCTGGTGGACAAGCTCAACAGGAGCCAGCAGTGTGCACTTGCAGCCTGGAGGGCCAACCAGAGCCTGGGCTGCATCAGAAGTGTGGGCAGCAGATCGAAGGAGGTCATTCTCCCCCTCCTCTCCACTCTGCTGAGACCCCAGCTGGAGTACTGCATCCAGTTCTGGGGCCCCTATTACAAGAGGGATGTGGAGATGCTGGAGTGTGTCCAGAGAAGGGCCATGAGGATGATCAGAGGGCTGCAGCACCTCTGCTGTGAGGACAGACTGAAGGAGTTGGGACTGTGCAGTCTGGAGAAGAGGAGGCTCCGAGGTGACCTTATTGTGGCCTTCCAGTATCCAAAGGGGGCCTCCAAAAAAGCTGGAAAGGGACTTTTTAGGCTGTCAGATAGTGCCAGGACTAGGGGGAATGGAGCAAAGCTGGAGGTGGGGAGATTCAGACTGGATGTGAGGAGGAATTCTTCAGCCTGAGAGTGGTGAGAGCCTGGACTGGTTTGCTCAGGGAGGTGGTTGAGGCCCCATCCCTGGAGAGGTTTAAGGCCTGGCTGGATGAGGCTGTGGGCAGCCTGATCTAAGGTAGGGTGTCCCTGCCCATGGCAGGGGGGTTGGAACTTGATGATCCTTGTGGTCCCTTCCAACTCCGACTGATTCTATGATTCTATGATTCAAGAAATTGCTCAGTATTTAAAGACATTTCTCTAATATATAAAGGCATTTCTCTGATGTTTAAAGACATTTCTCTGGCATTTAAAGACGTTTCTCTGGCATTTAAAGACATTTACCCCAGGTTCCAAAGCACAGTTTAACATGTTGGCCACAAAAAGGTCATTACTTAATCATCATGATAGAGCACGAGCACGTCCTTGGTGTCCCTTTCATGTATGGCAGGCCACCTGAAACACCAGTGGCTCTGTTGATGCACCAGAAGCTAAAGCAAGACCCTGACAAGAGTTACTTTTTCTCTTAGTTTTTTGATTTCATTTCATCTGGCTCCTTCAGGCCCTTGATCAGATCCTCTTCAGGCTGCAAAGCAGCTGGGGACATGCTGTGTACTCACTCAGAAGTGGAGGACTGGTGAGCTCCACCCAGCTTGAGGATTTCATGGTCTCTTTGGGTGATGGCTATCAGTTTCAGAGGCCATTGAGGGAGAAATGAGGGGGAAATAGAGCAATTTCATGCAGATTCTGGGGAGAAGATAAATTTCACAACTCTCCCTCCCAAGAGACATGAAACCCATCAATCATCAAAACCTGAGAGCTCTGTCATTACTGTACTGGAGACGTCCTCCACAGAGGCAGTCTGTTGACACATCAACTTCCAGGACACAAACTGCAGCCTCTACACATTGTAGCACAACCATCCAGACAAACTTAAGCTCTGTTGAGCTACTCAAGACCTCATCTTCTTCTTACTGCTCTGCTAAGTCTCTATGTCACACCCCTGCCTACCGGGGAGTTTGGAACTAGATGATCTTCAAGGCCCCTTCCTACTCAAACCATTCTAGAGTTCCTTTCAGTCACATCAGCAGAGAGTCACCCCACTTGACACAAACTTGGAAGACCCCTGAATTGTTCCTGCCCAGTCAGTAAGAAGAAGCCAGCAGCTCCACAGAGGTGGTCACCCTTTCCTCAAATCCACTTGTCCCCATGGACCATCTTTCCCTGTAGGGGCTGATTGCAGACGCTCAGCTCTGGTCGGGCTGCTGGCTCAGCAGTCACGAGGTACCATTGCAGGTAGGTGAGACAGAAATGGGGATACAGTTAAGTGAGACCTTTACTGTTCTCAAACCTGAGGACTCCCTGGAGGTGTTCAAGCAAAGCCTAGATGAGGCACTTAGCACCATGGTCTAGTTGATTGGATAGGGCTGGGTGATAGGTTGGACTGGATGAGCTTGGAGGTCTCTTTCAACCTGGTTGATTCTATGATTCTATGACTCAAACTGGTGACAGCCTCCACCATTTTTTATCCTAATTTTCATCCCCAGAAGTCAAACTTTATTTTGCTCTGGGCTGTTTATGCTTTTGCTAGAAGGACTACAGCTAGAGCAAGCAGCAAGGCATTAACTGAAGTACTGAAGACTCCAGCTTCACTGAAGTGAAGGCTACGACTGCAGTGAAGACGTTGCACTGAGAACTTCCAAGGTCTCCAGGAAGTCCATGTGGATGTCTACAAATCTCCAAGGTCTCTAGGAAGGCCATGCAGATAACTACAAGACCAGGGAAATGCCATGCTTTCACTGATGGAATTTTGACCTTCATGGTTGGGAAATATCAGTGTTTTCTCTAATGCCAGAGAGCTCCAGTTAAACCTCTACTGAATCACAGAACCTTAGAGGTTGGAAGGGACCTCCAGATATCATCAAGTCCAACCACCCTGCCAAGCAGGGGTAGTTTGCACAGGAACACATCCAGGTGGGTTTGAAAGTCTCCAGAGAAGGAGACTCCACAATCTCTCTGGGCAGCCTGCTCCAGGGCTCTGTCTCCCTCAGTGTAAAGAAGTTTCTCCCCATGTTGAGGTGAAACCTTCTCTGTTCCAGTTTGTAGCTGTTGCTCCTTGTATTATTGCTGCTGACCTCCAAAAAGAGATTGCCCCCTCCACTTGACACCCACCCCCCAGATATTTGTGCACATTGATCAGATCTCCTCTCAGCCTTCTCTTCTCCAGACTAAACAGCCCCAGGGCTCTCAGTCTCCACAGGGGAGATGCTCAAGTCCCTCACTCAACCTCATGGCTCTCCTATGGACTCTCTCCAGCAGGTCCCTGTCTCTCCTGAACCGGGGAGCCCCAAATTTGACACATTATTGCAGGTGTGGTCTCACTAGGGCAGGGTAGAGGGGGAGCAAGGACCTTCAGCCAAGGTGCTGAACTGGCTTATCCCTCTCTGACAGAGGCTGGACCAAGGAAAGGCTGTTACCCACCAGCCAGAGGAATAAACCCAATGTGGTAACATTTCAGGGAGAGTTTTGCTTAGAGTGGTGAAGCCTAGGGCTGAATAGATCCAACTAGACTGTTCAGCTAGTCCTAGCACTGCACAAGTGAAGGGTTTTGTAGTTCAGATGAAATTCAGGCTGAGTTAAAACTGATGACTTGGCATCCAGCTAGGAAGTTTTGAGGGAAGAAGGGAAAAGCTGCCCATCCTTTTGTTTTGTTCCAGCTCTAAAAGGCTTCCTCCAACTCCAAGCCAGGGGGGGGGTTGGCCCTGGTAATTCATTTTTTCTCCCACTTTCATTTTTCAGCTTGTGTCTTTTTGTTAAGCATTGCCATTTTCCCCATGTACAATGATTCATATCATGGCAAAAAAAAAAAAGAGCAGTTAGAAAACAAACAAACAAACAGCAACAAATAAAAGCCCCAGTCCTGGTTTGATATTTTTGTGAGATTTTCCATCCAGCCTTTTTCAGCTGAAATAATTTTCCTCTTTCCAGGCTGCCCTTTTCTCATTAATTTACCATTTGAAGAGACAGTCCAGATTCACTCCACCAGAAACAATGGATACCATTTGGTCTGAGACAACAACAGACAACCTCTGTCTGTCAAACAGCCGCCGGCTGGCAGCAGAGACTTCCAGAGGCTGGCTTAGAAGGGCAGGGTGACCTTCATGTGTAAGCCACGTCTCACAGAATTCCAGCATGCTGGGGGTTGGAAGAGACCTCTGGAGATCTAGTCCAACCCCCCCCTGCTAAATAGCAGGGGCACACACAGCAGCTTGCTCAGGATCATAGTGGCCAGGTGGGTTTGGAATCTCTCCAGACAAGGAGACTCCACAACCTCTCTGGGCAGCCTGCTGCAGGGCTCCAGCACCCTCACAACAAAGAAGTTTTTTCACATGTTGAACTGGAATCTCCTAGGTTCCAGTTTGCATCTGTTGCCTCTTGTGCTGTCACTGGGCACCACTGACAAGAGTCTGGTCCCACAGGTCTGACCTGACACTTCCATGAGGTGATTGTGCCAGGAGAGCATCAAAGCAACCGGGAGAAGTAAACTGTGATGCAAAGAATCACAGAATGCTTTAGGTTAGAAGGGGCCATCTAAAGATCATCTGGTTCCAACCATCCTGTCATGGCCAGGGACATCCTCCACTAGATCAAGTTGCTCAAGGACTCATCCAACCTGGGCTTGAACAATTCCAGGGAGGAAGCATGTACAGCTTCCCTGGGCAACCTGTTTCAGTGTCTCTGTAAAGAATCTCCTAATCTCCAGGTTCAGCTTCCCCTCTTCCAGCCCAAGACCATTACTCCTAATCTTATCACTACAATCCCTCCTCCAAAGTCCCTCCACAGCTTTTTCATAGACCCCCTTCAGATTCTGGAAGCCAACCACTGCATCAGTTCAATTCATTGCTGGCTGTGAGGAGGGGCTGCTGGAAAGAGAAGAGGGGCAAAACAAAGATCTTGTTTAAACAACTACCTGGACCTGTTGGAAACAATCAGATATGCTTTTTTCGCTTCTCGGCTGGATTATACCCACTGCATGCCTGTGTTTGCCCCAGCCCTTTTCCTGAGCTGAAGCCAAGGGAGTTTTTTCCATGTCCCCAAGGAGTGTGTTAGAAGAGCAGTGTTTATGTTAAGGGACCTCATTAACATGACGAGCTGAGATGTAGTACCCAGAGACTCTCGGGGGGCTGAGCGGGGACGGCGCAATCTGGACCCTTGTTCCTTTGCGTCATTGGCTCAAGCAGCCACTGGGCTGAAACCCAACCCTGGCTGCTTGCCTTCAGGGGGAAAAAATAAGCAGGGTAAAGTAAACAAGGCCCCTCTTCAGCTTTCCTGAGCCTGGATGGGAATTGCTTGCAATTATACATCAAAACCCTGCAGCTGACTCTGAGCAGGCTCAGCTCTGCGGCCGTGACCGTGTGGATAAAAGCCATACCCATGGCTCAGAACTGCTCTGGTCAGCTGCCTCCATCTTGGGCCACCAGTCCAGGGAATTCTCAAGTACATGCTTGAACCCACCACTCGTCAGGACAGCGCTGCTCTGACACCAGTGGGGCCTGAAAGCACGTGCGAGGTTAGGCACTTTCCTGAACATGCTTGCTTGGGGCTCAGCCCTTCATTATTTTATGCCGTTGACAGCTGAGGTTTGGGGTTTGCTGCCTGCTGAGCCCAATCCCCCTGCTCTCCTCTCCATCGTGGCAAGCTAAGCCCTGCTGCCCTCCCCTGCATGCCTTCTCCTGCCAATTCATTCTGCTTGATGAGCTGCGGCATGTCCAGCCCAGCTGCTCCATCACCTCCCTTAGCAGGGGGATACCAGGGGATGGCAAATGGTAAGGGTAAAGCCCTCTGAGCTGGGGCTCTCCTGGCTGGTGCCTGCATGAATATTAGAGCTCTCAGTCCCACAGGTGTCTGCTGTCCCACACTCCCTAGAACCCTAGAATCATTTTAGTTGGAAGAGGCCTTTAAACTCATGGAGTCCAATAGCTAACCCAGCACTGCCAGGTCATCACTAACTGGTGGGCCTCAGCACCACACCTACACAGCTTTGAAACCCCTCCAGGCATGGGGACTCCACCATTGCCCTGGACAGTTTGGTCCTCTCCTCTCCTCAGCCCTAATGATGCACTTAGTCTCTAGTCACTGTGTAGGAGCTTGCTGGGCAGCCGTATGACAGTCACATTAACACCAGATGAGCCCCAAACTGTTTATTGTTATTGCAGCCAATACCAAAGTGAATTAAGAATGACTGATCGGGCACTTATTATGACTTGACCAAATATATACATATTTAATAATAGAATTGTTCCAAAGAAGAAAGAGAAATGCTGGCAGAAGAGGAATTGAAATATATTTGGAAATATATTTGCCTCTTTTTTTTTTTTTTCATTGCTGTTGTTTAGAAATAGAGAAGAAATAATTATGTGGCCAGAATTGGAAGGAAATAAACTTTGTCGTGCTGCTCGATACGGCTGTGCTAAGCCGAGGTGACACCTACAGAAACAACTTGGAAGTGTCACTCAATCGATCGATTCATTATGGACACAAAGCTGTTTAAAAAGCTAAACGTGTTAATAAAACTCAATTTAAGATCCTGCAGAAGGCCAGGAGGACAGGAAGGCAGAGGGAAGGCAGGAGGAAGACAGAGGGAAGGCAGGGACAAGGTAGGGAGAAGGCAGGGGGAATGCAAGGGGAAGGCAGGGAGATGGCAGGGGGAATGCAAGGGGAAGGCAGGGGGAAGGCAGGGGGAAGGCAGGGAGAAGGCAAGGGGAAGGCAGGGAGAAGGCAGGGGGAATGNAGGCAGGGGGAATGCAAGGGGAAGGCAGTGGGAAGGTAGGTAGAAGGCAGGGGGAATGCAAGGGGAAGGCAGGGGGAAGGCAAGGGGAAGGCAGGGAGAAGGCAAGGGGAATGCAAGGGGAAGGCAGGGGGAAAGTAGGTAGAAGGCAGGGGGAAGGCAGGAGCCTGCTGTCCTCGCTACACCCAGGCAGGAGAAGTGAAAAAAGCAGGAACCCTTATTGAAAAGATTATCTTCCCCATCAATAATTCCCCTTCCAAGAGTTCTTTATTAGCAAACCCCGTGGCCAAACCTGACATATTTACAGCTTGCAGTAAACTTTATGTATCGGCAACAATATTAATAATCAAGAACTGGTGACCACAGCAAATCATTCTGGCCTTCAAAATGATCAAGTGAAAGCTTAATTGGACTGAAAAGAGAGAGCCCCTGACAAGTAGGAAATCCTTTGCCAAAGAAACCTAAGAGATGAAAAAAGTCTGTCGGAGGATTGGAAACATAAGAATACATATTTTAACCAAAAAAGAAACACACACACACACACAAAAAAAAAAAGCAACAACCTCCCCTCCCCCCCACCTAAAAAAAAAAAAAAAGCCAAACCCAATAGAAAAAAAAAAGCCAACAGAAAAACCCCCAGCCCAAGTCTGCTATCACAGGCTGAGCAGAGACAGAAACCTGATCTTTTTTTTTTCTCCCACGGAACGGGCAACATTTGGGTCTGCTTTATGTGAATTGCTCCAAGCTGTTTGGGTTAGAAATGTGGAGGTTGGAAGGTAAGGCAGCACAGGGCATCCCCGCTGTCGGAAGACGCTCCCCGTCCCTTTTCAACTGGCAAAGGTAGGGTCTGGGCTTCTCTTTCTTCGCTGAGCGACTGCCGGCGCTTCAATGCGCCAAGCAGGGTTTGGCGCAAGGGGCACTTGCCTTTTGCTGCCTGGTTGGCTCATTCCCTCTCTCCCTCCCTCCTAAGAATGGGCTTGTTTCAGTCACCAACCTGCAGAAAGCTTTGGCTTCTTCCTTTCTTCTGCTGCTACAGAAAAAAAAAAAAAAGGTTTTTTTTTCCACATCCTTTCTTCCTCCCAACCAAGAATTATCTCATTCTAGTCACCAACCTGCAGAAACCTTGATTTTCCTCCTTTCTTCTCTCCTGCAGAACAAGAAAGCTATTTAGTTTTTCATTCCCTTTCTCCCTCCCTCCTAAAAATTATCTCTAGTCACCAACCCCCAGAAACCTTTGGTTTCCTCCTTTCTTTTCCTGCTACCAAAGGGAAAAAAAAAAACATTTATTCTTTTTATTCCTTCTCTCATTCCCTCCTAAGAATTATCTCATTTAATCACCAATCTGCTGCAATCTTTACTTTCCTCCTTTCTTTGGCTGCTACCAAAAAAAAAAAGACAAACCTCAAAGCTATTTATTTTTTCATTCCCTCTCTCCTTCCCTCCTAAGAATTATCTTTTGGTAATCACCTACCTAGAGAAATCTTTGAGTTCCTCTTTTCTCCTTCTGTTAATATATTTTTTTTTCATTCCCTTTCTCCTTCCCTCCTAAGAATTATCTTTTGGTAGTCGCCTACCTAGAGAAATCTTGGAGTTCCTCTTTTCTCCTTCTGTTAATATTTTTTTCATTCCCTCTCTCCTTTCCTCCTAAGAATTATCTTTTGGTAGTCACCTACCTAGAGAAATCTTTGAGTTCCTCTTTTCTCCTTCTGTTAATATTTTTTTCATTCCCTTCCTCCTTTCCTCCTAAGAATTATCCTTTTGTAGTCACCTACCTGGAGACTTCCTTGAATTCCTCCTTTTTCCTTCTGTTAATATTTTTTTTTCCTTGCCTCTCTCCTTCCCTCCCAAGAACTATGTCATTGTAGTCACCTACCTGGAGAAATCTTTGAGTTCCTCCTTTCCCTTCTGTTAATAATTTTTTTCATTCCCTTTCTCCTTCCCTCCCATGAATTATCTCATTGTAGTCACTTACCTGGAGAAATCTGTATTTTCCTCTTTCTTCTGTTAAATATATGCATAGAGAGAGAGAGAGAGAAATAGATATATATCTTTCCCCCCTTTTCTCCTGCTGTTAAATATCTGTTTGGTCATTTATTTATTTACTTACTTATTATTCCCTCTCTCCTTCCCTCCTAGGGAATGATCTCGTTCTAGTCACCACCCTGCAGAAATCTTTATTTTCCTCCTTCCACTCTTAAATAAATCTATATAATTATTTAATTTTTTCTTTCCTCCTCTCCTTTCCACCTAAAACAATTCTCCTCTTTTAGTCACCAGCATGAAAATCATTTGGTCCTCATTTTTTATGCTGTTAAACACCTATATATACATATTATGTGTGTGTATATAATATATGTGTATAGTATTCATGCTGCTAAACATATATGTATGTATTATATATGTGTATATTAATTATGCTGTTAAACATCTATATATGTATTATATATGTGTATATATGTGTATATTATTTCTGCTGTTAAACATACATATACACATATATATGTATTATATATGCATATATAATATGTGTATGTTATTTATGCTGTTAAACACATATATACACTCATATATATGTACTATATATGTGTATTTAATGTATGTGTATGTTATTTATGCTGTTAAACATAAATACACACACATATATATGTATTATATATGTGTATTTAATGTATGTGTATGTTATTTATGCTGTTAAACATAAATACACACACATATATGTATATATGCATATATATACACAGTATCCTGCTGGTAAGTGTATATATATATATATATACACACACACAATATTTTCTCTTAAATACATATATATGCTTCTCAATGATTTAAAGAACTCTACTGGGGTCAAATTAGTGAGGGGAGAAATGGTTTCAAGTAGTATTCTGTTTGGAATCCTGCTTAGAGCTGTTCTGAGGAGGACAAACCCAAAGAGCTTCAACCAGTTTCCTTGGTCTGGTGCTTTAAATAGGGCAAAAATTGAGTAGATTCTGTTCCTTTTTAGGCACAACTCACATTTTATGACTCCTTGTTATCCCTTCACTACAAAAAAATGTAGCTGAATAAAACCTTCCCCATTCTGCCAGTCAGAAATATTTAATCATTTTTATTTAGCTCGAGATAAAACTTTGTGAGTCACTTCACATTGCCTGGAAAAGTGAAATATTGAGGGTTGGGGAAAGTCTTTTTGAGTGGTTTTATGTTGACGGAAAAAAAAAGTGAAATATTCAGGGTTGGGGAAAGAGGTTTGTGAGTGGTTTTATATGGCCTGGAAAAGTGAAATATTCAGGGTAAGGGAAAGACTTTCTGAGTGGTTTTATATTGACTGGAAAAGTGAACTGTTCAGGGTTGGGAAAAGAGTTTCTGAGTGGCATTACATTGACTGAAAAAGTGAATATTCAGGGTAGGGAAAAGAGTTTCTGAGTGGTTTTATATTGACTGGAAAAGTGAACTGTTCAGGGTTGGGAAAAGAGTTTCTGAGTGGTTTTATATTGACTGGAAAAGTGAACTGTTCAGGGTTGGGAAAAGAGTTTGGGAGTGGATTTATAGTGACTGGAAAAGTGAAATATTTCATGTTGGAAAAACAAAAGTGAGTTTGTGAGTGGTTTTATATTGACTGAAAAAGTGAAATATTCCAGCTTGGGAAAAGAGGTTTCTGAGTAGTTTTATATGGCCTGGAAAAGTGAAATAGTCCAGGTTGGGAAAAGAGTTTGGGAGTTGGTTTATGGTGACTGGAAAACTGGAATATTCAGGATGGGGAAAAGAGTTTGTGAGTGGTATTACATTGACTGAAAAAGTGAAATGTTCAGGGTTGGGAAAAGAGTTTGTGAGTGGATTTATAGTGACTGGAAAACTGAAATAGTCAGGATGGGGAGAAGAGGTTTGTGAGTAGTTTTATATTGACTGGGAAATGGAAACACTCATGGTTGGGAATAATCTTTTTGAGTGGTTTTTAAATTGACTGGAAAAAAAATATTCAGGATCAGGAAAAGAGCTTCTGAGTGGATTTATAGTGACTGTAAAAGGATTGGGAGAGTGGGGCCTGAAAAATACCAAACACAGCAGAAAGCTGGGGTGGGGGGGGAAGAAAACAACAACAACAAAACCTTGTTTAAGAATTGGAACATCTTCTATTTTCTACAGGCTCTGCTTCCACCACCACCAACATAAGTAAATAAGTAAATCTCACATTCAGCTCCACTTTTATTGTTTTAATTACTTACAGCTCGATTCTGGCAGCATCACAGTTCTCACATATGGATGTTAAAAACACAAACCCAGGGGCGGCAGGAGGGGTAAATATTGCCATTTAATTTTAGATGGCCAGCGTGTCCCGTTTGTGGGTTCAAAAATGACCCCCCACAAAACCACCCCAAAAGCTCTGAAACACCCTTTAATAAGTCACTTCTTTCTGCTGTGCTTTCTTAGTGCCTTTGGGCTCATAATTAGGTAGCTTTGCAGATTGAAAAACACCAAAGCCTTGGCCATGATGTTGTGATTAGGGGCAGGGCGTCCCTTCCCGTATTGGAGTGACCCC
This sequence comes from Tricholaema leucomelas, assembly GCA_013400475.1. Lineage (NCBI taxonomy): Eukaryota > Metazoa > Chordata > Aves > Piciformes > Lybiidae > Tricholaema lacrymosa > Tricholaema leucomelas. The sequence goes on from WAAF01012113.1 coordinate 182,020, forward strand.
TTGCTTTATTCACCCCTTGCTTTACTCACCCCCTGCTTTATTCACCCCAGTTCTGGGGGCTCTGCTACATGGATCATTAATTCTCCCTCTTCAGAGGAATTCTTCCTCTTCACAGCATTCCCCCTCTGACGGCAATTTGCATTTGCACAGGCAAAGAGCCACAACCACGCACGCACCGAGGTCTGGGTACCCAGAAAGCTCAACGGGCAGGAGGTATCACGAAGGTTTACACCGAGATGAAGAAATTCCATCAGGAGTTTCTACCCCTTTCATTCCCTGCCTCCAGGCTGAACTCTTTTGCCAACAGGGCTTGTACCAAACCTTCCGAGTTTGGCCCTTCAGGTTTTCATTTGGTGCTTGTGTGTATCACTCTGGTTTTGTCCCTTCAGGCTTTTGTTTGGTGCCTGTGTGCATCCCCCTGATTTTGTCCCTTCAGGTTTTTATTCGATGCTTCTGTGAATCCCTCTGATTTTGTCCCTTCAGGGTTTTATTTGGTGCTTGTGTGGATCCTTCTGATTTTGTCCCCTCAGGTTTTTATTCGGTGCTTGTGTAGATCCCTCTGATTTTATCCCCTCAGGTTTTCATTTGGTATTTGTGTGGATCCCACTGAGTTTGTCCCTTCAGGGTTTTATTTGGTGCTTGCACAGAAACCTCTGAGTTTGTCCCTTCAGGTTTTTATTTGGTGCTTGTGTGGATCCCTCTGATTTTGTCCCTTCAGGTTTTTATGTGCTGCTTGTTCCAATCCTTTTCACTTTCTCCCTTCAGAATTTTACCTGCTTTAAACAAATTTTTGTCTGCTGTAAACTTGCTATTTTTTTTCCTCTTCCAAGCATCAACTCAGATCATATTTGCTTGTTCTGCACCACCATTATGTCACCAATTCTCACCATTTTCCTGCTCTGCCACAGAGATTCAAAGGTGTCTATATGAGAACAGGGTTGCTGAGTGAATCAGTTTTGCCCTTGACCATCCTCAATGAAAGCAGAGAGTTCGTTAAAAGGAGAAGGAATATCATTTGGCTCGAAACAAAAGTAACACCAGCAGCAGCGATCTGCCTCTGAGAAACAACCAGCAGAGATTTGGAGGGGAGGTGGGGAAGAAAACCCCAACTATTTTTATGCCTGGTAATTCTCTTTTCATGTATTTTTGTTGCCTGTTATTCTGGAGAGATCTGTGTGTCCATAAATAGGTCGTGTTCCTCTCTGCCCTAATATAGCTCTGCTAATTAAATCAGCTCCAGGGTTAAAAAAGGGGGAAAAAAAGAAATGAAGATTTTTTTTTTTGTAGGGTTTTCTGTCACATCTTCAGCTTAGTCACTTCAATTTTGGAATTCTGTAAAAACAACCAACCAAAACAACTTTGATTTCAGCACACTGAAGGGGGGGAGAAACAAGAAATCAGATTCTCTAAAACCAAGTCACCTTCTCTGAACTTAACCTGATTTTCTTTTCCAGTCGTTTCCAGTTTGCCTCTTTGGTGACTTTTAAAGGCAACACCTCTCTAAACACAGCTCTTTTAAGATAAATATTTATGTTTATGTATTCTAAAGGCAGGTTATAAACTGCCCCTTGTTGGCAGCTATCAGGAAGGTTATTTGTGGAGCAAGCGCTTTAGCCTAGGGACGTAGAGAGCTCTTAACAAGAAGAAAGGGAAGGGGGGGGAGGATATAAAAACAATTCAAACAACTCATGCTTCTTAAAATTGAGACTCAAACAGAATTGTTTTAATGAATATCTTTGCTCCTGCTCTAGCAGAATTCCTCTTGTGGTTTTTGCTGGGAGATCAAAAGAGGCCAATTAACTTTTGGAGAGGGTAAAACAGGCAACTGGGAAGGGTCTGGCTGCTGGGGTCCAGCCTTTTGTTGTTTGCCCTAGGATTTTGGGTGCTGTTTTCCCCTTGTTGCCAGGGCAGGGAGTTGAGGGTGCTCCCCAAGTATCACAGCCCATCTTTGTCCCACACAGTGAGATGGGATAGGTGCCTGCTTCCCTTGTCCTTGGGATGCTGGCCAGTGTGAGGTGAAAACCCCAGGATGAAGGAGTCCTGGCCAGGAGGACACACAAATCTCCCCCAAGCTTTTTAGATGTGAGGTGCTTTTGAGATATGAGGAGGGTTATATGAACTGAGATCACTGTATAACGAGGGAATGGGATTATTTCTTCATCCTGTCTTCCCCAGCAAAGCCTGAGGGGCTGGGGCACAGCTTGGCTGGAGAGGGAACACACTGGGAGTGCTCCAGGGAAAGCTGGGGTTGGTGGTAAGCACCAAGTTAATGGGCAGACACAGAAATGGAAGAGCAGGAGGGAGGGAAGGAGAAACAAAGCAGGAGAAAAAATGTCAAGACAAACCCCCTCCAATTTTCTTTGCCCATTGTAAAAAAGAAGCCAAAACACCCCCAAAAGATGCAGCTCCTCAGCCCTGCCTTGCAAGTAGCCAGGAAACCTGCTCAGCTTACGATTTTTCTTGTTTGATTTGCTCACCAAGGCTGCCTCTGTCAGCTGTGGAATAGCTGTGCTGCTCTTTTGGGCCAGAGAATGGAGCCCTTGGGGCTGCATCTCTCCATAGGGCTCATCATGGAATCCCCTGAACCATCCCTGGCTCCAGGGAGCAGCCGCTGCTCCCCTCCTTGCCCCAGGCATGAGAGCCTGGCTGGTTCCCTGCACAGCAGCAAGGTCATGCTGGCTTTAGGGAGCACCAGCTGTACTAATAAATCCAAATCATGGAATAAAACCCTCTCCCTTGGGAAAAAGAGGAGGATTTGTGGAGCTCAGTAGTGATGTGTAAGTGGAATGGCCATTTTGTCTCTCAAAGAACCACAGAAACGGGGTGTCCCACAGGCAGGACAGAAGAAAAGGGAATACTTCAGGAAGCTGGCAAGCCATGCTGATGCCCACACTTTGCTCCTAAGGTCAGAGTTAGCTGAGATACCTCTGACCCCACCCATCACCTTGTGATGTGGGGTCCAGGGCTGCTGATTTGGAAGCCATGAGGATCTGTTTTCAGTGCTCTCAAAGCCCCAAAATGCTCAGAGCATCTCCCACATCAGGCATCAAAATATTGGGGTGTGGAAGCCCCTGAAAGTTTCATCCTTCAGGCATGGGGTCAGGCAATGTGGTTTTGCAAGGTAGGACATCACTCTAATGTGATGTTCATCAACACCCACAGTCAGAGCTGGAGGTAGGAGCAAGCTCAGCAGTAGTGACCAAGGGCAGCTCTGGACTCAGGTGCACCATGGAAATACAGCAGCTGGACAGGACACAGCTGTAAGTCACATATTTTATCACTGCATAAATACCTCAAAATGCTTCCAGACCCCTGAGTAACACAAAAATGCAGCCAGCTCAGGGACAAGGAGCAGTAAACAGCAAACTGCACAGGGGAGCAGTGAAGAGGAAGGAGTTGGCAGGCTCCCCCTGCACCCAGAGGCATCTGTGACTTCTGGGGTCTAGGCAAAGCTACCTCTTGCTCCTCCCTCCTGGCAGCACCAGGAAGGTACTGAGTGTTCCTCACCTACCTGCCCACCTTTGGGGATGCCAGTCCTGAGTCCTCTCCCTGAATGCCACCCTGGGAGGGGCAAGGGATGGGACCTCTCTGGTTTGCATTCTGTTCCACTGGGAAAAAGTGAAGAGGAGGGTGACTTTCTACAAGCTCTCCCCATGCTGCTGCAGGCTTGGTCCTGCACAATCGGCCCAGGAGCATGGCTGGATTCCAGGAGTATGGTTTAATGGCCATGGTGGCCTTAGGTTGATGGTTGGACTTGATGATCTTAGAGGTCTTTCCCAAGTGAAAGAGTTTTGTGATTCTGCAGTTCTGTAATTCTATACTTCTGTGATTCGATAGTTCTCTGTTTCTATCCTTGTCTGAATCCATGATTCTGTGCTTCTATGATTCTGTGCTTCTGTGCTTCTGCAGTTCTATAAGGCTGTAGCAAAGTGGGGGTTGGTCTCTTCCCCCAGGCAACCAGCAACAGAACAAGGGGACACAGTCTCAAGTTGTGCCAGGGGAGGTCTAGTCTGGATGTTAGGAGGAAGTTCTTCACAGAGAGAGTGATTGGCATTGGAATGGGCTGCCCAGGGAGGTGGTGGAGTCACCGTCCCTGGAGGTGTTCAAGCAAAGCCTGGCTGAGGCACTTAGTGCCATGGTCTAGTTGACTGGACAGGGCTGGGTGCTAGGTTGGACTGGATGAGCTTGGAGGTCTCTTTCAACCTGGTTGATTCTGTGATTCTATGACTCTGTGGTTATGTGGTTGTGGTTCTGTGCTTCTATGCTTCTGTGGCTCTTTGATTCTACAGTTCTGTGGTTCTATGGTTCTATAATTCTATGATTCCACGATTCTGTGGTTCCATCCATGATGCTATGAAAAGAGTTTTTGGCCCTGGAGAACATGATGAGGCACCCAGAGCAGAGTCCATGGGGCCAAGCAAGCCACTGTCCCCTGCTCTGGGCAGAGGGATAGCAAGGTGATAACTACATCTGAGGGAGCCAGTTGCCATTTGAACCCTCAAATGGGTTTCATTACTAGCTTGCTTCCCCACCCCCAATTCCATGGGGCAGCTAATGGTTTCTTGGGATATTCTAACACAGCCTTTCCTGACTGTGTCACCAGCCAGTGAAATTAAAGAGTCTCTCTCTTCCCCCCACCTCCCTACCCCCACATCTTCCTGCCAGATCCCTTTGGTGGGGAAGGGGAGTTAGCAATATTCACAGATCCCAATCATTAGGCTTTTCCTGCATCATTCCTAAAGTGCAACTAAGAGCAAGGGTGTAAGGGTTGGGGTTGGGGGGTTGGGGGGGAGCTGGTTAGAGAAAAACCCCTTTATTGTGCTGGGGCTCATAAATTCACTGTGGGATGATTTACAGCAGCAGGAGCATAGCACCTAACTCAAGTCAACGCAAGAGGTTAATATGAAAGGTTAAGGAACTCGGTTGGGGCTGATTTATGGATGGGCTGTTCGGCTTTTATCCTGACCACAGACCTGCAACCGTGGCTCAGGACCCTGCAAAGCAGAAGGAGGGGAGGGGAGGTTTAGTGGTGTTAAAAAAATAATGTGTATTTAGACATTATCCCTGCCTATAAAATAAAGACCCCAAAATGTTTAAATGAGCGAGGAGCTTTCCGAGCACCACAAGCCACTGCCAAAGCAAAGCTCCTTCCACTCTTGCATTCCCTGGCTCCCAGAGCAGAGGAGACCACTGGGATCATCTTCTTTGCTTCCCATGTTACACAAGCAATGAGTTTTTCCCAAGAGCTGTGTTAAAGCCTGTCTTTAGCCACCTCTGCCCCCAGGGACAGGCAGAGATGCCTTGGGTGTCAAAGAAGTCATCCCTTCATCCATGGATGAACTTGCTGGCATCCAGCCATTGCACCTCGAGAGCCATTTTCACTTGCAGGGTGGAAAAATCTCATGTATTCTAGATATTCCTCTTTGCCTGCACAGAAGGTGATCTTCCAACCTTACCTCTCCAACACCCAGTGTTGCAGCTTCCACTCATTGCCCCTTGTGTTGTCATCGGGCATCACCCAGCAGAGCCTGGCTCCAGGCTCCTGGCACAACCTGCACACATTTATAACCATTGATGAGGTCCCCTCTCAGCCTCCTCCTCTCCAAGCTCAAGAGCCCCAGCTCTCTCAGTCTCTTCTAATAACGGAGTGGAATAAGAGAGATGTTCCACTCCATCATCTTCATGGCTCTGTGCTGGACCCTTTCAAGCAGTTCTATGTCCTTCTTGAACTGGGGGTCCCAGAACTGGACATAATACTCCAGATGCAGCCTCACCAGGACAGAGTAGAGGGGCAGGAGAACTTCTCTCGACCTACTAACCACAGCCCTTTTAATACAGCCCAGAATGCCATTGGCCCTCCTGGCCACAAGAGCACACTGCTGGCTCATGGTCACCCTCCCATCCCACTAGGACCCTCAGGTCCTTTTCCCCTTTGCTGCCTTCCAACAGGTCAGTCCCCAACCTATACTGATCCCTGGGGTTGTTCTTTCCCAGGTGCAAGACTCTACACTTGCCCTTGTTGAATTTCATTCCATTTCTCCCTGCCCAGCCCTCAGCCTGTCCAAGCCTGGCTGAATGGCAGCACAGCCTTCTGGTGTGGCAGCCACTCCACCCAGTTTGGTGTCATCAGCAAACTTGCTGACAGTGCACTCTGTGCCCTCACCCAGGTCACTGATGAACACATTGAACAGAACTGGTCCCAGTTCCTTCAGCTGCTCCTCACCAGCCCTTTTCTATAGACCCTTCACCAGCTTTGTTGCCTTTCTCTGGACACACTCCAGCACCTCAATGTCCTTCTTGGAGTGAGGTGCCCAAAACTGGTAGTATTGCCATGAACATCCATGAATGCATTTAGGTTTTCTTTAAAAAGCTAGAGGGAACTTTAGGTAGCTCTAAGTCCCATCTAAGTAATGTTCACTACCTGAAGTTCCACTTCTTTTTTTTTTTGCTATTCAACATGAGTGGTGGAGTCATGAACAACACAGGCAATGTCCATGTCCACTCCACACACTACAAGTCTTTAATGCAGCAGTATTAAACCAGGCATTGCCCAGAAGTCCCAGCAGGAAGGTTTTATGTGAATTGACTACTACTACCTGAAGAGAGGCTGTAGCCAGGTGGAGGTCAGTGTCTTCTCCCAGGCAACCAGTAGCAGAACAAGCGGACACAGTCTCAAGTTGTACCAGGGGAGGTCTAGGCTGGATGTTAGGAGGAAGTTCTTCACAGAGAGAGTGATTGGCATTGGAATGGGCTGCCCAGGGAGGTGGTGGAGTCACCGTGCCTGGAGGTGTTCAAGAAAAGCCCAGATGGGGCACTTAGTGCCATGGTCTAGTTGATTGGACATGTCTGTATGATAGGTTGGACTGGATGTTCTTGGAGGTCTCTTCCAACCTGGTTGATTCTATGATTCTATGACTTTCCCAAGCAGGGTCCGTTCCTGCTTGGAGAAGACAAGCAGTTTCTCTTGCAAGCCCTGTTCTTCTGAAGCTGTTTACTATGACTGTTGCACTCTTTAATCCATGACCTGATACCAGACTCTCCCATCTATAGCTCCCTGAATCTTCTCTTTCAGTTCCAGACTCAGTATTGTTTATTCTTGGAGCTCTGTGGATTTGCCCTCGATTTACCTCAGTGTAACTGAGAGCCCAGTCTGGGCAACTGGGAGCAGTCTTGTCTACGCTTACACGCTGGAGAAGGGACATAACAAGGATATTTTGCAGTAATATTTGGCAGCAATGATCCAAAGCCACAAGAAATTCCTGTGCCTGTACGTCTGTGACTGTTAGAGAACACTGGGTTTATCCTTTGCTCTTTTCTTTTACGAGAACATCTGTCTGTCACAGCTCTGTGCAGCATTAAGGCTCCAGCCCTGTGCTGGCCAAGAGATTTTTCTGCTTGGGAGGAAGGGTTGGGATTGATGATGACCCTCAGGCACTTGAGGGTCACCCTTCAGGGTAGGGGGATAACTTAGTTGTCTCAACGCAGTGACTACCAGAGCCTTTCGCCATTCCTCTCCACACCAGTGCCGTGTAGGAAGCCATCTGCCATGACTGCCATTGCACGGCTGCTTTCCCAGCACGGCCCAGAAAGGATGTTCACGGCCCAGCTGGGCAGTAGCCCAGTGTTTGGAAACACTGCCTGCTCCAAGGATACACTCCCCATCCAAAAGAGCTGTTGGGTTTCCATGTGTTGGCTAAACAAACCATAAAGCTTCTAACCCCTCTCGAAACACCAACCTCTGAGGATTTCCCAGCAGACAGAGGAAATGGCACCCTTCTGTGCCCAGGAGAGACACCAATTGTTTCTTAGTAGTGGAACTAAGCTTTTTCTTTTCACTTCATTCTCCTTTTGGTCAATTATGGTTGGAGAAGCTCAGTTTTAGTATCTGTATGTTTGCACTACTCGGCACAGCTCCTGCTGCTGGAGGGAGAGGATGTGGGTTTACAGCCTGTATGAGACACAGGGAGAGAGGAAAACAAAGATGACTTCAACTTTAGACTGTTCTTTATCCAGTGTCTGAAGAAGCAACTCGTGGATGAGTCCCTCCTCTTGGCTTTTGAATGGCTTTTGTAATACTCAAAGAGCTTGAGATGTACAAGAATCTGTAAGAGCTGTTAGTAGCATACAATGCATTGGAGTAGAAGGGACTCTTGAAAGGTCATCTTTGTCCAACCTCTCTGCGGTCAGCAGGTACATAACCCAACCAGTTCAGGTTGCACAGAACCCCTGATCAAGTCTGACCTTGAATATCTGTATCAGGAACAGTGTGGCCAGTAGCACAAGGGAAGTTATTCTTCCCCTGTGCTCAGCACTGGTCAGACCACACCTTGAGTACTGTGTCCAGTTCTGGGCTTCTCAGTTCAAGAGAGATGTTGAGGGGCTTGAACATGTCCAGAGAACAGCAATGAAGCTGGTGAGAGGCCTGGAACACAGCCCTGTGAGGAGGGGCTGAGAATCATAGAATCATAGAATGGTTTAGGTTGGAAGGAACCTCAAGGATCATCCAGCTCCAACCCCCTGCCATAGGCAGGGACACCTCCCACTAGAGCAGGCTGCTCAAGGCCTCATCCAGCCTGGCCTTAAACACCTCCAGGGAGGAAGCATCCACAACCTCCCTGGGCAACC